>CM052120.1:4179808-4289303 GCA_028454245.1 Halictus quadricinctus
CGCTTCGTACCGCCGCGGATGCGTCTTGACATGCTGGAATACACAAATGCTGAAGGAAAACGGTACATTAGCGATCGGTATACATGCTGACTTCACGGTTCGCAGAACTGTTAGACCTACTTCGAACCTTGACACATTTTCTTAATATGCGCACGAACCCGTTCGAATCTGTATTACATTAACAGAACCTCCATGACCTTATTCAGGGACAATAGGGTTCAGATCATTTTTATGGAATGGAACAACAAGCATCTAGCACTCGGATTATACAGGATTATATATACTTCTCTATATATGTCGCCAAGGCCTGGATGATAAATGTCGCGGAATTATCCCCACTAGTGCGAGGAATACCCTGTGAGGGGTCACGAAGCTCGAGAGGCCTCGGACGCCGAGGAGTGTAAACATAATACAGTGATTTCTCTATATATGTCGCCAAGGCCTGGATGATAAATGTCGCAGAATTATCCTCACTACTACGGGGTATACCCCGTTGAGGGCCCCGAAGCTCGAGAGGCCTCTTTAAACATAACACGGCTCGGGTATGTCTCCTAGACGATACATGACGCTGGCAAGACCCGTGTTGTTGACATATATGGAGAATTCACTGTAATCGAAGAGGAGGAATGTTTTTTCCGTTTTCGAGGAACATATTTAGAAGTAATTGCACATTAAATTATTGCTTTATTGTAGACCAAAGTGAAGCTTTCTCCAAAAGCTTTCCACTTTTATTTTCAAGAAGCTCTTCTAGGTGCCATTTGTAGGGTTCTACAATTACAATTACTTCCCTTTGAGGGAACCCGTTGAGACGAGTATGGTAGATAATGTGAAGTATTATATTTCATCGGAGCTTTAACAAGTTTCGGCGTGTAGTCGCAAAGACAAAAGGCGGAACCTTGTTACAGGGTAAAACACAACTCGTGTCGTGGTTATCTAATCGGGACATTTCTGCTCGATCACTGCCCTTAATCTATCTACTCATTAAAGGTTTTCCGTAAAATTCACGGTCTAGATTTTGAACAACACATGGGGCAATTATGACCTCGAAAGCTTCATCGATTTTCGCGATTTCCAATTATCAACTTAATTTGACAAATGTTTGCGTTGGGTTTAAAACGAAATTTACGTGTCTCTGATAAACGTGCTCACGAACATATAACAACGTAATGAGTAAATATTAAACTTAACGAGAAACAACTTAATGAAGAATAAATCTAACCTAAATCTTGGTATGGCTGCCTAAAAAAAAAAAAAATCCCGAAATACCTCTGTTGACCGAAGACTCTTTACGTGACATGAATACAATGTATAATGTGCACGCAATTCCACCAAACGCATAATATATACATTATTATACGGGGTGTTCCGGTACAACCTTGGAGAGGGTTATTCTACATGGGAAAATAAGTCGAAAATGTAGAATAAAATTTTCGTATCCTCAGCTTCGTTTTCGAGAAAATCATTCGTTATTCGTTATACGTCTGATCATGGCTAACCAATTCTACTTCCTGCGTATACTATAGCACGCGGATCTTTAAACTCGATTTTCTCGAAAACAAAGCCTCAAACGAAGAAACTTTATTCCATATTTTCGATTCATTTTTACATGTAGAATCACCCCCTCCACAGTCTCAAAATTCCGAAAACTTTCCGACGAGTATTCCGCGGTGTTTCGATTGCTATCGAGGGCGACACGGCTAGGACAATTTCCAGACATCATCCGTTGACAATTGCCAGCCGTACTACAAGTCTGAAGAGACCAATCTCGCGGATGACTTTCACAAAAACGACGTCGTAGCATTTCGACTGCGTCGGAGAACCAGATACGTTGCCACAATATATACAATCGATTTTTCGCGTGCAGTTGCCATTCTTCGTGAAAGTGGATTGTTATCGTTGCGTTCGAACAGCGGGTCGCGGACACACAGTGAGTCACATAATTGATGGCGCACGCTTTCAATCAGAATAACTTTTCTCCTAAATGGATCGAACGACTTCAGTTTTTCTGGGCCTTTTTGTAACAAATATTGTCGCATTTTTTGCTATCAACGATATTAAGTACATATATTTCACGTTGAAAAAAAAGTGAAAGTCGTAATATTTCAGATTGCTCTACAAATGGCGGTGCAACATAATCCTTTTGGATGAGAGTTAATTGTCTTCAAACAAAGCGCATAGTGCAAGGAGGTCAAAGTTGCTTTAATTTTGTGTGCATTTTTTACATACGATGGAAACACGATACTTTGCAATTACAGTTATGAAACGCAATAACTTTGCCTGCTATCAGCCGTTTAATGGAATTAATTCCTCGTATCAGAGAAAAAAAAAGAGCAGCTTCACTTTACTGGCATGGACAGTAATTCGCTGTATTTTACTCGTTTGATCAAGAACAGGTCTCCCTTTCTACTCTCCAGATCGCGAGCAGACCCCATTCATTTCGTTCGGTCAAGGACAGGTCCCATTAGATTCACTTGATCAAAAACTACTTCCGGTTCTACAGGGTCGTCGAGGTGAATTCGGAAAGGTCATTCTATATGAAGAAAATTGTAATGAAATTTATTAATTCTTTCTGTAAAAATGTAAATAATCTCTACAAATTTTCGCCGATCGGTGGTTTATGCAGTGAGCTACCTTATCGACGATTGTATTGTTCATATCTGCCTTACCTACATCTTAATTGTGGGACAGCCTGAAAAAATTCCGGATCCATCTCGACGGCCCTGTATTTCTCTTAGCAACCTTCATTAACTTTCACCAGTCGATAGACTTGTTTATTGCGCATGCTTCGCCGCAACTGTTTAATACTTTTCACCGGCACGTTGAATGCCAGTCACTGCCGATGGTGCTGTAGGTATAATCGATTAACGATGATGTCACAATTAATTAAAATGCTCGCGCACGACCAACGGCCATACTTTCGAACTTTTCAATTGTTTGTTGCAATATAAATCAATAACTGTCGACGTAGAATAATAGAGCACATTGTCGCTTTAATAATCTCGTTTGATATTTTATCGTAGAATGCACTCACAATGCTGCCCATCGGCCAGTGTTTTATAATCGACAAAGGGGTCGTGTTTTACGCAAAAATCACATTTTTGGTATAATCAATTCCGGTAATTTCGTTCAATACGCACATATATTACGCAAATTCTTTTAGTATTCATGAAAATATGCAAAACATTGTTTGCGCTATAATTAGCTGTCATTTTAGCGCCTCTTCGTATTACTTTTTATTTTTTCACAGCTATAATGATTATAAATTGTTTGTCCTTGATAATTTTCTGGTGTAAAAATATCTATTTTAAATAAAAAAAAAAATTGATAACAGAAAAATTAATAACGTTCATATTATTGCAAAGGGTTCAAACAATAGTAATCCACTTTTCTCCGAATAAACAATGTTAACAAATAAATATGAAAACCTTATTATCTTTCAGAATCTGTCTACTTTTTTGCTAATAATTGAATTAACATCCACAAAAATGTCAGAATCCTTTTGTTTCAAATCTTCAAAGTAGATCGGATACACGAAGACTACAATTGAAAATGCTACGAAGATTATGTCGTAACACGGATAATATTTACAAGGCAAGCAGACATAAGGTGTAATGAACACAGATAACCGAGGTGCCCGTAATTTTATTTTAACCGTGACAAAACAGTGAAAATAAACCGAGTTCCTTGGAAGAGAAGCACAATAAAACAAAGGTTTCATTGTACTCGTTCGGCTTTCTTTTGAACGAAGACTCGACTTCTCTCGGTCGCGCTACACATCTAGACACATTCCGCAGATTTTTTATAGTGAAGATTCCATTTCAGTGTGGCGGACATGCGAGCACAGCGTGGCGCACATCCACTTTTCAAAGTAGTTTTAGAGCTTTCGTCTGGATCATTTTCTTCGTTTTATCGAGTATCACGAATTTTCGTATTAATTTCTGACAGGTGTGCATTCCTGCTCGGTGAACGTTTTTTTCCTGAAGTTAGTAATCGGCGGAGTTAGTAAACACAGCTTACTGCGACCTCAATTAGTAAACATAGTTAACAACAACCTCAATTAGTGAACGCAGTTTACGTAAACAGATTAGACAAATATCGTCAACCTATTTCCGCGCTGCAGCCAACGAAAACTCAGTTCGACGTTAATTTGCACTTTTCTCATAACATTTCGATAAAGCGTTTTACAACCTACATTTGCAGCGAATATAGCTCTATTGTTATTTGTGAAATATGTGAACACAGTTTCATGAAAATATCTGGATTTTTGTGTTTCTGACAGATGTGGTAGGTGGAATATAAAACACTAAATTTAATAGTAAATTATTATAATTATAGCAATTGTATAATTGATTAACCCATTTTCATTATTAGCTCAATTTTCCTGGTCACTATTACCGGAGCGTATAATATACGCGCAATTAATTTTTTCTTATAATGCTGAAATACGAAATTCTTTTACTTGTAGTAATTTTTGTACTTAAATATACTAAAAAAAACCTTCTTTTCATATTTCCTTATGATGCAAATGTGTTAATAAAATGTTATTTTGAAGAGTAAAAGTATTTTTGCAATTGTTTAATAGTTAACGGGAACGACTATCCCGATTCCTCATACATAGGTGACACTATGAAAATATTGAAAAAATGATACTTGAACATTGGTAATTCCAGGCCGCTATTTCCTCTCAGAAAATTCTTTTAAAACGGAAAATGTCCACTTAATCATTCTCACCCCTTAGCACGTCCGCTGGTGACATAATTCTGTGGTGCTTTGCGGTTCGCCACACTCACCATTGACGTACCATATCTAATTACCGGTCATAAGTATTTGGTCACTTGACAGAATCTAAAGCTATCCACAATGTGAGATTAGATGTTATATTACTTGTAACTAATTAAAACTATTTAGAAAAGGGAGATAAATTTTTCATTCGTTTCCAGTCTCTTGCAATTGTAAACAATTTTTCATAAAAATCCGCAGTCTAAAATTTGTAAACTAGTCAAGCAAAAGGAACAAATTTGTGGATAAGAATTTTTGTAGAAAATTGGAGATCCAAATGTAGTTGAACATTGTAATTTATAATTAGCCGTTCAAACAATTAATTCTCGGAGAATATCAACTTTCAGCCGTTGAAAAGTCTCTTCGCCTGAATAGGATCGACCAGTAAATGGCACCAAGTGAGCCGTTGAGGAGGAGAATATATGCACAATGAAATAGACGAACGGGTAGAACGTAAACTATTGCTGTTGGGCTTATCAAAGTGATTCACGTGAATGCCCGTTGGCATTATGCAAATGATCCGTAAAATTATTGTACCCTTTGGGCATCGGCAGACAGTAGCGTCACTGAACTTTCTCCTAAAATTGATAGAACGCTTTTGTGTCGAGAAATTGATAGTATCAACGTGAAAGTACGCAGATAACGCATCTCTATGACCTCGTGAAACTGTATCTACGGCGACAATTACACGCATGTACACCATAATAGTAACGACGTGTCGCCGAACCACATGATTTTTTAACTAAATTTTGAATACATATTCGAAATAATTAATATTGATAATTAACTGGGGATCCAAAAAATATCGAACACTACAATTCCAATTTTAAAAAAATTCTTATTTGACTTATGGCAATTTCGTGAAAACCAATAGTACAGGCGGTGATATTCCCGCACGATGTACCGGGTGGGAAATTGAGAACCCATTTTTCCTAAAAAATGCTACACATTGAAATCTGTAAAAAAATTGGAAAACTTTTTCTCTCTCTTCTCTAACAGTTTTCTAGAAATCGTTGCACGATTTTTATTCTCCGTTTTGTAGGACAAAAATGATAGCAAAACTGTATCAGGTAAAAATCAACTATAGTCTTTAAAAGTAGAAGTCTCGAGCTATAAAATGGGACAAGGTACAATGTTATAATTTCTTTCTTTAACGAAATTATTATTGTTTAAATATCGGCGATTTTTCGAGAATTTAGTGTTCAAATACTTTTCGCATCCACGTGTATGCTTTGAAACCTAATTGACTTCTACGGTCTGACTATTTTCCGGTATTTCTACTTACAGTATAAAAATGTCATTAATATCTGTTACTTCTTCTCCTCTGATTTTAATATGTCGCTGTTATCATTGTATATTATGCCGTCGTTGAAAATAGATAGCACCGTTCCGTTATCGATTTGCATAATAATAGAAATTAATTAATATTCCAGAAACATTCATTATCTGCCGTTCATATCTCCGTGCAATAAGGTAATTGGACTGTTTGCTTCCTACTTAAAATTATACAGTGTATAAATATTTTTGTGAAACTCATTTTAATGAGTCAGAGTGAAATATTAATTTCATATTATATATTATTTAGATCTCTAACGTCCTGAATATGAAGATACAGAATTCGGAAGGCCAGATATTTGAAAAATAAAATAATCGTCGAACAACGTCGCATTTTTATTTGCAGATGACTGGTACAGCGCGACCTCGCAGCTAAATCAGTTTCCCGTAGAGAAAAAGAATTACACGATCATCCAAAAGAGCAATGGATCTAGGAAATCGGTATAACGGTTTCCCAGGCACGTCCAAGGTTATTAACTTGGTCTTTCTCGTTACGAAGAGCGCGCGCGATCGGAATCGCTTAGATGTTTCGATTCACTCCTCCCATGGAGCCGTCCGAGAAAATCTTAGACTGGCTTTATTAACGTTCCGGAAAGTTCGTATATATATCCCATTTTCAGCGAGTGACAATGTTGTTAATAAAATCTCGCCGCTGACGTGTAACCGGACGATCATTTTTCACTGAAAAATCGTGATACTTTCAAAAGTGGAATTTAAAATAATGCAATTAAAACTATTAATCCGCTGCTGATGAAAGATTTGGTGGGACAAGAGTGTTCCTCGCAAATGAAACGCTGTAAAAATAACGGAGGAGTTTCGTGACGATGCGGATTATTATTTGTAAGACAATAGGACACCGGTACTCTCGGCTAAGAAGGCCAGCTTCATTAATAAACTTTTCATTGCCGTTTACTTGCCGAGCACGTACATTAAAAACAAGAGAAACGCACGGAAAGTGATAAAATCAGTCGTATATCACATTTCTTATGCGAAACAGGAGTACTTTATGCACGCAGCGAGTCTGTGCTGTGAAAAAAAAAAATACAAATACAATCCTTTCGCTATTTCTACTTCAATTAGCAGGAAATTTTAATAATTATGCGCCGCGCTGCTGCCGAGAATATTTTAAATTTCTGTTTTCAAGTTGTTCCGCACCGACAGCGAACATGTTTCTACCGGTAGAAAATGGCTCGAATAATTGTAGTCCTCATTAACGTCAGCTGTAATGTTCCGAAACATAAGTCTTGTGTTGTTTCTTATAATATCTGTCGTACATATTTATTATTGCCTTAAACCGAAAATATCTCCCGTTTAAAAAATTTTAGAAAGCTAAATCATACTTAAATATCCAATATTAAAGCACTTTCAATATGAATATGCGTTGGTGAAACTAATAGCATTTTAAGAGTTTCTGAATTTCAGTCGAAAATCTAATTTGATATTCAATATAATGCGGCACGGTGGAGGGGAAGAAGGAGAAATATTGAAAGAGTAAGCAACAAAAGTTCGCGTTCGAGAAAACAAGGATGAGAAACCACTGTTTTCTTCGCCCAGTTCAAAATTAGAACCGTAAGATTGAAACATGAGTTCTTTCCACTTGGTATGAGAAAATCGCTGAGAATCGGAATCTTATGTAACGACGCTCCTGTTTGCACGACTGTTAATAACGTGTTCGATAAAGTTGCAAGACTGTCGTCGAGCTGGTTCCTTCGTGAGCCATAGGGATTTAGCTCTCCGTTGCCATAAACTGCTAATGGAGTTACCTAGGATTGGATACGTGCTACCAAAATTTTATCCGCACAGTTGTTCGCCGAGATTTGTTTGTTTACGAATATCACGAATATTACCAATTCTATTTACGGCGTAATTTTTATCGAGAACAACAAGAGATTTCTATTGTGACACAGAAATATAGAAATGGCAGCAATAAACATGCCGAAACGAAACTGCAAAACTGTGGGTCCTTTTTCGCGATTGATTTTTCCTGTTTTTTTTTTTTTTTTTAAATGTACTTTTCCAGAGCTCAACAACCTCTACGAAATTCCCGTCCGCTCCCGTAACTTATATAGGTGGAAATATGCCTGGACCAATGAAAATTTGAGCGCTTTTCTGCTTGCGCAAATCCCACGCTACTCCAGTTGCATGACGTAAACACCGGAGAAAATTGGTGCGTTTATTTTGAGAAAACCGTGGGGTCTTGTAACAGTGTTTAAAAGTGTACGATGAGTACGAGGCAGAGAAACGATAAAATTAATATTAATAAAAATTAGTATTATTTGCAAAATTAGATTTTTATTTGCATGAAATGGCCTACGAACGTGTGAATTTGCGTAAATATTCGCAGTCTATTGACGATACAAAAATGGCGCTCTTTAAAGTTAGGACGCGCTCACTATTTTCGTGAATTCCGCCAATATTATTGCACGAATGGTTTACCTGGATGTACCACCGTTTTCGAGCCTCAAAAACGATATGATCTCGATGTCCTCTATGGAGACGTAAACTGAGCCGTATTCAAAGCCCTAACAAGTCGAACTCTTGACCCGCTTTCAATGGATACTTCAAAACCAGCGTTACAGATATAGGAACCGGGCGCAGGTTACGTTGAACAGTCTCGCAAAGCCTGAATTTAACAGTATGTGTAGAAAACCTCGTTCTTCAACGTTACGTATAATTAAAGGAGCGTGAAGGATCTGATTAGAAAATTTACTCCCCGAGATAGTCTTGTTTGAGAAATTTATGTGTCGGTATTTTCGCGTTTGATCCAGGCACCTCTGCATAATATTCTATGCTGGAAATTGTGACTTAAAAAATCTTTAACCTTTTTAATCGAGAAATTAATCTTGAGAGAAAAAGGTGTTGGACCTTTATGATACCGAAGAGGAATCCATAAATTAGATGTCTTAACATCTGATAATACGACTAAAAAATTCAGTTTTCTAATAAACAATTTAATTTTGTAATTCGTTGACAGAGAAAAAAATATATGTGTATTGTAGCAATTACTGTTAAAAGTCGGGCATGCCATATGGAATGACACAATATTTTAAATATGAGGACAAAACTTCCGGAAAAATAAGTTGAAAAATTTCGCGTTGTCCATCGCGTGAGAGTATGGCATTCTTTACTGAAACGATCGCATTGGTCAGTGGACAATCGCCGTAGAAGTACGTCAGGGGGAACAGCGATGCTCCGCGGTATTTCTATTGCAATTGAAAAATAGCTACAATTCATGAAACATTCTCCTGGATTCTCTGACCCAGTTCTTCGTGCCAATGCAAAGCTCGCAGAAAATGGGTTTCCTAGGGTTTTAAAAGTACTGGAAGAATATTTGGTGGCGGCCATTTATCTATGGGAATTGCGAAGCCAAATCGTCACGGAAAATTCGGTCGGTGTACTACAAATCACGAACTTACAAGAGTTACTACGAAATTTCAATCGTTATTGATCGATGAACCGTGCACACGTGAACGTAGCATTTCATTGTTTAATTTTTCGGAAGCTGGCCAACAGCACTTTCACACAATTCTATTTTACACGAAATGTGTAAGGAAAAATTACAGTACGACTTTATTTTAGTACGAGCACACAGTATGGGCACACTAGTATACGCACGGAGTGTGCAATTTTTTAAATACTATATTTAATTATTTTATTTTGCATTCATTTTTCGGAAGCTGGCCAACAGCACTTTGGCACAATTCTATTTTACATGAAATGTGCAAGGAAAAATTACAGTACGACTTTATTTTAGTACGAGCACACAGTATGGGCACACTAGTGTACGCACGGAGTGTGCAATTTTTTAAATACTATATTTAATTATTTTATTTTGCATTCATTTTTCGGAAGCTGGCCAACAGCACTTAGGCACAATTCTATTTTACACGAAATGTGCAAGGAAAACTTTAAGTACGACTTTATATTAATACGAGCACACGGTATTGGCACATTAGTATAAGTACGACGTGTGTAATTTTTTAAATACTATATTTAATTATTTTCTTTTGCTTTAGTTTTTCGGAAGCTGGCCAACAGCACTCTGACACAATTATATTTTACACGAAATGTGCAACGAAAAATTTACGTAAGACTTTATTTTAATACGAGCACACAGTCCGAGCACACAGTAAGAGCACACTATTATAAGCACAAAGTGTGCAATTTTGAAAAACCTGTGCATACGACGTAACTAAAACTGATATTTTACACAGGATTATGCGAATGGCTCTGCAGTTTCTCGAAAGTTTAAATTTTACACTGCGTCCGAGGTAGTGA
Organism: Halictus quadricinctus; assembly: GCA_028454245.1. Taxonomy (NCBI): domain Eukaryota; kingdom Metazoa; phylum Arthropoda; class Insecta; order Hymenoptera; family Halictidae; genus Halictus; species Halictus quadricinctus. The sequence continues at coordinate 4,190,201 of CM052120.1, forward strand.
GAAACTGTGAAAAATCGCAGTACATAAATCCATAAGGAACAATATATCTGAGAACACATAAATTCCATTCCTTCGTTCTACACTCTGTGGATATACTGCGAATTGTATACCACAGAAACTGTTCGGAGGTGAAACCACATTTTTCGATATAGGTACTGGTTGTTCGGTAAATTTATTTAAATTTGTGACATGTAATTCGAGCGAAATCAAAATTCGTAGATCCTGCCCGGTTATGGCACACAAGAACTATTTTTATGCTTTCAATCTGTCATAATTCATTACTGATTTCTATATCTTGCGAATCCATGTAAATAGGCCATCTGCCCTGTGAAATTTCCATTAATTGCAAGAGGAGACAGGTTGGAACAACCTGTGAGTAATTAGTGCAGATTACTTCATTAGCGGAAACGTAGAAGTAAATACCGTGTATCGATGCCAGCTGGCTGTACGTTGGGATTTTCCGTGACAATTTACAATAAATAATATTTTATAAGCAATCCGAACACTTTGAGATCGTTTATGCAACTGTTTCCAAAGAGCATATGAGCGTTGAAGCCATTTAATATTAACCTCCTTTCTGTTACGTAATCTCAATGTTCACAGTCTTGCTGTTATTCGCACAAAATTTCGTAATGTTTCAATGCATATGGCGGAATTGCATATGGCGGTTTCAATGCATATTTAGGTACGACTAAATTCAGTGTGCACATATGTACGATCGCAACCACTGGTGCCTTAAGAAACGATAGGAAAGTACGAAGAGTGACAAGGTATCGACAGTGCTCGACGAATATTGAACTCGTGGCTTTGAATCCAACATGCTTGATTCGTTCCACTTGTTCCCCAGGAATCGACGCGACGTTTACTTTATTTTCAAGGCGAACGAAAATATTCTTACTCTATGGATGCACGCTCTAAACAATTCAATATCATTCGACGACGAAGACACCTCCACGTTGAAACTTCGTTTCCACCATTATTAAAGTTAACACACCTTCAAAATGTACTTTAGTAATGCAATGATTCAATTAAATTATATTTAATATTCTTCTCTATCGAAATGGCAAATAGAAACGTTGTGAGCCATTAAACGGCTAAAGTTCCGAAAACCGGCCAAATCCGATTGTGCTGAAATTTGGAAAATAGGTTGATTTTGCGTTAAAAACATGTTTCTCAAAAGGATTTTCGGCGGATCACCGCCGTTCCCAACAATAATAGTTTATCAACGTTTTCAAAGGGGCGAATTCCTTTTTCGTAAAAGCAGCGTGGTTCATCACCATGGCAAATGCTTCAAAATGGACTTTTATAAAAAAAATCAGAACGCCACAGGATTGGCATCCTCCCGAATCAAAAGCGACATTGTTATAAATATTACATAAACACGCCGCGGTTTGCGAAGGTCCCTGTTAGCGCGATAAAGATCGCCTTTGTACGTGTCGCTGGCCGGTTGATTTATTCATAAACGTGTACAAAGTGGTCCTAAGTTTCCCTTCGAAAATTGCATCGGCACGTTCTATCTGCGAACGGAGACGGACAATGTTGCAGGGCGGTGGAAAATGCTCCGCGAAAGGAAAGAGAAAAAAACTGAAAAACAAAAATAAGTCGACGAACAGGAGTTCGAGCCGTTCCGTTTGGAAGAAAAGGTGTGTCGTTAACGGATGCGCAAGAAATTTCATCCGGTCTCATATTCAATGTTCGCGACGCGAATAAAATTGTCCGCGCGAGCGGCCGCCGACAAACATTTCCATTCAAATAATTCTGTACGGCCATTGCTCGGCGGACGCGGACTGTAAAAAAGAAGCAGGTCTTCAACAAAAGGTGGAGCGCCCGTCGTACATAAATCTATATAGAACAATACATCTGGGTAACACACAAATTCCTTTTCTCTTCTTCTTTCTCTTTTTTTCTCTCCCCTCCCCACCGCCCTCTTCCATGGACAGCGGAGCGGCGCGCCGCGAACGACGTATCACAGACACCATTCGCAGATGAAACTACATTTTCACCACTTTCGGGATCAATAGTGCATCGCAGGCGGATGCGTCCGCGTCCTGAACCCCTCGTGTCTCTTATTGTGGTTGAAGAATAGCTGCAATCCCGAAACATCCGTAGATTCTCTGACCTCTTTCAAGAGAGTCTTCGTCACTCTCCGCGACGTCGTCGTCGCCCTCGCCGCACTACAACACGAACATCGCTGTTCTCCACTGTTGGAGCACCTTTTACTTAGCGCGGCGCGCAAAGTGTGTATTTCCGTGTGCACACCATTCGAGTGCCATCTGTCGTGGAACTTTCTGCTTCCACGCGTCTTCGCGTTTTCTGGTAATTCGATGGAACGGTAAATTGCTTCCCTTTCTCGCCGTAGGGCTACGGAGAAAGTGGGTTGCAAACCGGGCTCGGAAAGGAGCGCGCGGACCGTTTCTGGCCGGGGGAGGAACCTCCCGCGAAACATTATCCTTCCACGGACAGAAACCCCGTCGTCGATTTCAGGATGTATGTAATGAGTGTTCTCGCCTTGTTTCCCGGCGACTGTAATGGAATTACAATCTTCCGCCCGCTGCGAAACTGCTCGGCTACGTACGACCATAGGCGGTAATCTTTGCACAGGCAAATCCGCCGGGAGCCTCGATAAAATTTCCGATTCGATTCCCTCCGGGGAGACCTACTGTAACAATATTTGATTCTATATTTTGAATTTACCTTTGCATGAGACGCCGCTTCCTTCTCGATTGCGCCGCGGCCTCTCGCGCGACTCCGCTCTCGACCGCGCGTATCCTTGATCAAGGACATTCGTTGTTTTGTATTGTTTCTTTATTTACTTCGAATATTCTGTATCTACTCTATTTGCGTGGTTTCGAGGCTGGCGTAATTCTATGTTAACAGTCTTTTTTGTTTAGGTGGACGCGTAGAGGACGTATGAAGGTCAATCTCTAAGGTGTAAGATGTTTGTCAATATATGCGAAGAAGAAATAATTTTCCTGGAAATGGAGAAGCGTACAGTAGACCGGACTAGTTTTCAAATGTAAATCAAAAATGTTTATGAACGAAAAACACCCGAAATTGTTGACGTGTAAACTGAAATCGGTGGAAGTTATTTACATTCGCGTGAATTCGCAGTTCGCATGCGAGGCGAACTTCGTGAGAGCGAAACGTGTGCATCAGAAAAATATCCTGACCGAAATCAACCATCGCGTCTTACATCTCCGGGAACTTAATAAAATGCCGATGGAAACTGGCAGCCTCGACGCGGAACGCAATCGACGAAAAACTGGAAGAAATACGAGGAGGAATATTATCGCTGTTTTTGCTGCATATCGGCGCACAGCAAATATCTCGGGGCTCGGAAATTAGTCGAGCGAGCGTCGCGCGGATTCTTATTTCGCGGCTGCTTCATTGTTATCGCTACACTGCGGATCTTTATGCAAGGTAAACATTTTCTATCGGAATTACAACAAACTGGTGTAAAACACAAATTTATTTTCTCTCTTAATATTTTTAGAAATAATATAATAGTACTTCTAAATACTTGTAATATTTTTGCATAAAATCCACAGTCTACCAAGAATTTTAGTTTTAAAAATGGTACTCCCATGAAAGGGCTGATTCTTGAGGTCATTTGAAGTAACTTTTTCCTTTGCGAGAATGTTGTCCGCGGCTTTGTTCAAGAGTTATTAACGAAAAACACGGACCAATCAGAGCGCGGCTACAGTAGACGGATTCCGGCTCGACCAATGCCAACGCCGCGCTCTGCTATAGCCACGCTCTGATTGGTCCATATATTTTGAAACTATTTTCTTAAAATTACGTTTATTTATAGTCGCATTAGCTCTTAACTCATTAGCTACTGTACATAATGAAGAATTCGAAAAAAATACTCGATCTAACACAAACTAATTGCCAGTTTAAGAAAAATAACAACGCAGATAAATTTCATGTCAGTTTATGTCGAGTCTAGTCCCGTTCCTTCCGTAAGTTACCACGAGAGATGATTAAATATTTTATTATTCTTCCTGGCATCGCATGCAGCCCCTCATTCCGTATCAAGTAACTATAAAACTTTCGTCCGAAACATTTTATTGTATCTCCAATAATACCTAGATAGTATCCGAGGAATAAAACTTCGAAAGTTACTTCGGCTTCTGAACTCGAGTCGTTGTCGATAGAAAAAGGTACGTGTCTCGTAATTTTGCTTACTCTAGAAATACGTGAAGTTCCACAGTAATCGACATCTCCGGCGATCCCGTATAATCGAAAAATAAATTTCTTTTCAATTGATAACTTTCCTCCGCGGTAAGGTCCCCGTAACACGGAAATACACGGAGGGAATTTAAGTTTGAAATTAGAAATGTCACGTGAAGCATATGTAATTTAACACGTCGCTGCCAACGTTTATTTCGATAACAAGCTCCGTGTTTCGCCGAAGTTCCGAAAATCGATCAAATCGGATCGAGCTGAAATTTTCAACATAGCCTCATTTTGCATTAAAAACGCGTTTCTCAAAAGGATTCTTGGCGAGTCGAACAAAAATGTTGTATCATATTAGAATGATTTTCTACCTTACCGACGAATTTTGGTTAGGTCTGGGCTCTTCTTACAAAGAATTTTGATAAATTAAGGTAATTATTAAGAGATTAGTGCAAACACCTGATAAATTCTCATTTTTAAAATTGTTTAATTGTCATTTCAAATATACAAAAATGTGTAGAACTTCAATTAGCTTAGTTTTATTGAAAAATGGGCTTGTCCGGTTTTTGTGCCAAGATCTTCAATTGCATATTGTAGCTATCCAGTATCATTACAATAGTTCGATTTTACTTCTAGTACAATGAAATTTAAGCTCTGCATTGTCCGGGGAAAGGATTACAGTCAATGGAGAATTTATAGAATAAAGAAGACTTTCCAATTTATGGTCAGGAGACAGTTTCCTAGGAATTTAGGTTACAGCCTCCTTCAGGAGAGGCGTAGGTCGTCTTAAATCTTATAGTCGTATTTTACAGGCTTGACGTTGGTCTTTGTAATGTCGGCAGTGTTGCATTAGGACTTCAAAAATTGCGTATTTGCGATGCAAAGTTAAGAAAAGTCTCTGTCCAGATTTCAGTAGTAAATTCGAACATTCATTAAGTTTGTTCAACCTGTTCCTTTCATTTTGTTATTCTCCTTTATGAAACTTTGCTTTTTACGAAGTGTCTACGGTCAGCTTTACTTTGAATTCCTTTGCATTGCTTTTTCAAGACGTCCGTTTTTGCTTTGAACATTTCCTTGAGAGCCTTTATAAATTTCGAAGGAGGGACGCATTTCTGTGAAGGTACCACTTGAATTTTGTGCTCCTTTCAGTGGAAATGCTGTGTTACACCGGGGATTTCCCCAATTCTCTAACCGTGTTAGAGCGAAATCATGTTGGTAGGAATGCTACCTTACACAGAGGTCACGTATACACGTACACAATAATATTACAATGATCTATACACTGTCAAAGGAAAAATTTCTCACTCTTTCCCACTGCTAAAAAATATAATTTATCAGTGTCCTTTAATTTTCTCCAAAGACCAAAGAAAAAGAAAAATTTTCCCACGATGATTGTTCGATCTTCTTCCGAAGGTAGGAACTGACCTAGAAATTAAGCTGTTCGACTTAATCAAGGACTAATTCGCAGAATCAGGCCACCAAGATGTCTCGCAACAGTCGTATCAACCCTCGAACCTTAAAATATATTTAATTACACGTTCGCGTACTGAAAATCAATTTTGCTGCCAATTAATTATCAAGAAAAGATTACCACCGTTTAATCCCTCGCGGGAAAAACTTGGCGCATGTACATACAAAACAAAAACTCAAATTGAAATAAGTTGACGAGATTTAACGCGGTTCTTTGTCAATTCAGCTCGCGTATGTCGCGGACGTCGACGTTAAGAGGTTAATTAAGTTTCGCTCGAACATTTCGCTCGCGGAACAATACGCCGGTTTCTCTGAAGCATGCATAAATCTGTGCAAAAAAACTGCACTTGTCCCTTCGGACGAAACTTGCAGAAAGACAAGATCCGTATGAAATATTTCCGAAAAAAATAGAACAAACAAACTGATTCTAATATTCCAAAAAATTCGAAGTGGTACGTTCTGATATTAAGAGCCAAAACTCCGTAGATAAGGTAGAATAACCAGGTTACCGACAAAAATAGGCGAAAAATGGTTTTACGCACGCTGCTCATGAGCTGACGAGATTATGCGGATATTTTTTAACATAAGCAGTAGAAGTAGGCCAAAAATTGACGACAAGCATGCGTGGATGAGAAATTGAGCTAGAGAGAAAAAAAAGAATAAAAGGGGGAATAAGTAGTGAAAAATACATTGTATACATACTTTAAGAAATGTCGTAAAATAGCGATGTGATCATGTTGTATGTACGAAATTGTACGCAGAAGTTTGAGAAGATTAATTTGACCGGGCGTGGTGGGTTTAGTGTTAACAGTGTGCGAATATTAATAAGATCCAGTGTACGTTGTTCCGTTCGCAAACAAGTAAGAAAGGCGGCATTTTTGAAATCCGGTGACCTGCTTCGTGTATCTGTAATTCAGCAGGATTTTCGCGAGACTTCGCCAACGTAGAGTACACACAGACGCGCCGCACCGGGGCCAGGCATGCACGAGGAAGACACGGTTACATTGGCCGAGGCTGTACATAAAGTTTCTTTGTTCGCGGAGTTCCCTTTTCCGCGACTATCCCTCTTATTTTCCAGTAATTCGATACGCCGAGAAAATTGCTAGCGTAGTTGCGGTAATGCTTTCGGTACCACCTACAGCACATAAATATTTCTATTGTGCGACGTCGATTTCTTGCTCGATTATTCGAGCAGATCAACGCCTGGTAAATCGATTTTTATGTGGTGTGGGCGTGCCTCGCCTTGCCTCGGCTCGCTAGCCCTGAAAGGAAGGGATTATACCGGATCGAGCGTAAATAACGATGTACATTTACTGGAAAGAAGGAATATACCCGTGGCCCCCCTCCCCTCCTCCTCCCCCTCCTCCGTTGCACGAGGTGTTCGCAAACGGAAGCACATTTCGAATCCGATTCGAAGTACGTTTAATACGGATATTAGAAATCGATGTCGAAATAAAAACAATGCGAGCATCCGCGGAGAAATACGGGCAGATAATACCGGAAACAGAAAGGCCCCCGATAACGTGTGTGCACGGGGCGCTATTGCATCATACAACACGCAAAAAAGATTTATCTTAACATATTCATCGTTTCAACCGAAGATGTTAATGTACAGATAAATGACCGCTCGGTATAAATAAAGATTTTATCCGCCGTTATAAAAACTGTGCTGGTAGAAACGCTTCGATAGCCGCGTACAGTAGCTCTGGAAAATATTCATCGCGCCGATTCATTTCAACAGGAAGTTGCTATGATTCCATTTATTATTCGTCGCTCGTGGACGATGATCGCATGTTTGGCGAACTCGTTGATACGAATTGATCCTGGAATGCTCGCATCTTTTAAAATGATATTAACAAGAACTCGGAGGTAGACCTTTATGCATTTATGGCGTCCGTCGGTGTTTATAACGCAACGACATGCTCACGCTACCAAACATTTATCATATTTTATTTTATTGTAAAGAACGTTTCAATCAGGAAAATAAGTTTCTCCCTTTTTTGTGCAATATTTGTTTTTTAAGTTTCTATACATGTAGTATACGAATATACTATATAGTATATGTAGTATACGTATAGTACAGTATATGTATAGTATGTATACATATAGTATAGTGTATGCATTGTGGAGCACAGTGCAGTAAATTTATTTTAATTTCAATGCGCATAACAGTGGATTGTGTAACAGTGTAACAAACATTTCGTGCATATTGTTATGCACTGTCGAGTTTTCATTAATACCTTCATGAACAATGCAACCGTACCGTAGTATCATTTATATATAATTTATTTAAATGAATTCTATATCTATACGAACACTGTTTGTTTCATGAAAATTAAATAGTAAATATAATTAAAATTCATTTTGGAATTCATTGGTGTGCAAACAGTTTTTATGTTTACCACATTATACGACAGCTCATGAATAATCTCTCTGAGCGTCTGCATTTTTAAAATTGTGTACATTATGTACATTTTTCGATAAAATAAATGAAGCATTAGAACAACAAAAAACATGAAAACACGAAGTCGTATTAAATGTTATAATAAATATTCAATTATTGAAATTGAGTACATAAAGTCTGCAGTTTGGCCTCGATAATTTGTTATACTTCGAATAACTGTTATATAAATTTATTCTTTATCGAAAGGATGTGTAGTGGGAGCCAAGCAGCTATGCGAATAAATCATTGTTATTGACAGGTAGTACTTTTCGAATCGATCGGACATCATAGTATGTTAAGCGCGGTACTTGGCGCAAATAGTGTGTTTCAGCTCAGTACAGCGCGCAATTGTTCGATTTTTATGAGAAAAAATTTATTACCGGAGAGCAATTCGCAGAGAATTGATTCAGTTTATGGTCGTCATCCCTCCCCATGATTTCTACCTGTGTCGACGATATGAAATGTGGAAAATTTGTGACGCGGATGACGGAGTGAATAAAACAAATCCTAGAAAATTTATAGAAAATCGAACGCAAATATTATATGGGTTCCCCAGTAGGTTCGTGTAGTTTTCACTTTGTAAGGAACTTTGTTTAATAAGGCTTCTCACTCGGTAAAATTTTCTACAAAACTGAACTTCTGCTTTCCTGAATAATTACAACTTAATTTATATTTGACGTACAAAACTGTATGCTGAAACTGTGGGGTCTAACAATTAAAATGTTATTAAACGTCGTGATAAATTTTCGGTATTGACATTAAAGTGACAGCTGCATTTTCCCGTTTAACTTTTTCAATATAATGCCGGATCATAACAAATTCAATTGTTTCTATCGGTTGATCCTATTGTTTTATAAAATTGGGCAACAATCTGAAAAGCAGCTGATGCAAAAATTGCCAATCAATTTATATGCTTTATTGGAGGAGAAACTTTATTTTGTTATTTTCTTAACTTTTTTATAGCTTTCCAATAAAACATTTATAATGCCTAGAGAATATTATTTCCTTGTACACCATTCGATATCTTCTGTTTTTTTGTGTCAGAATTGTTCTGAAAGTTTTCGTTTCGGGTTAATAGCAATAAAGTTTTCGATTGAAAACTATGGAGTCTCCGGTGAATAGAGGTGTGCACCTCCGACAACGCAGGCCGCGAAACAAATTTTGAAAAAACCGTTCGCTCCACTGGATTACCACCTTCTTTGTTGCCTTCAAAATGCCCGAAAAATGTATTCGAGCAAAAACTCCCCGGAATTTGCGAATACGCGGATTTAAAAGCTCAATTTTCAGTTTTAAAAGGGCGGGTTTTAAATATTGCACTTCCATTTTTAAGAAACGAGTTACAAAAATTTAACGCTCAACCGGAAATTTCGAAAAAGGTCATGGAAATGGTGATGAATGTGTAAAAGCTTCTTTTGTAAAAGTTTTAGCTCCACAAAAAACTGCACACATTTATTGAACAAATATCCATTCACGAAACTTGTAAACTAGTTGTTTGTTTATAAATGTACAGCTTATATGTATATATAAACGTTAATTATTAATATTATTGATGGTTCCGTTTCCGTGGATCAATCAGATGTCGAAAATAAAGTTAATTACAAATGGACAATAAATATAATATTTAAGTCAATATTTCCATTGTTGACTAGCTTTAAGTACAAAATTATTTAGCTGCACAAGTGAAGCATACTGTCATTTGCGTTTAACTGGTAATCGTAAAATCTCGATGACATTTATCCTGGAGGACACCATCTTGCCGTACAATGTGGAGTTAGACTCCTGATGAATATTCCGAACAGAGTGTAATAAATATGTGTTGTTGCTTCTGTTACCAAATACAGCATTTACTCGATATATGTCCAAAACACGAGTCTAGCCGGGGACATATATCAGCCAGGAAATTCTATTCACTCGATGTGTCACTCGAGCTTCTCGACCCCTCAAGGGGTATACCCCTCGGAAGTGGGGGTAGGTCTGCGACTTTTATCGCCTAGGCATTTGGGACATAGATAGAGTGAACACTGTACAACAACCAGGTACTAATCATTGTAATTAAAGCTGAAATCAAAGTACAATCGTAACTTTGCGTAAACGTGCGTATAAAATAAACATAAATTTTGACATATTACATTATCGACAAGAAGGTGGTTCTAATTATGGCAGTTGCGAAAGAAATCACCAGGCAAGGGCTTAAAGCGATCGGAGCAACTGGTGGGTAATAGGAACATTTACTCTGGCGTCGTATACATCATTGTTACAAACATACGTACGTAAAAGTTTTTCTCGGGAAACGTCTATGCCAACAAGTGACAAGCGCGAGTAACGCGGGTCCAGTTTGTCATATCTTTTGAACTGTTCGCGGAAGTAATTCGAGAAGCACAAATAACTTCGGTAGGATGCCTCCAGTCAAGTTTATGTGGCGAAGTTATTGCGACGGCCGAATCTGTCTCTGCCGAATCAGCCGCGGCCGCATTTTTCAAATAACTTGTTGACACTTATGCAGGGCGGTGGTACAAAACGCTAGAACGCATACAACTTTTATGCTTTATCGTTCCAGCCTCGAAACTTGTACGAACCGCGTCGCGGCGGAGCGAACAGCTGAAATACATGCAGACAATGCGGTTGCCTGCACGCGGCCGACCCCAGAATTTCATTCGATTGTGTACCACTGAAATAAGTTTTGATACTATTTCGAAGTTCGCGGCTGAATCCACCCTATTCGACTTTTGCTACGTTTCGGAAGATGTTTCTGGAAGCTGTTCAGGAAAGTACAGTCTTTACTCGATATATGTCCTAAATATCTAGCCGATAAAAGTCCCAGAACTATCCCCACTGCCGCGGGATATACCACGTGAGGGTCCAAGGAGCACGCGTGAATCAAAGAACAGTATCTCCTCGCCGATATATGTCCGTGTTTACTCTATGTATGTCACAAATATCTAGCCGATAAAAGTCACGGATCTATCCCCACTGCCGCGGGATATACCCCGTGAGGGTCCAAGGAGCTCGCGTGGATTAAAGAATAGTATCTCCTCGCCGATATATGTCCGTGTTTACCCTAAATATGTCCCAATCGCCTAGCCGATAAAAGTCCCGGATCTATTCCCACTGCCGCGGGATATACCCCGTGAGGGTCCAAGGAGTTCGCGTGGATCAAAGAACAATATCTCCTCGCCGATATATGTCCCAATTGCCTAGCCGATAAAAGTCCCAGAACTATCCCCACTTCCGCGGGATATACCCCGTAAAGGTCCAAGGAGCTCGCGTGAATCAAAGAACAGTATCTCCTCGCCGATATATGTTCGTGTTTACTCTATGTATGTCACAAATATCTAGCTGATAAAAGTCCTAGAACTATCCCCACTGCCGCGGGATATATCCCGTGAGGGTACATGTCCGTGGCTAGACCCGTGTTTTGGACATATATCGAGTAAACACCTTAATATTGCGATTATTAAATTTATTTATGTCCAACTACTTTGTGCAGGATAATGAGCCACTCAGTTTACTATAAAAAATGTAACTAATAGTGCGCATACAGAAACATTTGGATATTAGATACTGCAGTAACTATAAAGATGAAAGTAAAAGTATTTTATTGTGTCCTGAAAAATTGTATAAATCGTAAATGTTTGAAGATCCTCAATCTAATTACTGCTTGTTATCCCACCGTGACACTGCGCCAGTTAAACTTTATCTGTGGATTGAGACCTCTTTCGAGAAGAGCAGTAAAATGTTTACAGAAATATTACGCCAATTTTATCTCAGTAAGAAACTAAAGTACTGTGAAGAATCACTTAAATTCTTTTTTACGATGGGAATACTCCCTGTTATAAAAATTTTATATTTCTGTTACTCTACTTCGTTTCCTCATGGGCGTATTAAAGTCACAAGTCCTTTCTTCCGGATCGATGCTTTTCTTTTTACGTTGTACAGGCTGTCCCAAAAATGTTTTCCTTATATGGTCCAAAATATTATAATACATACTTCACTCGTGATTAAATTACTCCTAATGCTCTGATTCTAAATTTTATTTTGCAAAAGGTGCCAACTTTCCGATCAGGAACCGCTATTGTCCACATCATTGCTGACGAGTCATATTTCCAACTCGCGGAAGATTAATTTCAAACCAGCTCCTAGGAAGACGCTTTGTTGGCAGACAGTTTGGCAAACACATTTTCTTGACGTCTTCGGGTCTCGATCCGAATAGTCACTGACATGTGATGAATCTCAAGACGCAAGGCAGCAGTTAGTTGATCCGCTAAGTACACGTCCCCCTTGAGCTTGGTCCCTTGCGGGCTAACCTGTAGAGGATTCCACCCTCGCGTGTGACGTAACGGGGGATAACTATCACTTTGACAAGTAATCCGTTACCCAATTTTCCCAAAAATCCTAAAGTGCGTCCGAAATTGGTAAAAGGAGAGGAGCTCGTCTACCAAATTATCCGGTGATCGCTAACGGGAAACAAGTGTACAGTGATTTCTCTATATATGTCGCCTAGGCCTGTATGATAAACGTCGTGGAACTGTTTCCACTGCCGCGGGGTATACCCTGTGAGGCCCACGAACCTTGAGAAGCCTCGGACGCTGAGGAGTGTAAACATAATACAGTGATTTCTCTATATATGTCGCCAAGGCCTGCATGATAAAAGTCGCGGAATTATCCCCACTACCGGTATACCCCCTGGGGGGCCACGAAGCTCGAGAGGTCTCGGTAAACATAACACGCCTCGGTTATGTCTCCTGGACGATACATGACGCTGGTAAGACCCGTGTTGCTGACATATATCGAGAATTCACGGTATATCGTACGTAATAATAAATTAAAACCTTCTTTCACACCTTTGATTCTTCCCTCTATCGACTGCATAACTGAACTGGCACCGGACTTCCACGAAATGCTTTTATTTATGCTCTAACATTCGTGTTGAAAAACTGTGCCACGCCGTTTTTAGTCACCAGCAACGACCATGACAGAGAAATATTCTGATCGTCGACAAATCAACAATGATTCATTAAAATTCATATTATCTAATATTTAGTTACATTTCCGCGTTATTTTTCCATGATATCTTAATTTTTTATACTTTGACTTTGGCAAAGAAAAAACGGTTTGAATAATCCTTTCGAATAATGTTTAAAATGGTTTTCAAAATTGTTGGATGATTTCAAATAATCGGGAAGCAGCTAAATATGCTTTGGAAGATTACATCCGACATATCGACAGTTCGACGATTCGATACGACCGGAATAACCTAATCTCTTATTGACAATATTGTATCAAATTAACGGCTCGAACTGCAATTATTTTTGCAGCTGCCTAATATATCTTGTCCCAGTTATGCGATACAGTTTGCGTCGTTTTATAATACAGTGATTTCTCTATATATGTCGCCAAGGCCTCGATGATAAAAGTCGCGGAATTATCCCCACTACCGCAGGACCACGAAGTTCGGGAGGCCTCGTACACCGAGGAGTGTAAAGATAACACGGCTCGGGTATGTCTCCTGGACGATACTTGTCGCTGTTAAGACCCGTGTTGTTGACATATATCGAGAATTCACTGTATGTCCTTTTCCCCGTCAAATCTGCAATTACTTTCTCACAGCCGAGCGTGCAATGGAAACGCCTCCCTCCCTCCCTCCCTCCCCGCTCGAGACGCAGACGAAAAGCGTTTTGTTCGGGGCAGCCGCCGTGCCGCGCCGCCGGCGCAAAAACCTAGCACTGCTTGTGTTTTATCATGTGTTGTTGGCAGTGGGCCACCTGCACGCACGACCTCACAACGCTATTTGTTGGTTTCCGTCTCGTTAGGTGGAAAATCTATTTCTTCTCGTCGGCATTGTGCGAATCGGTTTGTACTGTGTTTGAAACGCTCGCCGTATCCATATCCCGAGATTTCACGGGAACCGAAAGAGGGAAAAAGGTATGGAGATAGGAGAAAAGAAATTGCCCGACAGAGAATCGAGTGTTGCGCGATTATTGTTAGCAATCCTTTGCTTTCCGAAAACGCTGCGCAAGCAATATCGGGTCTAGACTATGCTGTTCCCCGGCTACAGTCATTATACATTTATTATTTGCTTTTGACCGGTACTGATTTCTGCTCGTTTTGCTACGTAATCGCTGCCGCGTGAAATATTAATTCAAGCGCGAAGCGAACAGTGCGCTTTGCTTTAAACAGGCCGTGCAAATTTAGAAACGTAATAGCTTACTGCGATGAATGTTTATGGTAGTAATATTTTATTCGAAGGATGCTGAAATTGTTTAAGATATATTTTGAAATATTCTTTCGAAATTTTTCCTACTTTCGTTAAATTGATTCTGCGTTTGCAATGGAATAATCTGGGTCCAAAATTTTTAAGCTATCTTCTTTTTTCAAATAAATTTGTTTTGCCAAAATTTTAGTAAATTGTGAATCATGTACCGATATTCCTATATTTTTAAAATCTTTCTACTGTTTTAAATAACACCCAATCAGTATTGTCATTAGTGCATAAAACCAGCAGGCTATTTACCATACGCATATTTATTCTACAAAATAATAAAAATTGAATCTAGCATTATAACTGTTTCCCTGTTTAGTTCGTATAATCGAGGTGCTACTGTATTTCAGATACTATTTTTTGTTAATTTTTCTTAATTTCGCATATGATTGTATAAACTTTTGTGAGCTATTTTTTATTCTACTTTCGGACGACTGTATTAGAACAATCGTACGCCGTTCGTAACATATCAATTGTTCTAAACAGTTGGGGAGGAAAGGCAATAGAATGAACAAGTCTATGGGTTATCGATACTTCCATTTTCAGTCAGATTTGCTCCATTTTCTTCGTAAGTTTAGATTCGCAATATCCTGAAAATGGTTGGACATCAATTGTATATTTGATGGGTTGTTGAACTTGATTCCAATTGTACGATTTAATTAAAATATGCGTATATATAAAATTCCATTTCAAAAATAAAATTCGTATCTCGCATTTCATGAATCAATAACACGAAAAATATTCATCCTGGCCATAGCTTTCGTCTCTTTGTATCGTTTAATTTCTATATCTATATGCATTTTTTTATTCAGAATAAGATGTCTCATATTTATATAATAAATTCTAGTTCATGTGTACTGTTCAGAAAACACCGGGAATATAGTTGCTATATTATAAATACGAGGTTCCAGGACGCAATTTCCACAGCAGCTTTGCAATTCATTATTTTATGATAGAATTCAATTTTAACTCTATATAAATTTTAATCATGATGTGCTACATAACCTAATTCTCACGAAAACACAGCTTGTCCTCTCGTCACCTTTGCAGTTTATTTTCACACACTATTGTTTACTTGAATATCGTACAATATGCAGTTATTAAGACTAGATGTATGGACCACCAAATCTTTATAATTTTAATAATAGTGAATTCAAAAATTTGGGATCAGTCATTTTGACAGTTCTTACAGAACACTGGTAATAATAAGCTAATTATTAACAAATAAAAAAAACACGTGAATTTTTTAAATATATTTTACCATCACTGACACAAGTTTAGTTTAAACAGAGAAAGAACGATATACAGAATGATTGCACGAACGATTTGCTAGAACGATATACAGTGATTTCTCTATATATGTCGCCGAGGCATGGCCGATAAATGTCGCGGAATTATCCCCACTACCGCGGAGTATACACTGTGAGAGGCCACGAAGCTCGAGTGGCCTTGGACTCCGAGAAGTGTAACCATAACACGACTCGGACGATACACGACTGTCCTGGACGATACACGACGCTGTTGACATATATCGAGAATTCACTGTGAACTCTACCAAACTGCTACCAAGAACGACAAGGTAAAAACGCGAAGGAAAGAATCAGTCAGTTAGGGAAGAGTATGTAAACAAATTCGATTTCAATTGAGTAATTATCGGCCATCGATTCGCTCTTTCTCCAGTTAGAAAACCATTGTCGTTGGGGGAAGCACGGCGCAGCAGCGGTTCGATTGCAACGAATAATCCTTTTATCTTGTTATTTTTGGCAATTTAATTCGTTCGTCATACGCTCTGTTCACGGTCTACTCTCTCGCAATCAGCAGTCGCTGGATTTAATGACGTTATCGAGGAACCGTGATTGAAACAATATTTGTTTTGCACTTATTAGCAATTAGTCGATATCGTATTTCCTCGGACGTGCGTCAGTCTGGTTTTTTTCATTAACTTTTAATTCGATTAAAAAATCTGCAGGCCAAGCTCGCTCGTTGTTTTTCTAATTACACGAGATTACAAACCGTTCCGGTTCGGTGTGCATACAACATTCATGTACGAAAACGCACGATAACCCGCTGTAAATTTCACATTTATCCAACCGAGCAGAGTCAATAAACGTGCCAATAAACAATACAGGGCACCTATGACAGGTCACCTGAACAACTCGGTTGATGTTCGTGATGGACAAAATTGTGTCAGACGAAACTTGCGTGGTTTCGACGGTGACATAATTCCATGCTAACAGTTTGCTCGTAGTTGGACACGTAGAGGACATATGAAGGTCAACCCCGTTTTTTCAATCAGGATGATATACTGTCCCGCTAGGCCAAAGGAAGCACTCGCTCGCTCCGCCTATCCCCACCGTTGACGCTCCAGTGGGCCAATGCTTAGGCTTTGACGTCACACGCTGTATAGTACGTGCAACCGCTTTAGCCAATAGAACTGCCAGAGGCGTACCCCTTCCACTCTGTCCAATCAGATTTCTTGTACGGCACGCACAGTACTTTTCTGTGTCTAATAGCGAGTTTTAAGAGGCATACAGTTGACCCACGACTCAAGGTCATTGAAGCTCGGTGAAGTCACGCCCACTGTATAGTACGTGCAACCGCATTAGCCAATAGAGCTGCCAGAGGCGTGCCCCTTCTACTCCGTCCAATCAGATTTCTTGTGCGGCACGCACAGTACTTTTCTGTGTCTAATAGCGAGTTTCAAGAGGCATACAGTTGACCCACGACTCAAGGTCATTCAAGCTCGGTGAAGTCACGCTCACTGTATAGTACGTGCAACCGCATTAGCCAATAGAGCTGCTAGAGGCGTGCCTCTTCCACTCTGACCAATCAGATTTCTTGTGCGGCACGCACAGTACTTTGGTGTGTCTAATTGGGAGTTTTGAAAGGCGTACAGTGACCCACGACTCAAGGTCGTTAAAGTTCGGTGAAGGTCAACTGCGATGGGAAATATTTTACTTCGTGGAACTACGATAATTTCGTTAAAAAAGATAGTAGAATAACAAATTTGGACTGATTTTAAATTTGTGTATGACACGGCAGGTGGAAAACTGAGGTGGCGGATCGGTTAGTCTCTCGTCCATGAAAATTGAATAATAACAAGCGTGGAATTGAAGTAGGACAACGTTGATAATGATGCTTTGCATTGTAGCACGGAAACATGTTCAGGACCCGACGATGTAGTCACTCGACGTTGAAAGGTGGGCGAGAGAGAGAGAGAGAGAGAGAGAGCGAGAGAGAGAGAGAGAGAGAGAGAGAGAGAGAGAACGTAGATGCTATTCAAACTTTCATTGTATAATCATAAAGAGGAATGCTTACTTGTCTCCTTAACCAAGGACCGTCTTATCACTTTGCTCCGGGAATGACATAGCCCAAATGTTTGCACCCCGAAGTTCTGCCGCGCTCGTTCAGTCATTCCCGTGCGTCATTCTGGTGCAATTGCATTCTTGATAGTGTCCTTGAGATCGTCCCGCCGAGGGGTTGCAAAATTGTAAACATTGCCCTTTTTGATTGCGTGTTATAAGTTCAAACAGCGCCTGCGAGGTATCTCGGGAAAAGTAAGCAGACTGAACGCATTTCCGGAAAGCTGGCAACGCTTTAGAAACGTGATGACGCCGGCTTAAACCTACTTACGTTTCCGCTTTGCCTTCTGTGATCATTTCAACCAGATAACGAGTACTAAACAGGCGTTGATAGGATCGTGCCTGTTCAGCAATATTAGAGTAAATAATATTTTTCTCGCCCGTGTGAGAACGTCACGGTATCAATTAATTATTCACAGGAGAATAAACAAAAGTGTATGGTTTTTCCATGTGTATTATTGAAACGGAGTTATCTGGAACCTGCTTGAGAACGTTTTGGGGTAGTATGACAACTTGAAAGCTATTTTCATTGTTTCGGCGTACACGGTGGTTGAAAAATAAATATAGGTCGAAGATCTTCGTGAGAATTACTTTCCAACGAGAACGTACAGAAATTGACAGATGTCACTTCAGTATGTTTCTGGAGAGATTGCATGCTCCTAAATGCTGTGTCATGGCTACCTGTCACGTCACACTTGTGAAGTTATTGCTGTGCCCAAGCAAAACATATCTGACACTGTTCTCATTAAATATCCTCGAAATACTCTAAAAAATTTTTCGGCAAAGTAGACCTGCCAAATTGGATGGAATTCTGTATTCGGTTGCAGTTCTGTATTTTTGTTTCACGTTAGGAGCTAATAATAAGTAAGATAAACGAAGATGATTAATGAAAATCCAATTTTTAGTAGACCCAAAAATAATCAAACGCAACACCTATCGACAGATGGAGCTTGAAGCTTTTCATTGGTGTGCTGTATTTTTGTATAAACCGGTTATAAAAAAGGTTAATGAATAACTGTGCAACTGTAGAGGCGAGATGCTGTTCGTATGAAAGGTATTACAAACTTCTCTGTGGTTATAGCGTAAATGGAATTATGCGGAGGAAGCATGCATGTGTAATAGAAGCTATGCTTACAATAGGAGGCTCTACTTAAAAACGCGAGTTCATAAAATAAAACAGAGCTTTATTCTGAACGACGAGGCTTCCACTAGCAGATTACCTCGCAATTTTCCTCCGCGATCCTTTTTAAAGCTTGAGATGTCGCAACAGACGAGATAAAATTAGTTTCATTTTTTCGTCGGAACGTCGCTGCCGACATGGCGGGCCACAAAAAATAATTTGCTTGATGCGAAATGTTCTTTGATCTCTTAATCCATAAGTGCTCGGCCGAAATCTCGGAGATTTTGCAAATGAAATTTTAGTAAAATTGCTTTTCTCAGGGAATTTAAAATCGAACGAGTTTTTTGATTTTTACATGTATATCCATAACTTGTTCAGATTTACAAAAAGGTATGTTTTTTAAATTTTTATTATTTTTTGAATTTTTTGAAAAATTGTTTACACATTATCTAAACTAATTCTTTCAATATCTCAAGAAAATTGAAGTCCGCTGCTGGAAACGTTATCCCTTTTAAACGAGCGTCCGAATATTTTTGTCCAGCATTGCACCAGAATTCGAATTTCCTTTCACGGTTTTGAAAGGTGAAATACAGGAACATAATCGCAGCCATTAGTCTTGTATTTTTCCTCATTTTCTACGACCTACAAAATATTATACTATACAAGACTAATGGTTGCGATTACGTTTCCGCGTTTCACCTTCCAAAAATATGAAAGGAAATTCTCTGTTACGTATTTGCGACGTTGATTACAATGTTTTGTCCCGACAAAATATGAAAATGTTATTTTTAAAAGGGAACTAATTTGAGATATTTGATTGGCTGACTAATTAATCACTGAATAGACTCACAGGGAAACCGATTAAAATATTATGAAATCTGTTTTTCCCTCTTAGTTGACCTTGTATGACCTTGGAAGTGATTGTGCTGCATATGAGCGAATTCGTCTTGACTCACGCTTTCGTATGATATTAAAAAGCATTCTATTTGAAAAACTGAAGGTCACCTTCGTTTCCCGAGCAATAATATAATGTAAATATAAAAGATTGCAACACCCTGTATATGACATGTTCTATCACCGCGTGTACTGCGATAATTGATAGAAATATTTTCCACGGTTGACAATATGATTAATCACAATGACAGACACTTGATTTGTTTGCCCGAATCATTTTTGCAGTGGTAGTACGTTCGAGCGACTGCCGTACAACAAATTCAGAATTCCGTTCCATTATCCGTCCGTCATCGGCAGATACCTAGCAATGAATTCTTTGTCGATCGAGGATCAGCGAACTTCAACCGTTTTAGAGGAAGGGTTGTCAGACTGGAAATGACGCGGTCATTCGGGACAAAGTTTCCGTAATTGCTTTTGGCAGGCACGTTCCTTTATCTCTCGGTTCTTTCACCCTAAGTATTCCAGTACGCGCGCAACTGCCGCGAACTTCGTCCGTTTCCCCTTTCGCTTACACGTACATTAACGACCTTTTGTTACGCGTCCTAAAAACCTTCTTTCACACCTTTGATTCTTCCCTCTATCGACTGCATAACTGAACTGGCACCGGACTTCCACGAAATGCTTTTATTTATGCTCGAACAGTCGTGTTGAAAAACTGTGCCACGCCGTTTTTAGTCACCAGCAACGACCATGACCGAGAAATATTCTGATCGTCGACAAATCAACAATAATTCATTAAAATTCATATTATCTAATATTTAGTTACATTTCCGCGTTATTTTTCCATGATATCTTAATTTTTTATAGTTTGACTCTGTCAAAGAAAAAAAGGTTTGAATAATCGTTTCGAATAATGTTTAAAATGATTTTCAAAATTGTTGGATGATTTCAAATAATCGGGAAGCAGCTAAATATGCTTTGGAAGATTACATCCGACATATCGACAGTTCGACGATTCGATACGACCGGAATAACCTAATCTCTTATTGACAATATTGTATCAAATTATCGGCTCGAACTGCAATTATTTTTGCAGCTGCCTAATATATCTTGTCCCAGTTATGCGATACAGTTTGCCTCGTTTTATAATACAGTGATTTCTCTATATATGTCGCCAAGGCCTCGATGATAAAAGTCGCGGAATTATCCCCACTGCCGCGGGACCACGAAGCTCGGGAGGCCTCGTACACCGAGGAGTGTAAACATAACACGGCTCGCGTATGTCTCCTGGACGATACATGACGCTGGTAAGACCCGTGTTGATGACATATATCGAGAATTCACTGTATTCGTAAGTACGTTCAATATGTTCGTGTCAACTTACCTTTGAGCGAATTATTTTCCAAAGAAAAAAAGAAGCTGCTACCTTTTTTGGTTTTAGTGGACCGAATTTTGTAAAATTTACTATTTCTCTTGACATTTCCATGCAATATAATTGTCATTTATGAGAAATTAATAATATCAAAAAAAAGAAGAAGTTTTATACGTACAGGATAATATTACATGTATGATCAGTGCCACTCGGAGATTTCGAATATTAATTAGCAAATATATGTGTAACCCGATTAGGTATGTGGTCGTAGATGGATTTACAGCCATTGGGCACTCGGCATTAGAACTGGAGTTTTTCATGTAACGATTATGGTTTGCAATCATGCCGCGCGTTATCGAAGCATTCAGCTGTGAGTTAAATAGCCGTTTCATGAGGTACCATTCTATGCTGTTGTGGCAGTGGCTACAGCGAAGCTCATTAAATTACCGATCAGGAAGCGATCTAATTATAGTTTAATGGCACGAACTCTTTTGTGTTGTTATTAACAGTTGCACTCCATTCACTCAATTCATATCAAAATTTCAGTTCCCTAGCTTGTAATACTCGTCACTATTACATAACCAATTTTCTTTTTTATAACCACAACCCGCGTTTAATTATTGCCTCGACTTTATGTAAAATAAAAAGCTTCTGCACCGACAGCAGGAAGCAGGAGTTCAATATAAAATGATTTCACACCTCAGTCGTTTAAATAAACTAGAAATGATATAACACTGCTTTTAAATGATTTATTGGTTCGTGCTCAGTCCACCCATTTTGTTCATAATTGCACGAAATCCGCAGTCTATTAATAACTGATGATTGAAATAATTCTGACCAACAGTTGTGAAAAATTTCGAAAAGGTTCAGAAGTAAAGGGTTCGGTAAATATAAAATAAATACAGAAGGTTCAATGCGATGTAACTTGGTCTCCCTTCGCTATTTGCAATACATCAAAAAGCCACCAATTGTATGTGCAAACATCGGCAAAGTAAAAAAAAAAAAATCAATCTCTCTGATACATCAAAGGAAGTTCTGTTTCATGAATTCAAATTTCGCGTTTTTTACCGAAAAAGTCTCGCCATACCGATTTCCAATGGCGTGGCACAATCGGAACCGAAAGAATATTTCTCTTCAAGCTTTCAAGCAATAACGCACACCACGGGGAAACGAATCGATTGCCAATATTTCGGTTTTAATATATAATATATTTCTTTAATCTTTATTTTTGGCGCGACCATTGCCCCTGTAAAGCTAGAGCGTAAAATCAGTTTTTCATTGAAAATATATGATATTTTTCACTAACATATATGCTACATTGTGAAAATGAAATTTTTTATACAGTATTAATATATCGAATATTCGAAACGATGCGAAGCAGTACGTTGTTTATTAATTGGAATTCCACTTAGAAAAATGACTATAGTACAAAAAAATACATATTCAAATTTGTCATAAATATTTTTAAACTTTGAACATTTTTATAAATCGTAAATATACTAAACTTGTCTATGAATAATATTATTCTTGCTAATCGTGATGTTTCAAGGTGACTTCAAGGTGATTTCAAAGTTTCAAGGTGACCTTAGTGCTTTGAATGCCATGTTATCTTAATAATAATAACGTCTTCGTTTGTAATGTTTAATTTATCAACGCAAGTATAAGAATCTCACGAAGGAAAATTAATAGTGAAATAATAATAAATAAAATGAAATGACAAAAGACAAGTGCAAATATTGTGTGGGGTCTTATGTTTTGTTAGTGAGATTGAATAGTTGGATGTGCTGTGATCTGTAATGTTGCAGGTACGAATTTTCGTAAACACACATTCAGAGTGTGTTTTCATTTCGTTAAGAAGAAAACATTCTTAACGGGGCAAGTTTACAACGGGCAGGGAAGCCGTTCAAGGCAACAGTTATTAAGAGCGTTCAATTTAGGTAAAACCATAAAGGCAAGGTTGGCTCCAACATTATCATCTCGATTCTTTTTCGTTGCTATTTTATCTAGTGGACCAGCTAACGGCAGATTCGGGTAAAGTGCACCAAAGTATAATGGTATTTTTAAAGGGGCAGGTATTTTCAACTCTTGAACAGAAAACACCATCGAATTAATCTCCGTGGAGAGGGGAAGAGAGGCCAATTCTGCGAGAATTACTCCTTCCTCGGAGTGTTCAGTGCACTGTGTTCTTGTCGCTTTATTAACTGACGTATATATCTTCGCGAGCAGGAAGAACGAATTTTCTCCTTTTGCATTTTCTGCGAAGTGTACAGCGCCTAGATTACGTCCGCAGCATTTCACCTGAGAACGTCGAAAAATTGGTACAGTCCAATAAAACAAATAAATATTCAATTTTATTCAAAATAAATCAAAATCGAGATATTCCAACACTTCGAGAAGCTGTTGCAAGAATGTCGTGCGAAATATTTCTGAACAGGTAAAATCGTACACGGTGCGAATCCGAGGCATTTTCTTACGTGCAGGTGCAAATTGCATACCGAAAAAGATAAACCGAGACTTTAAACACATTTCTCTCTAAATCATGTTTTTCAAGTTTCCGTGCACGACATCTCAAACACGGCGCGAGCTGCTAGCTTCGTTCTTTAAAATTATCAAAGGCAAAACTTCTTCTGCCAAGCTGAATCTAAAAAAGATTCAAAATTGAATATTCTCTTATCAGTGAAAAGGGGAAGAAATTGAAAAGATTTAATGGGAACTTTAACATGACCCAATTTTCTAATTTTTGGTTTTATTTTAAACTTTAATGTGACGCAATTTTCGAATTTTTGATTTTATTTTAGTAATCAATCTATGAACAACACATACGTTATTATTACAAGTATATAAATGTTTAGGAAATTTTCATTTGTATTTTCAAGAGAATTACTCAAGACCATACTGTTTGAACTTATGCAATAGTGTGTTTTACGTCCTTTGCGATACTGTTTTACAAGCAAGCAGAGCATCGAAAAATATTCGACAGTTATTTTTTCGTAACTCTCGGTTTGCATGTTTACACGCCGAAAATAGCCTTTAGAGTTGGGATGAAAAAACTATTTCAGGAAATATCTTGAAAAATAATGAATATCGAAAAACTGATAAAAACAAAAACTGCACGTCTTTTTAAAACGGATAAAGTGACGTAAACAAAACGTTGGAATATTTTTAGGTCAGCTTTATACATGTAGCTTGAATGATCCCGTTTTGTCAACATTTTTCAACGCTTTGTCTCAATATTTTTCTTTAATTTTTACCATATTATTGCAATAGAAAAAATAAATATTAGTTTTATAGTAAAGAGTAAAAATTCCGATTGCTAATATTTGCGATCATTTGTAATTTTTAGGTAAGCATACTTACTGCAGGATACTTGCATAGTACAACAAGAAAAAAGATTCTGGTGTACATTAATTTTACGAAGTGATTAATATTTTGTTTGAAAGAGACGACAATGAATATTTAAGTCGTCTATTCTTGCATATCTTCACCGTTGCCTCGGCTATTAATTTTTATTTCGTGCAAGATGGGTTTCACTCCTAGCTGCTATTTCAAAGTATATATTTTCTGATGATTATGCAGATTTCGCCCAACTATGCGCCTCGAGTCACGCAACTGGGAGGGTATATCTCTTTTTTGGTTAGAAAAGAAAAAAGATAGTGAACGAAAACTTGGATACCGTCATATGGTTTGGCATCCCATTACCTTGTTCTTTTTTTTTTTGTCTGCAACTAACGACATGCATGCAAACTTCAGTTATCCTTTTTCAAAATGGGATTGCAGTTAAACTTTTCCATACTGTGCATTTAAAACGATTCTAGCAGACGTCTGAACGGTAAATTTATAAACAATTACAACAAACAGTATCTTCATTCTGTCTTAATAATAATCATTATAATAAGGTTCAATGTGACTAGATGCAATATGAAAGAAATTAAAAGCATAATATTAAATAGATAATTTATCGTAAACAACGATAACTCAATAATGACTAAGAGATGAACGTAAGCAGTGGTCGAATAATCGCTAGACAGTGACCATACTCGACCATACACCAGCCACGCCATAAGCCATAAGCCGTCCACGCTTCTTGCAGTAGTAGAGGTCAGTGCGATATCAATTTCGAAAATCCGAAAACCAAATATCGTGATACATCGTTGCATGCTGGCTCCAAATATCAGGGAAGTTTATTAAACTGCATTCAAGATCTCGGTCTTGCTGACAATGCTAGAAAAATTCGGTCGTTACACTTTTCATGATGACAATTGAAAATTCCATAGCTCGGCGCTTAAAGTCACTCAACATTAAACACGCATAACTTTCGGACTAATGATCTCCTGAAATATAAACTTGGATTTTTGGCACGTTCTCGTCAAGATGTACAGAATTATATAGAAAACAGTTAAAAATTTCTGGGTTTCCGAGCTGAAGTTTAACCGAAAATTGAGTCGGAATTTTTCTGTCTCGGAACAAAGCGTCGAAAGTCCATGGAAACAAACTCTGCGCTTAAAGTAACTCAACTTTAAACACGCATAACTTTCGGACTGATAATCTCCTGAAATGTAAATTTGGATTTTTGACACGTTCTCGTCAAGATGTACAGAATTACATAGAAAACAGTTAAAAATTTCTGGGTTTCCGAGCTGAAGTTTAACCGAAAATTGAGTCGGAATTTTTCTCTCTCGGAACAAAGAGAAGTCCGTAATTGTGCCTAGTCCTACGCCATTTCATACATCGAACCCGCGTTTCATAAAGCGTCGAGTGTCACGCGGGTCGACTGTAACAGGCGTTCCGCTACGTTCACGCGAATCATTAGCGGGCAATGAATTCGCAATGAGATTCTTGTCAGCGGCAGCGACGCCGGTTTCGATATAGCTTAAAGCGCGCAGCGCGGGAGACACGTAAGACCTTTTGCACGTTCAAGGGAATCAGAGTACACCTACGTCGGCGTAATTGTGTTTGTGCCATGAATCGTGACTTGTTCCACACTGGATTAGCGTTAACAGGATAACGATTGTTCCTCGAATCGAATCGACGACTTCGAAAATTGAAGGACGTCGTCGACGACAACGTTCCCTCAGCGGTGCTGTGTTTAACGTTCGCGACATTGGTAGTACCGACCGAATGCTTCCTCAAAGTCAATTTGCACGTTTCTTTTTTGCTCGACGGCGATTTCTCCGCCTTCCGAATGACAATTCGTCTTAATACCACCCGTAACTCGCCTTAAACAATACTACACGATTTACGTCTTTCACGGCAAGCTTTGAATCGCGATCACTTCTAACGAGTTGTTGAACAGCGACGCCATGCGCGTCCGTGAGAACCCCATGCTGCTTTCGAAACTCGGCACCATTGCTAGACAATTAAAAAGGCACGGTGAGTGATCAGATAATTGACGTATTTGCACTGAAACAATCAATTTTTAGGTGAAACCTCAGCCAGAATATTTTTTATTTCTTTACAAATTGAAAATGTACACTTGACAACGCTTAATTTTACATACATTGATGTGAACGTTTCACCTTTTTCTATTTTATAATTAGTAGAAATTACAGAGACACTTCCATTGGAAATTATTAAAGAAATTTTTCCATTCAAGAGAAATCTAAATAGTTTCAGTGTTGTAATTTTTATTAAGCAATGTGTGCCAGTCAGATTTTGTGATTGGTACGGTTAGTGTTAATGGGTATGACCGTAAGTGAATATCGAGTAACGACATTAATTGATAATGTAATACATTATGCATAGAAAAGATGGTAGCGATACTGCAAAACAATTTAGTGGATAATGTAATATGCATATCGTGTTTGTTTGAAATATTATGGAAAATAGGAACTCAAAGTGGAACACTTAACTGACAGTATGTTATAACGAAAGTGACATAAATGTGGTATGTTAAACAGTAATTGGCGTGAATGCAATATGATACGTATCCCTTATTAAAGCTTGTATGGATATGTGTATTTATATAATATCTATAGATGAGAGAAGAATTAAATAAAACTGCCTTGAACCACCTGGTTTAAATCAATAATAATTAAATAAATAAATAAAGCTACCGTGACTGTCAAATTATTATTTCCCATATCGAACAATTAATCCATTCGGGACGAGAAGAACTTACGATGAAAAAATGTCAGAATAATGTATTAAATTAATTTTTTAATTGAATTTTAATTTTTTAATTTATTCTTTTCATCAGCTTTTTTATGATAGAGATTAATTAAACCATTGAGAAGCTCTGTAAGAAAGGATTATATTAAAAATGGGACCATATTTATGTAATTTTTGTAAGACATTACAAACAGGTGATTTTAATTGCCCCGTGCCACTGGTGTTAATGTCAGTACCAAAGAACCGAATAAATGTACGTCGACATAATTAAAGAACCAGTTGAAGTAGGTCAAAGCTGTTTGAATGTCATTGCCAAAAAGCTGTTTAAAGCTGCCTCGACGGATCCGCGAAGCTGGCGAAAGCTACCTTAGGCTCATTTAAGAATAATGAAGCGACTGGTTAATGCTATGTTAATGCTGTTAGTCAAGACGGTTAAAGCTCGCTTGACAGATAAAGTAAAAAATAGTTGAAACTGCTTTTGCGTCTTTAACTAAACGGTCGATTAAATGTTCATCAGTAGAATCAGTAGAACCAACGAGTAAAAGTCTCTTTAAAACTTTAAATGATTTCGTAGGGTATAGTGAAACTGTGAAAGCAGTTTTGTCAAAAGTTATTGAACAGATTTATTTATTTATTCGTGACATCCGACGAAATATATTAATACAATTTTTCTAAAAAATTTGGAAGCTATAAATAAACTATACATAAATAGAATACTAGGAAATATAGAAAAGTAAAATATGAATTTACAAATACATATTTTGCAGATTTGTTTGGCAATGAAAAAAATTGAAATTTCACATTTATATCTCGTAAGCTAATACTATAAATAAATTACGCCCGTTAAAAAGCTGTTCGCATTTTTTCGTATATGTGATTTATATCGATCCCACAAGCACTTAAGCTAAACATGTTCAACTATAAATAAATATCGCCATACGATATACGAATCTCCGAAAAAATGCAGTGATAATTTCATATAATTCTCATAATAATTTATCCAGCAGCTTTTACAAAATAAATAAAAGAGGTGAAAGAAGATTCTTTTTATTTTTTAATTTTAATTTTTAGCGTTGTATTTTGTCTTCTTCGAACAATCCACCAATTTTCATCTGTGATTTAAGACGATAGGACACGTACTCAGAAGCGACGTGGTTCCAGCCAATGCGATAGAACTTGCATGCAGTCTATCGTCACTTAAGGAGTTGAAACTTCCTAGCTGAACGTGAACGTATTCACAAGTTTTATACTGCAGACTTACACTGTCGGCAGCAATCCGACTGCACTCAGCGAATCTCTATTTGCAGCAGGATATTGTCAATTGGACCCTCGTACGATGTACTATATGGTTAGCGCAGGTGTGTAGATACGCATTCCCTGAACTCCCAATTGATGCCATTTTCACTGGGGTCGATAACAGAAGACGAAGGATTTGTTTTGCTTTCTTTTCAGCGTACTGTTGTGTTTACCTTCATACAGTTTACATTGCTTCCCATTAAACATATTATTTCCCCTTCGGCACAGTAGAGTCCCGATTATCCGAGCTAAACAATGACACCAGAGAGATCACATAACAGAGAACAGTAATTTAATTGCTAGCTTCGATCTGTACTGATTTACACAATAAACAGTGTTTCATATGAGTGGACTTGCGGAGCTTTATGCAAAGTAAATAGTTTCTATTTTAGTTATAAGGTACTGGCACGAAATAAAATTTGTTTAATGGTTTTTGCAAAATCTTACAATAAATTTCAAGAAAGCATGTAACACGTAAGCGTATACATTTGCCTAAAGTCTTAGGTCATTATTTACCATCCCGTGGTAACAAAGAAAGGGAAAACGAAACATTTATTTGTGCTTTGTTCCGCTTTGTTCAATTTAGTGCCTACGCATCCAATTTCGGAGGCGTTAACGTGTATATTGCGAGGAATGCAACAAGGTCGTAAATGGCTGTATCTTGAAACCTTCCAAGACCGCTAGATCCATAAATCTCGGAAGTAAATCGTGTCGATTCGTGAAGGAATGCCTGCAAGCGAGAACACCTATAAGTACGTCCTGTTAAATGGAGAATCGAGGCAAATTTGTCGATACAGTTGCGTAAATTAATTTCCGATTAAACGGAACACGTTCTCGTAATGCGTTCTCTATAATTGCGAATAAATCTTCCCTTAGATTGTGAATTTTAATCACAAGCACGCGTAACTTTTACATTCCTTGCCTTAAAATTTCAATTTTTGCAATATTCTCGTCAAGATGCATAGGAATATTTCATAAAAAGTTAAAAATTTCTGGGTTGTTAAAGTGAAGTTTAACCAAATAATGTATGACACCATATCTTGAGACTATAGTAGTATTTCTTTATCAAAGCGTTTCAAAAGCAGACAATATTCATCCGATATCTTTTAATCGAAAAATTATCTTCGTGCTCTACTTTCCGAGGTAAGTGGAATGTACAATATTTAATTGCAGACACGTCAGTCACATTCGCATCGACATTTTCGTAGGAAACGTTCACTGCACTTTATAGACATCTTCCCATCTTCTTACGAATTTCCGTTGTTCCTACGTCACTTGCCATTAAGACGGGTCATCCGGAGCCAAGACGTTCTCGAACATTCTCCGAGGTTTAATAGCCCTTCGATAACGTCTAACCGAATAGCCTTAAAGACGTGAGCTGCTGAGTACAGCAACTAGCAAGTCGAATCGGTGCTTTGATGAGAAGGGACGCATGCCCGTGGGGAACATCGAAGACTCGCAGAGGATGATACGCTTACCCGTTCCAAACTTACTTGGCACAGGACGAATGTTAAGAGAATACACCCTGCGACGTACCTCCATACTAACTTGCCCGCCTAACCCTTTTACTCGAATTCACTGTTTTGTAGTTCTAAGCTGATTGAAGAGAATGCATCATTCGATAGTACAGTAACGCCTCGATATACGTGAAAGAGATGCGCACGATATTTGTGGGAAATTTATCTTAGCCTATACCTTCAGTAGTACAAACAGACAAAGGATTTCAAGGTTCTCTGAACAATCAGAACAATGTTGCACCGTGACCTCTATGCAGCAAAAAGGTAACGCACAGTTTAAAAATTGAGAATTGAAGAATTATTTAAAACAATTCAGGCTCCTTTTATTTATCAAATGCAGCTGGTATATGAAAGTGAAGTGTTTTCCTTGGTTAAAGTAATTTTTGCTGTGAGCACCAATAATTTTCATATCCAATAACTAAATACAAGCAATAGCTTGATTTATAACTTTTATTTCAGATCTTCCTTTGCCAATTCGTTCGTGTTGTAATAGTCGGTGCTTCCTCACGCAAATTGCGAACGTAACGCGAACATCCATCTAGTCATTATTCCGGACTGATTAAACTTCTTTTTGTCCGTAAGAATAGTTTCTGGCCATTTTTCCGTGCGAGGAATGTGTTTACTGTTGTCGACAAATGGACGAGGGAACTTAAAAACGGAAATTGGATACCGCGGAAGGAGCAAAATAAATGTTTAGGACGAACAGTTGGACTTCGTGCATTTACGAGAAAAATGAGTGAGTGGAATTTGAAATATTAGGGGGATTAAAGTCATTAGGGGATACCAATATGTATTTTCAATCTTTTAAAATTATTGAAGAAACAAATTTTTGTCTCAACCATGCTCGCCAGATTAACTTGTGTCATATTACACACCCGTAGTAAGAATGAGGTATATGAATATTCGGTTCTTGCTAATACTAATATTCACAAATAGTTTTCAGGTGGGTTTTATCACTGTTTTACGATTCACGAGTTGTGTAGCCAGTAAAAGTATTAAAGCAACAATTCAAGCTCTACTCAACTATACTTTGCCCGACTTAATGTTCCTGCGAGCATCTTTCGCGTTCAAGAAGAAGAGAGAAGAAATACTCGTCAACACCAAACATGGTACCATGCTACACTTTATAATAGTTTTATTTTGTTCTATTTTGTATATGTACACCTTTAGCATTGTTATTCATTTGGTCAAAAATAAAGAATATTTGTTTAACAGTTAATGTGTTCTTCTTTTTCCACCCTGGACATGAATATTGGATATTATAATTAAATTAGTCTTCGAAAATTTCGGGAACAGCAACATTTTTGAAATTGGAGAAAATTAAGTGCAGTATTAGGGGAACACGATAGTGAAAGAGGTGGCACGAAAATTTAATAGAAAATTCGATTTTTCGATAAATTTTCGGAAAATTTCGACGGTCTGACTCGCCGTTGACTTATACTACTGAATTTCGTGCCATCTCTTTTACTATCATGTTCTCCTAATGGAAAATGAGATTTTTCGGAAAATTTTGACGGTCTGACTTGTCGTTGACTTATACTACTTAATTTCGTGCCATCTCTTTCAATATCATGTTCTCCTAGTAGAAATCCGAAAATTGCGAAAAGTTTCGATAATTCCGAAAATCGAACTTTGTATTAGGAGAAAATGATATCGAAAGAGGTGGCACGAAATTCAGTAGTACAAGTCAATGGCACGACAGGCTATCGAAAGTTTCCGAAATTTTTCGAAAATTGAGCTTTGTATTAGGAGAGTATGATACTGAAGGAGATGGCACGAGATTCGGTAGTATAACTCAACGATAAGTCGGACGTTCGGTAAAAATGGAGGGTTCAGTAATTAAATTCGCAGATACGTCTTTTCAATACATTATCTTTATTTATTCATTGTCGATTGTTACATAAAATGACTGTGTTAAAATAGAATATAAGTGTTTACGTGTAATTGTAAGTGAATTGTAACCGTGTTATCGGACATGGTAACGTCCAGTAATTGTCTGCTTCTATGTTCTGTGACGTCTCTCTGTCGCTAAATATATACGATTCGCCATTAGTTCGGATAGGGGAGGCTCAGCGGCAGCGAACGAAGCGATTGAAGTGATAGCGTTTGCTTAATAAGATCCAGGTTGTAGCACGAAACACCTCACGTTTCCAATACTCCGTCGACGTCGATACTCCGAACGTAAACTTTCTTTGAGCGTGCAGGGTTAATAGTTTTCCAATAAAAGTTGCTGAGGTCGCGAAATCCTATTGCGTCGAGAAGGCTACGCTCGGCGGGCGGATGGAGACGCGGTCGTCGTACCAGCAAAAAGGGGAGGTCAGCCCGATTACTTTAGCCGGTACGAAATGTCCTTTAACAGAAAAACGATCCCCGTGAACGATAACGGGATTAATACGGCCATTTCGAAGGCGCGAGGGTTCGACGTTTCCGGCTCGGCATTGTCTCGATCACGGAACTGGATCGTCTTGCGGACAGAAACGCGCCTGCGAAATTGCGATAATAAAAAACCGGTCGCAGAACGATTCAACGCAAACAAAACTGCGAACGTAAATGTCAATTTTTCCACGGACCGAAATGTTTTTGGCGTGTGTGTAAAACGATTGAAAAACAAATTTCTTTCCCCGTCTGTATCGTGGTGATGAGTCGTGTTTACTTTGAATCGCGAAAGCATTGATAAAATATAATTAATTGATCTCTATACTTACTGTTTTCATACAAACATCAACAAGGTTCGTAGCTTTAATATTCGCTGGAACATGAAACATTCACAAGCTTCATTAACAGTTCCCGGAACAGTAAATAACTTGTTTAACATACAGGCTGGAGTGCCTGATATTATCGTCCTGATTTACGTTAATATTATTCTCTGCAGGAAAAAAGGGATTAAAGTATCAAGAGGGACGTAAAATGGGTCAGACGATGTTTTTCTAGGTGGAAACGCTTTGTAGATTTGAGGATGACCTTCGGTTTTTAAAACGGGGACACATTTTTTTATATAGACATCCGGTTCGCCTTGCTGGCTAATATGGCTAGCACGTAGGATCGAACTATGGCCGAGTATTGTAAAATATTGCTTGTTATGCTTCGCAGAGTAACGGTTCCTTTATTCATTTGGAAACCGTTGTGACATAACTTTTCTCCCAATGGATCTTGCTAATAAACTTAACATTAGCTGAAAAGTCATAATCGCATAATTATTAAACTCGCACAAGTTTCGAACCAGTGAACTCCTCGCCTTAAAACTTCGATTTTTCGAATTTTCTCGGCAAGATGTACGGAATTATATATAAAACAGCAAAAAATTTCTGGGTTGCCAAGGCGAAGTTTAACCCCTTTTTGTACACGTTTCCTTATACCTTACAGTTTCGTCTCGGGGTCTCTCTAAACGGTATTTCCCGCCCCTAAATAGAGGATTTCCAGGTGGCCGAGGTTATAGAGGCAGCCCGTATAACGCAGTGGCATGATGTAGAGTTCACTTTTCGTTGGCCGAAAGTTGGAACCCTCAGAAAAATCACTGTCGTTTATCATCCCGACCTCGAAGTAAACTCGTGTATTATGAACGCATAAATTGAGAGATCGAATCCCGCGCTTCGGGAGCCGGCAAAGCCAGCTCGCCGACGAATTTTACGGCCGCGAAAAAAGGGTAATGCGGATTCGTTGCATGACGCTGACTCGGTGAATGCCTGAAAGTTCGCCGTCGTCGTTATCGTTCCGATGGATCGTTCATCCATTAAGAGACATTTCCTTTTTCTGACACGATGTTAACCGCGATGCCACTGCACGAGAAGCCCGCTCTGCTCCGCTCCGGCACTTGGAATACACAACGCCGAGCAGAATGCGCTCCGTCGACACGGAAGTTTTCATTCGGAAGCAATTTGTTCCGTAGAGAGTCGATGCTCGCCGCGGACTAGCGCAAAAATTCGCCGCTTCAAATGCGTCGCGGCCCGAACTTGCCCGGGCACACCGATGCGTCATGCATTGAGCCTCGACAGGGTTTAAGAGCCTGCGAGTGCCATAAACCGTGCTGACTCACGATTGATTTCTCTCAGGGAGATCTTGCGTTATCGAGCTCGCCATTGTCGCCCCTAGATTCGGCTTAATGGAATTTCTTGCGGAGCCTGCTCGAGATGGCAATTTCGTGATAAATTGTATGCACGGTGCGTAATCGTGCCACACACCTTCCGACATCATTCAATTTACCTGTACATTATTACGCGCGTACATTTCGGGACAAAAAGATAGCACTTGACATATTTTTTCTCGTTTGATACCATAAACTGAAGGGAATGAATATTTTAATATGTCTACATTTTTGGACATGTCCATATTTATAATGTACTGAGTATCATCCACAACGTTTACGTCATCAGAATTCTAGGAAAGAAAACGTAAATATTGTGCAAACGTAAATGATAGCACACTTAACGGAAAACTTGAAATATAAAACAATTAATTAATAAAAATCAAACCTCAATATTTCGTAGAACCTCCTTTACATTTAATGACTTCAATCATTCTGTTTGGTAAAGGTTTATACATTTTTTAACACTTTTTTGGCTAATATTCTCCCACTCGTCCAGAATACATTGTTTTAAATCGTTAATATTTTGAAATTGTCTGCCATTTTGGTATACGGCAGTGGCAAGATGTTCCCAACAATTTTCGATAATGTTGAGGTTAGGGTATTTTGCCGGCCAAACTAGAACACGAATATTCTTCGAAGAAAAGTATTTAATATGTATTTGTTTCCATGCAATTCTTACAGCATATGTGTTTAATTGTTCATTTAGCATTTCGCTATTCATTCATTCTTGGCATATTAAAATATTCATTTTCTTCAGTTTATGGTATCAAACGAGAAAAAATATGTGATGTGCTATCTTTTTGTCTCGGAGTGTATGTTTCTCTCGACGAAATGCAGCCTTCAAATTCACAATCCATATCAATATCAATATACTTTTTTTTTACAATCTAATTCGCCCTTTTGCAAATTAAGTTTTCCTACAAATTTGTGTAATACTCATTTAGTAGTATACATATGCATACAGTGAATCGCAGTAATATTCGGACTCTTTTAAGAGGACGATAACTTTTTAAATATTGGACAACCTGGATTTTTTTTTTGAGAAGTTAGAACAGTTAGTTTTTTCCGTGTGGCGTGAAAACAAAATTTTGAAAAAATTGCAATTGGTCGGGATTGCAGAGAGAATACTAAAAGTTGTTATTAGCAACTTTTTAATGTGGACCTATATCGACAATTTGAAAAATACATTTTGCAGTTGTTTTCGTGTTCTTTGCTTCTCCAGTGCAGGTACGAAACCGAATTTTATGAGACACGCGAAATATCCAACGTATATAATCAATACCGACGCAAATATTTTGTATAAATTCGCAACGGCATAAACTATTGTCTAACGCAAGCACGGAGTTGTGTGTGGCATTCCATTTACCATAGACCATATTTTCAATGATTACAGAATGCATTTATCGAATCCCTCTGTAAAACAGGATTAAATCACACGCAGCTCGAAACGATTCAATTTCTTGTCCAACAAATGCATGTTAATCGCATTACGTTCAGATTAGTAAATTATTGTAAAAGTAGGATATGTGTAGCGTGAAGACTGTAAATTTTTAAAGAAAAAAAAAAGAAAGATTGGGAACATGCAAAATCCATAATCCAGGTAAACCCTAGATTGAATATTTTCCTTCTGATAAAAAGGATACGAAGAGGATGTACACGTAGTTGACAGAATATAACATAAAAATTAAACGATAGTACCAGTAGTGTATATGAAACTCAAAATAAATTATGGAATGACAATTTTTTTACTATCTATGAATTTCAGTTGCTCTATTGCTTCAGTGTGATTTAAAAGAAAATGGGCATTAACATTTTTCGTACAAGACACATTTTAAATAATACAATAATTTTTATTCGAATTATTTAAATATTTATCGAGTAATAAATTGTTCGGTAGACCGTTGTGTGGAAAGATGAATATGGTAATGCTCTTTTATATTTGCTCTTCATATCGGTATAATTATTCTGTGATCTAAGTACCATAAATTGAAAGTAAATGGAGCTCACCTTGTTGCTGTACTCCCGCGTGGTAGAATGTCGATTTTGTCTCTGGCGTCATGACGTGCTTCGATTATAATAAGTGGCTTACAGTATTCAATTCAGTTTACTCCTGCTCTAGCATCCACGGTGTAATAGCTTCGTAATAGGTATAGCTTGACAGATGGCAATTTGATGTTCAAACTTTATCTATACGGCATCACATTGCTTTATTAAAGTTTTATAGTTCACCATTTAAGATAACCGACTTAAATTGGAATATACATTAAATTTCGGAACACATGCTTCATAGAAAATTACACAGCGAGTATAGTAGAAGCAAATTACTATTTCAAGGGTGAACGATAAACTGCAAGAGAAATTATGTATTTTTAGAATAGTAAAATTATTGTGTGTTACAGTTTTATATTGTACAGATATTATTTATCGACACAAACAAGACGATCAAATTTTTTCGAACAAAATTCGCACTTGTAGTTTGGACTAGCAGACAGTGAAAAATATACACAAAAGGTACTGGAGGCTTTAATGACATTTTCACGGTTCAATGAACTTTTTTACTGCGACTATTCCGAGCAAATCAATGAGTACAGCGGATTTTAGAACCCTTCTTTCCTGTGAACGCTTCCTCTGGAAAGAGGGTGTTAAACATGTCAGATAAGGGACACAAAGAATTCGTCGCCGAAAACTTTTTCTGGTGACTTGTCAGAAAATGTGTGTTAACCAGAAAAATTTAAAAACAGCGTTTTTGGAAACACAGTATTTAAAAACCAGATTTTCTGGAACCTGCATTCACAACAGTAACCCTTGTTAAAAAATATTTCTTAATAGTGTTAGAATGATTTTTTCATACTAAATCTACCACGGTAAAAATTATATTATATATTATATTGAAAATTACAGACATTCTCAATAAATTGCCATTTTTATAAGGCAATATTTACCAGATAAATAAGTTTAGTGTTGTATTCGAACGTTGCCCTAAGTAGCTTTTACGATTTTTTTCTTTTTCTTAGATTTGAATTTTCTTTAACCTTGTGATCCCGATAACAGACTTTGTTATACAGTCCCTGGTAAAAAAAAATTAGGTCACTCACAATTTTCGACGTCTCTCGAGCTTTTGGCGAACCGAAAGGCCCGAACGGGCTGTAATTACTTAATTAGTTTCTTCAACTGTATTAACTATCAAGGGACCGTAAAAAGCTTCGTTTATACAAACCGTCGATACTGAAGCGTTGTGGTTCCTTTTGAACGGCGAATGAAGGCACAATGCGTCAATATAGTGGACCGGGAACGACAGAGTTTCAGAAAATCTTCATTAAAGTTTCGAGTTCCATGTACCGCGACCAAACCACAGCTTTTCAAATGGTCGTAGCGTAACAGTTTCGAAAATAGTTCCAATAGCGGTCAGAACTTAACACGTCGATTAGCATGCTAGACTGATCTAGCTATTCACCGTTGCTGCCGTTGCCATAGATCAGTGGTAAGCGCGGTAGGGGCCCCTGGGCTGCCTGCTTCCCCCACCAACGTCTCTTCCGTGCAGCGCGCATCTTCGTTGCGCAGCGGTGCCTCGTGAATGTGGATAGACAGCATAAGCCGCGCACGGGTCGACTACGAAAACGCGATTTCGGCGCTCGAAAATGGAAAAATTTTTTTTAATAAATGAGTGATGGAGATGTTTTAAGAAACTTCCAAAGGAAGCAAATCCTAAGAAAACTTTTTATCCCCCCACCACGACCCACAGGAGGTCGGCAAAGTTCGAGGAAAAAATTAAGAACGTGAAATTGTCACCTTTCACATGATATTTTCAACATTCAAGTGCAATTTAAAAGATAATTATTAGAAATAGCTGAGTTGGGTTTAGACAATACGAAAGCTCTTCTAGGTTTTAAAACGATGTTGAAACAAGTCATTGTTACTACATTTTAAACATCATAGTTTTTTCAAGTGAGCACAAGTTTTTCACCTAAATTTGAACTTTAAGTATGCCGGAACCTAATAGAACCTTGCACCGACTATACTCTGATAAACTATGATTAGTTGATCAAACAATGCAAAAAATTTTAACAAAAATGTAACAAATCTAGCAGAAATTACAGATTCACTTCAGGAATATTAATGCAGAAGAACAGGTGTATTAATTCCACTTATTCTATAATTTCTTTAAAACCTGTGTAATTAATAAACACCGTGTAAATTCAAATTGATTTTTGTTGCAATTTGGAGCTGTAAATGTTACCTTTTTTTTATTAAATTTGATTCAATTATATCTAATGGTTTAGAAGTTATTATTTTAGAGCGCTAAAATGGCCACTGCCATAGATGACTGGAACTACGAATTGTAAAATAAAATCCTAACTTGACCATTTCGGAGGATAGGTAATAAAACAAATGTTACAATTCCAATCTATTTCGCATAAGGTATCGGTTTTGTATCATCCCTTATTGCCACGTACCCCGGCAATTTCTGAACACGGTTCCATCGACGTGCAATCGAGAATGGTCCTCCCTCGATACGCGTATAAGACAGAAATCATAGGGCAAAGCAACATAATAACGTTAGCGTGTAGAGTAGTCCTAATCGTACAGAGTTCTATAGCGCACTCGAGCACTTAGCTTGGAATGTCATGCAATAAAGTTCACCCTTTGACGTGTTCTTCTCATGCGAATGTCGGCAGGATACAGAGCAGCTGAAACCTGTACTTGTTCCGTACTACAGTAATATTCTCAGTCTAGAATTTGCGTGTTAAGATTGCACAATTGAGGAGGTATTCCACTTCTCGAAACCAACGCAACGTTGCCGTTGGGATGCGCGCGAGTTTAGACCATGCTGACGACGCGACTGACGTTCAGGACCATCGGCATCCTTTAATTTTGACATAGCGTTTTCAACTGTCTTCGAATTCACGTCAGAGATGGTCCCTCATAAGTTAATCATCAGTACACGCCCTTAGCCACGAGGCGTACTTACAGGGTCTTAGCCTCTGGCTGAATAGTGATTGACGTGTCATAAACCTCAACGTGCGACACAACAGTTAATGGGTCCGTTAAGCGCGCATCCCTCTCGGGACAGTAATCCTGTAGGTCACTTCAAAGCGCATTTTCATCCCCGCGACAGGGCTGTACTAAGTCATACCCAGTGAATTAATCTTTGATCTTAAGCACATTACAATTTCCTCGAAATATTATAACCCTTAATTGTATAAAAGTAAATTCTTCAGTCCGACAATATTTTATTGAAAATAAAAGATATTATATAAATATTGTAAAAATAGTATATGTGGAAAGTTGTTTGAAGAATGAACGTGCAAAGTGTCTCGACTAACGCAGGAACAGTTGCAAACAGATTCGACAAACTTGCCGAACGTCACGAAGATAACCTAACTACTGGAAATCAGAGTATCAGGAAATAAATTTAACGAGCAACTCCAACTAGACGCGCGCCGTGTAAACTTTCGCGATGACGTCACCAAATGATACAGAGTTCCCGACGCGAATTATAACACTCGTTAGAGGAATTAGTTAAGGACGAGACGTGTCTATTAATAAGACTGTACCTTCAACAAGTCGTGCCTATAAACTGTTAACTTAGTTCTATGATAATACCACGGTGCAACAGCATGATTATCGCATTAAAAGCTGGGCTGACTGCGTGGCAGCCTCGCTGATGTTTTAAGCTCCCAAAATGGCGAGATTGAATTGCCCCTGATTGATGCTCCTAGCGAAAGCATTGTTTTTAACATTTTCACTGTTCCGAGGTGCAGTTAGGGTAAAGGACTCAATTACCGTGCCTATATCAATTCTACATATTTTTAAAGCATAATGATAATTTAAAAAGAGATATGTGACAAATATATTAACTGATGTTAATGAAAAAATATGTATACACACTAACTGGTAGTCCTATAGTAATTGGGTCCCCTACCTAAGTTAAAATTCTTTTCAGAAACACCAGTACATTGTAAAAGTTTTATCGAAAATAAAATTACGAAATCGAGAAACGTGTAAAAGTAAATTCATGTGAACTTACAAAATCCAGATAAAATATAAAAATAATTATGAATTATTTCACAAAAAAAAAGAAATTAAATTCCACGCACAAGGCTATCTGTCTAATAGATAATCTGGATGATTTAACCCACGGTTTAACATGTCAATTACGTTTGCAGGATTAACCCTGATTTTTTTGGTAGGCATCGCTCAAGAGAGTGTCCTCAGAAAACCCACCCCTAAAGAATCGATTACCCTTTTTGCCCTTAATGATCCAAATACTCATTCCGATAAATGGAGTTCAGATGAACGGAGTCCTATCATAATTACTGTTTTCTAAAACAGGTAATTGCTTTCGCGGATGTCGCGTTTTGCAGAGAATTGAGGTAAAGAAGGAGGAAGAAAATCCAAACACTAGTTGTAGCATCTGGTGGTAGTAGCGTCGTAAGTAAAAGTGGTGCGCGGTGAAATTAGGCCAACCGATGTACACCGCTGTAAGGTGATTGTCCTACGGGCGTGACCGTTAGCAACTTCGCGAAATAAAAAACAGTTTATGACAGCGACATGAAACGTTATCTGTTATGCACCGTGTCATCCATTAATTCTGTCCATTCGAAATGCCGGTGCTGTTTTGGAGTACGGGAAACGATTGGAATTAATATTTATAGCAGCTACGTGGATGTAAGCATGAAAAACATCCGAAAGGCGGTGCATTTTTAAATGAAATTGTTATTTTGTTACATCGAATTTCTTCTCCTCACATTTATTCACTCCCACGCCTTCCTGTCAACTTTGTTTCGCATCTCGATTCTTTAATTGAGAAATAGTACAGTTATTTCTCTATATATGTCATATGCCAAGACCTGGATGATAAATGTCGCCAGGAAGGTCAGTGAGGAGTGTAATAACACGGCACGGGTATGTTTCCTGGACGATACAAGACCCGTGTTGGTGACATATATCGAGAACTCACTGTACAATCTACGAGTGACCAAATCGGTGTTAATTAAAATTTTAGAATGAAACGCTTTTGTCCACGACATCGCTTTCTTGAGGGATTTCTTCTAAAATCTATGGTAATTAAATTTTCCAACTTCTTCCCCACATATACTTGTTTGCACGATCGCCTCCTGCTGAGGGATGCCACGTGCCCGGCGGCATTTGCATAATGAATGCAAATTGTAACGAATTCCGACTGTGTCGACTGCTTTTAGACGTTAACATATAAAATCGGGCTTCCAGGAGTATCTCAGATTTTCAGAAATGCACAGAGCACTTACACCCACCTAGAACGCCGCATCTTTCTTTCTTCGAGATTATACAGAACGCACTGTAAGGGACCGAAGACGGCCGAGTTCTAAAGCGGCGTTTCACACAGAAACTCTTATTCAGAGGGGATTAATTAATAATAATTGAACGTCGGCATTACGTAAAAAGCTGGATCTTCCTTTCGGAATCTTTTTGGTGAAGCGTGCTCGAGTGAACGAGGGGTTGTGAGTCTACGAGAGTGCTTCATCTTACCTCGGATGCAGCGGTAACTGCGCTTTAAGAGAGTATAGGTTCCTGACGCGGCAGAAATACGAGTTTCCCGACAAGTGATAAGAAGTAAAAACGAAAGTGTCATTTCGTTTAATACTACTTTCTTGTAATCATCAATTACACCGTGAAGGGCCACCTAGATTAAAAGCGATGTAACCACGGAAAAAGTATTCCTTAATAACAGCCTCTTAAACAACCTCGTAACGTGAATCAACAAACGACATTACCGCTACGATAATGTCGCGATTGTGGAGCATGCAATTTCTATCGCTTTCAGTAATGGCACACCCGATTACTATAACTGCAGATTTTACTTGTTTATGACAGAAATGAGTAGGTGTAATATAGAACTGTGACAGAGTAGAGAGAATTTAAATACGTCTATTATCAATGATTTATCAACATTAAGAGCAAATCAATTTTCATTTGGTTCCAGTACCCTGCGACAAGTATTCGCATTGTCTCACCGATACGCCATTTTTTGCTGCTCGGCGCGGTCAACGCGGTCACAAAGGAATACATAGCATAACTATACAAGCTAAACCAGTTATGGGCCAGTATACCTACCGCAAACAAAACGCTTCCCCCACCAAGGTATCTTCCGTGCAGCGCGCACCTTCGCTGCGCAGCGGAGCCTCCGTCTCTCCCCTCCTACGTCCCGCCATAGCCGAACCATGCACGACTTATGCTGTCTATCCACATCCACGAGGCACGGCTGCGCAGCGAAGATGCGCGCTGCACGGAAGAGAAGGTGGTGGGGGAAGCAGGCAGCTCAGGGGCCCCTACCGCGCCCACCACTGATCTAAGCAAAGGCACGGAGCCGAGGGTTTTGTTCATGCTCAGGTCCGGACCTTTACTGCAGTGATGGGCATGGTAGGGGCCCCTCAAACGCCTACTTCTCCCACCACCTTTCATGCAACGCGCACCTTCGCTGCGCAGCGGTGCCTCCGTCTCTCCCCTCCTACATCCCGCCATAGCCGAACCGTGCGCGGCTTATGCTGTCTATCCACATCCACGAGGCACGGCTGCGCAGCGAAGATGCGCGCTGCACGGAAGAGAAGGTGGTGGGGGAAGCAGGCAGCTCAGGGGCCCCTACTGCGCCCACCACTGATCTAAGCAAAGGCACGGAGCCGAGGGGTTTGTTCATGCTCAGGTCCGGACCTTTACTGCAGTGATGGGCATGGTAGGGGCCCCTCAAACGCCTACTTCTCCCACCAGCTCTCTTTCATGCAGCGCGCACCTTCGCTGCGCAGCGGTACCTCCGTCTCTCCCCTCCTACGTCCCGCCATAACCGAACTGTACGAGGCTTATGCTGTCTATCCACATCCACGAGGCACGGCTGCGCAGCGAAGATGCGCGCCGCACGGAAGAGAAGATGGTGGGGGAAGCAGGCAGCTCAGGGGCCCCTACCGCGCCCATCACTGATCTAACCGAAGGCAGGGACCCGAGGGTTTTGTTCATGTTCAGGTCCGGACCTTTACTGCAGTGATGGGCATGGTAGGAGCCCCTCAAACGCCTACTTCTCCCTCCACCTTTCATGCAACGCGAGTTGCATTCTTCAAACGCCTATAACTACGTTATTTTTGTGAATTCAAACAAATCCTTTTGCATACCAATTTTACGATACTTATACTTGAAGAAGATGCAAAGAAATCGACTTTTGGGACATGAAAAACTAGTTAGTAGTAATACTGAATAGTTAGTAATACTAAATAGTTTAGAGATAAGCTCATTTCGCCCGCGTGAAAAATCTGCTCCGACCCATCCGGAGATTTAAAAGATTTCCCTGCGAGTTCGCAAAACACGCTGACACGAGAGGTCAGGCTTCTCTTTCAAACGTCCGTTTGGAAGAAGACACAATTAGTTGGGGGTATAGAAAAAAATGAGAAGAAAAAACGTGCGGAGAAGTAAAAGCGGTTTTTGCGAATGTGAAACCCGTACAGAGACGATGCATATTCCTGCACACATATCCTGCCAGGACGTTGCGCAAAGGTGCTTTACCTTGAGGAAAAACAGACCCATAAATCAAAGTCCTTGCTTTGCGTGAGGTCTCACAATGCGTTAATTACTGCCGCGAGAGCGGGACGACTGAAAGTGCGCTGGAAAAGTTCAAATGACTCTGTCGACCCTAAGGATTTAAAAAGTATAAAACGGCTGATAAAAAATTCCTCTCAAAGTACAGCACTGTCTGGTGAAAGTACAAAGCGAATTTAAATCGGTGCTTCAACGGAGTGTGTGTACACATAACGTTCTTGCAAAATTATTACAATTTGATTTGCGATAGTTTAAAGGTACAAGTCGTAAGAGTAATTGTTTCGATGAGACAAAAGTGATATTCTCGTGAAAAATTTATCAAATTTCGTTCATAACATGATAAATTGGTGAATGTAATATTTTTCGTATACGAATCATAAAAAATAATTAAAAATAAAAATACAAAGATACAATACATAAATCACAAGAGATAAAAGGAAAATTTCTATTTTTAAACTCTCATCGCTCTGATTTGTCGACATAAGCGTTGCACGAGTGAACAGGGGGAGGGTTCGCACAACAGGTGACTGAGAAAGGTGCGGGCGGGCTTATCGCAAACGGAGATAGATTATACTGCGTGAAATACTGTTGTACACAAACGTGCAGGTAACTTTCGTTGCCAAAATACTCGACCACAACAGTTTCGTAAAAGCTGCATTCACGAAACTTTTAATTAGGTCTATGCCGTGCACATTGACAATCGGCTATTGTTTCGCAACGTCGGAAAGAGATAATTGAGATATTCGAGGATTTCGTATTGAAAGCAATGCTTTCGCGAAGTTCAAAGATAAGCGAAATAATACAAATGGGAAAATCCCGTGGCAAGCCCGGAACAGCTTTATAGCGGACCAAATCCTCAAACGAACGTGTTTGAAGCATTGCAATTTCTCGAGGGATGGAAGCGTCTATTTATCATGCGTGGGGATGTATGCATATTTCAGAGTCTACAAACACAATATCTTGGTACACTCCACAATCTATTTTGTTTGAAGATTT
Organism: Halictus quadricinctus; assembly: GCA_028454245.1. Taxonomy (NCBI): domain Eukaryota; kingdom Metazoa; phylum Arthropoda; class Insecta; order Hymenoptera; family Halictidae; genus Halictus; species Halictus quadricinctus. Next base: position 4,234,862 of record CM052120.1, read on the forward strand.
CTTTGCAAAAACAACGGTTAGAGGAAAATAAAATTTTGTTCATTTAGATTTTTCTCTACTTTATAATTTTGAGAAGTTAAAAAAATTAGTGGGCTACATGACGTGGTAAAAAATTTGGAAAAAATTCTAATTGCCCGGGATTACAGAGAAAACGCTAAAAGTTGTAAAATACAACTTTTCCATGTGGGTCTATGTTGAAAATGTAAAAAAATTAAATTTGTATGTAAATAAAAATATTGAAAATTTTGTGTCGATCACGCATATTCCGGAAGTTTTATCAATAATTGTTTCGCGCTCTAATGTAGGTGCACGAAGATTCGCCGTTTGGACGTAAACGCTGGTAAACGTCGCCGTGGGCCGGTGTGTTTACAACGGTGGAAAAGACAATTTTTTCATTACCATTCCACTGGCTGAACGGAGTTTCGCAAGTTCGGCCCGGTGGAATAGCGAAGCGTCTTAAAGAACAAATGGCCCTTTGAAGTGGCAAGAAAGCCAATCCGGTCGCTCGGCGTCCCGGCGCAGGCACCGTGCCGTGAAATTCAAGTCGACTACACTTCCGGCCGAAGTGTAATCCGAAGTTCGCGCACGGGGAACTCGAGATCCCGGGACATCCAAGTTTCGAATTGCTGCGGCGGATAGATTATTCCGCGACGCGATTTCATTCGAGCTGACTTCAAACCGCCGGGAACTTCGAATTCGTTAACGTTTCATGCCGAACATCTGGCGAATGTTCACCGTTCCGCCAAATTCATCTCCGTTACCGGACAAACATCCCCTCCCCCCTATCCACTCCCCACTCTCCACCCCACCGCTACCGCCAAAGGAATCGATATTAATGAACTTATTGCTTTGTTATCCGCCATCGAACTCGGTTACGTTCTGTTGCTTTCGGGATGTATCGACGCACGAGTGCCTTTAATTGATCGGCTTAACAAAGGACCCGAAAGCGGGCGCGGCGGCGGCGGCGGCGGCGGACCGGTTCACAAATGAAATCTCAACTTAGATTGCGCGGATATAGATGGACGCTGCGGTATCGCCGAAAAGGATGCGAAATTTCGATTGATTTGGCCGACGTCCCGCGGACTTGCTGCGGTTGGAATTTGTCGGAACGTTTCTTGCCAATTTAATAATCCTAACACAACGCTCGATCGAGCGTTCTTTTTCACCGGATGGGAGCAAATGGTTTATGATGCTTGCCGAAGTTAAAAGATGAGCGGGAAAAAAGTGTGCAGGGACGCCTGTGAAGGACTGGATACGATCATGGAAGCTTGATCGGCCAAGAGGCCGACACAAAGTACTGCCCGTGCCTAACAAGAAGTCTTGTGCGACGGCACAAGGGCAAAGGGGGCAAAGGGAGTACAAGGGCAAAGGGGCCACAAGGGCAAAGGGGGGCACAAGGGCAAAGAGGGCACAAGGGCAAAGGAGGCACAAGGACAAAGAGGGCACAAGGGCAAAGGGGATACAAGGGCAACGGGGGCAAAGGGAGCACAAGGGCAAACGGGGTACAAGGGTAAATAGGGCACAAGAGCAAAGCGCGGGTCTGATTGGTCATAGTGGTAGTGGCACGGCTCTAGCAGCTCTATTGGCTAAGGCGGTTGCATATACTATGCTGCGTGTGACGTCAAAGCGTAAGCATTGGCCTAACGGGGCGTCAACGGTGGGGATAGGCGGAGCGAGCGACTTCTTGTGAGGCACGGACAGTACATTCATTAGAAATAACCTATTCGCGTCATACTTATTTTTAGTATTGCGATAAATGAAATGCGAAGCTTCAGATCGAACATGCATTTCTTAAACCGGAACCAGTTAAAGGTCAAAGTAAATTTGGCTGTGGGAGCCGTCTTGACATGAACTACTCTACCGTGAAGTTAAAATTATGCATTACCGTTTAACTCATTCAGCCGAAATAACGAGCTGGACTTAGCGGTTGATTTGGGTCAAATGCTCAACTGCGAGACAGACTCGCAGCACTTTGGCCCGAAACAAGCGCAACGAGTTCAGCTCGTTAATTCGAACGTATGTGCTAATTGTAATAAACACTATTGTCTTGAGTGTACAACGGTGATCAAACTGAAAGTATCGTTAAATTTTGTTGTTAAAACTGTCAATGTTTAATTTATTATAACTTCATGAGAAACACGAATAATTTTCATTTTCAAAGGTGAATTTTCACTTTGAAAATTGTACACAATTTCAGTGGGTTTCGCGGATGTGAAAAAATTTTTTTCATCGTGCGAACCGGAATGGACGTAAAGATTGAAGTGTTCCCTTTAAAAATGAATTCATAAAATTTAATGCTCGAACTTTTATTGCCGTTATATTGCGCTCTTAATGCAAAGTGTACCGCTAGCATTAGAATAATCCAAGATATATCACTATGAGTTTTCCTAGCGGTACTTGTATCTCATGCGTACGCGTTTAGTGGGTGATATATGGCACGAAACGAGGTTATGTATCAAAATGTATACTGGATTTCGTAAAAAAAAATCCTATGACCCGGAATGCTGGACTAGTTCAATCAAGATGCAATTAAACGTTACCAGAAGACTGAGGATTCTTATGCAAATTAAGAACTTTCTAAATCAGTTTTACGGAGCAGAAAATTAAATAAAGATATACACACTCAAAAAAATATATACAGTGCACTTTCAAAAATTAAATATGGCATTTGTTAGAAAATGTTTTTAAACAATTTAGCAACCCTTTAATTTGAATAGTTAATACAGTTGAACGAATTATGAGTTTTTTTTTACCTCTGTTTAAATAAATGTAATTCAGAGACGGAAACGTAATTGTTCCACTAACTGAAGGTCCCTTTACAGGAACGCGCTTGTCTCGTTCATAATTTGGATACAAGAAATTGTACTGCATACTTGGGACTTGTACACTAGAATTTCCCTAGAGACTTTGAGTCTATAAAGTGAATCACTTCAGACGAGCCAGTTGAATAACTCTGACAGTTTTAGAGAGTGAGAGAGAGAGAGAAGGAAGTTGTTTGATTTGAGGGGAAGGGGATGTTTCTACATGAGGTACATAACTTTTTCACTGGTTTGCATCGTTCGGTAATTTGAGGGTGGCTTTAATTATTTTTTTTTTAGCGAAACAATGGTAATTCAAGGGCCACTGAAAATCATGGATACAAAAATCATGAGCAATGAGTTAGAAGATAGTAGAACGAACAATGTTAAATAACAAATTGGCGGTTGAACTTTTATGAAAAAAAACCTTTGAAAAACTGCAGTTTCAGTTCCCTGAAAGCCGGTAATTTGTCACTGTAAAAAAGTCAATGGGGTCTAGAAACCTACTTCGTAGAAGTTGTAAGCTCTGCAATGCTTTGTAAAGTGCAACTAAAATGCTGCACGATCTACGTATCAGATGAAATCCACGCGAGCGTATCGCGACCCTGTGAATCCAATTTCCTAATATAATTAAATTTTATAAAGAAACCAGTACGTTGTCGAATATTAAGATTATTTTCCTCAAACGTTGTGAATTTTGCAAAATATTCTATACTTGATTAATCAGCAGAACACTAAGTATTATTGAAGACAAACACTTGACGAGAATTAAATAATATATCCTTCGATATTGACAAAGAGTTAATCAATTGTTTCTTTTGACTTCCTAATCAAGAAAAATAACGAAGAAGACATCGTATGCTTTCATAATGTGCATCTGGTGGTAAAAAAATAAATAAATGAATAAAAATTCCCCGAGATTTGCAGAAGCTATTTCTGAAGGTCATTTCAAGGTCATTCATAGATTACTGATGTTACAGGTTAAAAGAAACTCAGTCTCCGATGATGCTGTATTTTTATCCTTAAAAATATTTCATTTTTATTATTTTCTTCACATGAAACTAATTATAAACGAATATTTGTGCCACGAAACGTCATAAATTGCTGAAACACTTTGTCTTGCCTTCAATACCAGCAGAAATAATTTCGATATTCATCAGAATTGAGACACCCCGAGTACACATAGTTCGCGTTCCGTTTCGAAACAACTTTCAGTCTGAGTTCGTTCTCATACGGAAATTAATTAACCTGATAGGTATAGCATTATTGCAGGAAAAGGAATTTTAATTAGCGGAATACACGAGGATCGTTTAAAAATGAGGAACTCCGTGTAGAACTATTTCTAATGAGGTAACTTGATCAATTGTCTTACATAGTTTTTGATTTTGCTATTACCGCGAGAGTTGTAAACGATTTGCAGTTGGAACAATATACATTGACCAGGAAAATGCAAGTAGTTATTTAAAATGAAATATGTTTCATCTTTGGACTTCTACATAACTAAATTATATTATTTGCAAGAAGAACGCTAGCTAATGATAACGCAAAGCACCATCTCATTCACATAAATTCGTTCGCGTCGAAAACTCCCGACATTTCAAGGTTAGAACACCGAGAATTAGCAAATGCTTTGCTATAGCATGTGTAAACGCGCTATGAAAAATACTGCACTCCATTTGCAAGGGTAAAAGAGCTTTCCACAACTCCGAATAATTCTACCGCGAATAACAAAATTGAAATGAAACACGTGTAGAGGATTATGAAACGCGTGTTTAATATTTCATTAAACGTTGCAAATTTTTAAATAAACTCCACGGCAGCGCGGCAATCAGAATCAAAGAGAATTTCTATTAACCGAGAGAAATGAAAAAAAAAGTGATAGCTGAACAGAAATACTGCCAGCATTCGGAGAAATATCCTTTGATATAGAAAACACAGACGAAATTTATTCATCGTTAAAAATGTTTCGAACTGAATCAAAGAAAAGCGAAATGTTCCTGTGTAGTTCTCGAACAGTTTAATTTTGCAACGCGAAGTGCACTAAAATATTCCGTGTAAACAATTTGAAATTATTAATTTCTGTTCAACTTCCTTTCTTTTTCTTTTGGGCATAACAATTTTATTTTATCGTAGAGATCTGATTATGGTGTAACGATTTTGTGATTAATTTCTATAGTTCTTCCTTGCATTGAGAAGTGATCTATTAGGGGTACCCATAAGTAATCAACTATTTGCAAAGAATTTGTTTTGCCTTCAGTTCTGTACCGATCGTTGATAAGGAAACACGTATTCTTTTACAGTTTTCGGTAAAGCAGCCTGTGTTCAAAATATTCTAAAAAGCATAATTTTGGATTTCTATAAGAGGGGGATTGAAATTTCCAGGAAATATGGCAAACTGTCCTTGATAATGATGGAGATTATATAATACATTAAGAAATAGAAATTTGAATTTATTACAAAGTTTGTTACAGATTCGAATGTAATTGATTGCTTATGGGTCCCCGTAATAATAAGGACGAAACATTTCACGTAATAATCATGCAACGCGTGAGAAACGAAGGGAAATCGAACGGTGGGGAAGCACGGTATAGGATGTGCTCCAGATAGTCCAAGTGTTACCCTTTCCTCGCTCATTCGAGAATGTTTCATGAAAATTACTTCCGCCACTGACGCGTCCGCCCTTTATATCCGAGATACCCGACAGACGCGTCGGGCGAATTTACATGGCGACTTTGTTTCGCGCGAAACAGAGGGCTGGTATCGTTTGGTTAACAAGCTCGTCTCGCGTTCCTCATCGAGAAGCGGATTTTATCCGGTGAGAGCGAACCTTTCGTTCGGCGCTGTCTCATTTACGTACGAATCCTATTCGAGATTCTGATTCTTTTGATCCGTCTGGCGCGCGACGATCGAGCCCGTTGCTGGAAACATTCAATCGTTCCGAAGAACCTGCACCGTAAAGGACTGTTTACTACATCGCTCGCAATCTTTTTATTTTTCCCTTATTCCTCATTCAGAGGAACGTCTGGCCTACGAATCCCGGCTCGTTACGCACCGAACCGCCGACACCGTCGCGCACAAAAGAGAGTCACCTCTTTCGTCGGAACAACTAATTGGCGGACAAAAGTATTCGCGCCAGAGAACCTTCCTGGGATCGAAATAAACAGTTGCGATTCGTTCCGAACGCTAGATCCACGGAGAACTGAAAGAAATTATTTTACATTGCTTCATCAAAATTACAAGCTTGAGCCATAACAGTAACTTTAAACGAAACTACGAAGAAAGATTTCGAGCTTGAATGCAATTTTAATGTAATTTTCTGCGGTAACAATAATTTAGTATTATATAATTAACTATTTCCAAGCGCAACGTAAATCAGTTTTATGGAGAGAGAGAGAGAGAAGTTACATTCGCGCTTAACTTCTGGCAATAGAAATTATGCTTGTCAAACGTGAATGTCCATAAATATCTATGGTATAAATGACGTTCTCGTCATAAAATGTTTTTCCAATATCATAGAGCATTATTCAACATTGGATCCGTATACATATACATATATATATCCATATATCCATCTACATATCCATTTTATGTATGTGCCGTTCAATGGAAATAGCAGAAAAGCTCGGCGCCTTTTTGTGGCTGAACTTTTCCAAACTAGCGTTTTCTAGCCAAAACGACATTTCCAGGGATTCATAGGGGTCTTGCAGATAATGGATCCCTTTCACCTGTTACCGAGGATAGAAATGCAGCCAAGTTCGTCTGAATCTCCACAGTAGAAGAATAAGTACTTGATGCGGTATCAAAAGATTCGGAAATATCGATAGAACAAACTGCGGCAGCAGCTTTTCATTCATGACAACCAGAATACAGTGATTTTATCGTACGGCTTCCATTTTTCGACTGACAATTCTCTGTATATCTCGAACTACGAATTAAATGAAATTCGATGTGATCGAAATGTTACTATTTATGAACTGGGCAACTGTGCAAGCTAATGATGAATTTTACATAATAAATTACGGGAGTTCGAAGATCGACAGTTTCCGGTAATAATTGAGTCTTCATGATCCAGTGACTGTCGATGCTCATTAAATTTGTCATTTATACTTTTATACATCCGTATTAGCGTGTGCACGCGAATTCATTTATTTCTTAATGGGCGAGGTAAATGAACGTGCAGTACTTCTGACAGGGATTTTAATCAGACGAAAATAAACGAAACGTATTTAAGAAAAATAAATGCGACATTCACTTGTGCGCACCGTGAATGCAAACGATAGAACACGCAACCGATCGAAAATATTTCATGGAAAGATTTGTTACACAGCCGAGTGTCACAAACACCTGCAAAAAGTTAATTCGTTGTCGTGACAATTGAGGATAGTTATCGCCTGAAGCGATATATATTCCAGAAAAAAATTGCTGGATATATCTGCACCCTCGTGACAGATTTTACGTCCTCCGAGTCACGTTTTCGATTCACTCTACAAGGAAAAACTCGATAGCAGGTGAAAAATTCGTCACGATAGCTCGAATTGCACCTCCGAGCAATGATGGAAATATATATTTTTTCGCGGAATTGCAGTGTTCCCTACGCGGATGTTACACAGGTGAGAATTCCTGGCACTTAGTTGGCGTTTAGAAGCAAATAGTTGCATACGAAATTGTCAAAATTTGACCACATTGATTTCTCTATATATGTCGCCAAGGCCTGGGTCGTAAACGTCGCGGAATTATCCCCACTACCGCGGGGCACCTTTTGAAGCTCGGATATGCCTCTTGGACGATACATCGAGAATTCACTATATTTGGTTGAACACCGCATCTGAAGAGTTTAATTGTCATTAAATAAAATAATTGTCATATAAATTGATTATACCGTTTGTGATTAATTATCTTGCACGTTTCGTTGAGGAATAACAAACAGATTTCGAGTGCAAATTAATTTATTAAAATATCTGTCGGTGTTGTGAAATAATAACAATTCGAAATGCATTCAATATGGCTGATAAAGTAATTTATTAAACGAAATTATAGACACGTGAAACATTGTTAAACTGTATTCAATTTCGTACTGCACCGACTTTCAGATTATCAGGGTTGTAATAAATGCATAATACCCGTTGCACGATAATTATAAATACCAGCCCATGTTAGAGTCTAAGAGAATGAAACTTTTAATAATGTTCAACACAGATTTAACGTACCCGGCAGGAACGTGTTACGTGGTAGTCAGATTTTATCTAATTCTTCGGCTCATCGTTTATAATTAGTCATTAAAAGCTCGAATTTGGTTAAATATTCTCAATGTGGATATTCTATTTCAATACGACGACCCGAAGCAGTAGACAATTAAATATCCGACAAACTGCTTAAGGTTTTACCTATTGCTTTAATTAATGTGCTCATCTAAATCCTGTATGGAAATCCGGATACATTCGGGGACGAAATTGGAAAGTATATTTAATGCTTCATTAATCGATTCGTAGTAAAGGATTCAAGAACAGTGATAAAGCAGGAGGTTCGTGAATCTACAACGTTCAAGGAGCTCGGAATTTATTAGAAATCTGTTTCTGTACTGATCTGGTTATACGAAGGAAATTTATGTTAGGCGAAGTAACAATAGTAATACGCACTAAATATTTTCGCGAAATGGAAATTTGTCTGTAACTTGGAGACTTATTACATCGGCAAAGGGTCAAAAACAAATTCTAGTGTCTTTCTCTTTGTATTCATTAAAGGATGTAATTGGGAAAACCATGCTCGTTGCGGATACGGAAGTCACGTTGTTACACAAAACACTGTCAGAAGTGGTGCATGTATTTATTAGGAGGCCACTTCTACGTTCGCGGTTCGTCGATCAAAGCGATTCCACGCTGCCTATTGTCGAGAGGGTATCAAGTGGTCATTCAAGGCAGACCAATTGTGATGACGAGTATTACGATTCATACCGTTCGAGCATGCGAGGGTATTCCCTCGTCTACGTAGAATTTCATTTTACATCATTTATTTATGAATCATGGAAACTGAACATGTCGAAAAGATCAATTTTCTGGAACTAAAACATCATAATAATTTTAAAAACATTCAGCTCCAATCGACCGTACAGTGTCTATCCGATATATGTCCAAAACAAGGGGTCCAACCGCGGACATATATCGGCAAGGAGATACTATTCTTTGATCCAGAGTTCCTGGGCTCCTCACGGGGATATCCCCTCAGTGGGGATAGTTTTGGGACTTTTATCGGCTAGGCATTTGGGACATATATAGAGTAAACACGGACATATATCGGCCAGGAGATACTATTCTTTGATCCAGAGCTCCTAGGCCCCTCACAGGGTATACCCCGCGGCCGTGGTGATAGTTCTGGGACTTTTATCGGCATTTGGGACATATATAGAGTAAACATGGACATATATCGGCCAGGAGATACTATTCTTTGCTGAGCGACCGAGGTCTCTCGAACTTCTTGGCCCCTCCCGAGGTATACCCCGGGCGGTAGTGGGGATAGTTCCGCGACGTTAATCATCCAGGCCTTGGCGACATATATAGAGTGAACACTGTACACCTGATTTTCAGAATGACTCTAAAATATTAAATTGGTTCTAATAGACGGTACAGTATAGTAGTACGATCATCGATTACCGATTACGTATTATTGGCGAGTTCGCTGGCTTTAGTTTACAATCAACGTCTGTGAAGTAAGAGAGGGGAACGTCTTAACAGGAGAAGTTATGGTTTATTGCTCAGAATTTCGAATTTTCGCTTCGACTGGCCTTCAATAGCAAGCAGGCGTGTCATAAACCCGGGAGTTTCCGAAGGGCAAGATATAAATTAGTTTAACGGTTCTTGGAAACCGATACGCCTGGACAGAGGATTCAGAACCCGGAACAAACTCCGGGTCGTTGCCAAAGTTCCGTTTACCATCGAATATAGGACAGGTATTGCTGTATGACTTTTTGGAAGCGATGCGGCCTAGAAAAAAGAGTCATTATACTTCGAGAGGACTCTGTAGACGAAAAAAAAATCGATCCTTTTCATATTGCATTTTAGGCAGTGTTGTTGTTTTTTTTTCTTTTTTGACAGATACAGTCGAGGACAAAAAGATACGATACATTTTTCTCTGTCGAGAAATTTTTAGTTTTTTTTTTCTTTTACAGCTGTTGACCTCAAGAAGAGTCCTCTAAGACTTTCCAGAGGTAAAGAGCTGAGAGTAATTTCACAATGGCGGTTTCCTGGCGGTTGTTCCGCAGCGTGACACTCGTGATACTTTTTATTCTAAAAACAGTTTCTTCACTCTGTTCACCGTCACGCATTTTCTATGAAACTGTTCCAAAACAAATACTTGGAAAAGTTTGTCTATCTTGGCAAACTAAAAACTCTTTCTTACCGTTTTTGTTGTAGCTGTCGGTGTTCGAAGCTTGTCAGCAAAATTTCGTCGTCGTCCACAGTCAATAGTCGACTGTTCGAGGTTTTATAGATTTAAAAATAACATTGAAATGTTTAATTCTAGAAGGTTCAACAATTAAAGGTTATCACAATATAGGTAATTGTGTGCGTGACGAAAGTCGAAAATGGCATCATTCCGAAAAGATGAAACTATGCACTATTGAATTTGCATAGTATTTGTACACAAATCCTCAGCAAAGTCTGTTTCCCAAAAATGTTGGGAATATTTGGGTTAACGATGCTGCGTTATTAATTAGATGGTTCCCTAGCAGAGTACGTTGCGTGGTTAATTTAAAAGCTGAATGCACAGGTCAACAGTAATTTCGTTTTTCGAGACCGTTGGATTACAAATAATATACCCAGGTCCATGAAACACTTAACTAACATTCATTTCTTTCGAGTGTCTTCCACGTGAAATTCATCACGAAGAGAATACTAAATTTTCCAGAAGAGAGGACTGCATGAGTCAGTATTTTTGTATTTTTGCTTAAGGGGTCGAGGAGAATCATGGACCAAAAATATTCTAAAAAAGATGAGCATAAATCATAAATAAATTTTACTTCACAGTGTTCAATTATTAAAGGTTCATCAATAATCAATCATCAAGAACATGATGTTCATGTGTCGTCGAAATTAGTAGAAACGTTCCGGCGGATATAATAACACTGTTTTCATAGCAATTTCATATGTGTCATCAGTATTCAATATTCTAGTAGATTCTAAACATTGAATTAGTTTATATCCAATCGACAGAAAGTTTCGAAAAGGATTATTGTCGCGCGTTCGATTCTTTTCCCTCTTAACTGAATCAGTATTTTTCACTTCAGAAAAATCAATATTTACCCAAATTATTGAACTTCGGCGACAGGACAATTTTTGCAAAATATACAGTGTGCACAATCGAAATTTTCAAATCGAATTATTGAAGCTTTCAAACTTCAACTTCGTGCTCGAGTGCGAATGCAAATATTTATGATAAATGTCACAGCGATATTTTTTCCGGCAAATTGGATACCCTGGCGAGAAACATTCGTTTTTCCACCATGCCTCGCTAGGCGACTATTTAAATGTTGATTTTTAAAACGATCCCCCGTATTATTGTATATCGGCGATATTCGCCACCATTTTTTGACATTGAAGTGATCGAGGACCGTGCACTTTGATACAATCGATGAACGGTTGATGTAATCGAAAAATCTGCGTTGCGTCTGTCTACAACATGTGTCCATCACAAATATAGATACAGAAAGTATTTGACCATAACATTTCGTAAAACACAATCGTACAGCAACAAACTAGAACTCATTTTAAAACTTGAAGATTCTAATTTCGGACAATATTATTCATTTTCCTGTAACACATTTTACACGATGTAATAAATCAGAAACTGAAAACCCATTCTTCCACAAAAATGCTATAAATTGAAACCTCTGTGAAAACCAAACCATTTTATTCATGAATAAACTTTTCACAGATTTGAAGATTGAAGCCTCCGCTTTAGAACGACACTTTAAAGACTGACGTATGATTTTTCCCCCCTCCACGTGTACACTATTTTGGAACACCCTGTAGACATATGGAATCAAATTTTGAAGTCTTTTTTTAAGGGAACGGTCCACTTGAGACCCATGGTTGGTTTAATTTATTTTGTTCCTCGCGACGAGTACTGCATGTCCCAATAAAAAAATGAGTTTGAGCTTGAATCTCAAGCTCAAGGTCAAATTTGTGGAAAGTTGTTTTTAAGAAATCTGTACCGATGTAAACGCGTAGAATCAATTTCTGATACCCGTAAGATAATATTTTCAAGTGAAGTGTAGTAAAACATTCGTACAATAGGTTCACCTTTGATCTTTAATTAATCTGTAAAAACATGAACTCCCGGTGCGACGATAAGAAATAAACCGAACGGAAGTAAATGGGGTTCCCTCCGTTCCCTTTGGAAAATGCTCGGTCGTTCAGATTAATCGGTAAAGCGTTCGCAGCGTGAAAACTGATGATATTTTAATTACTCCTCGACGAAAGGAGGCGATAATGTCCCGCGGACACGGGAAGTTTGTACTGACGAAAACGTAATAACAGTCCTAAATTAAAATACCACCAAGGGGCAGCCTTCTCCATTAATCAGACAAGTATAATTCCGCGCGGAGGTCCAGAAACGAGAACATTCTAAATTTCGCACCGTTGAAAACGGCGGCGGTGTTTCTGACTGTGAAAGTACCTCGACATAAATCATGCCGTCGTCATTAGTATTTGTAAATTGCATTCGCAGCTGCGGAGCTGAGACAACGAGGTAATTTCAGTTGCTTTGTGTGTATACATATTCCGGGGACGAAACTTCGAATTATTCCCTGAATATACGCTGGCGAACCATCGGGGACAGGGTAGACGCGAGCGTTAGAATTGCTTGTCGAACTAGTTTCTACTGATTTCGAAAATCGGTTAATCCCCCCCTCTCATGAATCTCGAAAATGCCTGGCCTGTGTGGCCTGCGATTCGATTTCTGCTTCAGTGTCCAAAAATCGATTCGATAAAACCGGAAAAATTATTCAATGACGATAATGTGTCACAAATATCCAGAAATTTTATACTCACCAGCAACCTCAAAAATTCCACAAATTCAAAGCAATTTATCTAATGAAATTAAACTTAAAAAGTTAACGAGCACTTTTAATTGACTCTGAACTTAAACATTTTCGAAGAGTAACTATCGATACAGTGAATTCTCGATATATGTCAACAACACGGGTCTTTCCTGCGTCATGTATCGTCCAGGACCCGTGTTATGTTTACACTCTCGACCTTCACGAGGTATACCCCGCGGTAGTGGGGATAATTCCGCGACGTTTATCATCCAGACCTCGGCGACATATATAGAGAAATGTATTACTGTCTAAAAAGAGTAAAAACACTAAGTTTTGCTTTTCTGTTCTGTCCCAAATTGCGTGACTCGCGAATGTGCTGAATAAGTGAACCTAATTGCTGTCAAAATTGATATATTGTACCTTGTAATCATAAAATTCAATACGGCATTAAAACAGTGACGTACAACGCAACGCAATTTCCCTTGGTATCTAGACGCTCCGACAAATACTATCTTTCTTCTTAATGTGCCTTGCTTTGTTCGCACGTGACAGCCCAAATTATTGGATACGGAAACAAAATAACTACGAATATCGAATTGTCTATCTTCTTTCTGCAGACATTGCTGCTCGGGAAAAAAGAAACTGTACACGGGTTCGCTTTCTGTCGTGCCACGACCCATTATTGGACGTAACTGCAGTCGGTGAATTATATTAAACGAAAAACCTATTGATTCGGGCAAGCCTTCCATTATTCTCGACTTCATTTTGTTACTACTGCACTGACGTGCGAAATTAAGGGAGCACTTAATTTTCGTCGAAAAATGGCTGATATTCAAAGTGGTATAACTATGTAATAAAAATTCGTACAGCAATCATTCCGGGCTCGTTTGAAAGCTTGAAGCTTCCATTTTCAGAATCCTAAGTTAAGCAAAAAAAAAACACTGATTATAAATCATTTTCTTCTTTGAGGTTTTTCTACTTCAAGATGCCTTTTAAATATGAGCTTAGATGTTTAAAATGCAGTGCAGTATTCATTAACGTCATGTACTTTGTTACTTCATATTCAGATTAATAAGGACATACGATACCTATTTTCTCATCAGTTTAAAAAATGTAGAGAAAATTCAGGATCCAATATTCAAGCCTGAAAACGAATTGTAATATGACAGGAACTGGCCAAAATTTATAATATGAAACATTATATCTTCACAAGAAACGTATAATACATGGAAATACGTATGAAAGGAAGTGCTGAAATATTTATTTGAATGAAAATTTCGTTCTACTTTATTCCGCGGCGCTGAATAATTATTTTTAAACAATGATAATTAACGACATTTCATTAATATGTATTTCAGTCGTTTATTCCGCTATACAATGGAGGAAAAAATTCATACAACTATTTCTATTCTAGTAGGTACGTAATTATTAATTTTACATTTTTATAATAACGGAACAGATTTTCCCATTCCACCCCGTATAGTCATATTCCACCCTTTCCGTTTTATATACGAGTTTGCCACTACATTCGAAATAAGACGACAGCCGGTCCCGAGCCATCGTCTTATATCGGAACAAAACTGTATTCGTGACATATCGGTGGGTAAAAAAAGTTCGTAGAAGTCCGAGAGTTAAAAACTCTGAAATTTGAAGATTTTTTCACTCCCGCTGGCAGATTTATTAACTCTCCTTTTGGAGTTAACACAATTTCCTCGGAAGTAAACAATTATTTTCCCATTTTTTTTTATTCTCGTGTCGATATTGTTTTTTCGTTGTTCGAACGTAACACACGTTATTGGCTCGGACTTCGTTCCTACGTATTGATAATTAGTCGATCGAACCTTCATTTTTCATATCGTGTAATCGATCATTGTTCAATTTACTTGACGATCCGACGGTGGGAGGATAGGGAAAAAAGCCGGAAATGTGCATCCATCACGGATCCATTGGAAAACTGTCGACGAGAGGTGCACGCGTCAACCATAAACAGTTTTGACGCATGAGAAATGGACCAGATGCAGCACGTGTATCGCGATGTATGTATCATTGGAAAAACAAAGTGAACGAGCAACTTAAGCAAAAAATCATTCTCGTTTTTATCGCGATCCAAGGAAAAATATCACCTCGTTTATAGAGATTTCGATCTGACATTATACTATCTCTGAAATTCTCTTACAATTGTTTTTATGTGTACAATTAAGACGTTAAAAATTTTTAACTGGTTCGTGCACAATTTTTCAACCTTTATAATACAAGTATTTTGCAAATGGTTTTCAGTGAATCGTGAAACTTTTGTATGCAAGCGAAACACAGAATGGAATTGCTTCTCCGTATGAAACTTCTACATCATTCGCTAGAATTCGCTGAATTACATTGTTTTTTTTAATGATAAATTAGATAATTCTAATTGTAGCAATCTAGAAATTTTTTAACAGTATAACGCAGCCGTGGTTCAGAATAATGCAGAGTGCACCTATTGTTAATCTCTTAATTAATTACTGAAATGGTTTTCAGTCCTGCTCAATGCCTCGTAAACTTTCTACTTTAGAATCCAGCAGTTTTGTAATTTCCTTTCAAGCTGCGCACCTTGGCCATGCTAATTAGCACTGGGGGCATAAACGCGTTTTAATAAATAAGTAAGCAGCATAAAAAAATCCACCTTATTTGGAACAGATTCCTTTGGCATATTTCTATCGCGAGACAGGAAATTGTTCAGTATAAAACGAGTCTTCGTGACATTCAACAATTCAGTGTTAACTAGAATCGTTCATTTAATTCCGGCGTGAACAAATATTTAGATGAATTTAAATTTATTTAATTTTGTTCGAGACTGTAAGTGTTACGTGCAAAACGATTAACGTGAAACAATATCATCTTTCTGAATTTTACTGCTGATTTAATAATATTATATGTGAGAAATCATGTAATAATTTTATTTATAATTGCGCATGTATAACGTACGCATAATTTTACGTATAAAATTTCTATAAACAAAGGCGATCCTGCATAAATATTAATGCAAGCATTGCGAATCAATCGTTTCGAAACTATTCGTGGTATTGCAATTAATTAGGAAAATGTATCGAGCGTACGAGGTACTTAGAAGTGATTAAGATTCATAGCTCCCAATCCAGAATATAGTAAGTTTCCATTATATCCAATTGCTGAAAGCTTCGAATCCAAAGACTAGTAATCAGTTACGTTAAAAGCTTTTCTGATAGATAGCGTGCAAAGAATTGAAGTTTATTTATAACTCAACTGAACACATTGATTTACCTTTTAATCCATAAGGAAATTGGTGGTTAAAGGATATCAAGAAATTCGATATAGCAGACGCGTGGATGACACGTCGTATATCATAAATTTTCTTCAGATAGCACCATTGACTTATGGTAGGTGGAAAGCAAGAGACATCTACGATCCAATTTGTAATATATCTCGGATAAAAGTGGCTCTGGCCTTCGTATTGGCCACCGTCGCTCCCATAAACACGTACCGTTGGCACGCTCCGTCCTATGTATGTCACAAAATCAATTACCTTAAACACGGTTTCAATACTAGCACCGTCGACGCGATAAATTTTTTAATTTACGTACTCGCAGCGATTCAGAAAATCAGCCAACGTATCGAGGACAATATACGAGACCCGTCTGACATGGAATTTACCTTATGTAACACAATATCGAAAAAAGAAATTACTATTCTGCAAGTATACTATTATATAAACGATGTATTTACTCCGTCTTTTTAT
This sequence comes from Halictus quadricinctus, assembly GCA_028454245.1. Classification (NCBI taxonomy): domain Eukaryota; kingdom Metazoa; phylum Arthropoda; class Insecta; order Hymenoptera; family Halictidae; genus Halictus; species Halictus quadricinctus. The sequence continues at coordinate 4,251,444 of CM052120.1, forward strand.
ACATATATTTACATATTGCTGATTCTTTGCAGTAACTATTAAACCACTTCTAGTCTAGAATTTTCTTCTGTAGAAATAAGAGAAAATTGGAGAAAGGGTTAAACTTCACCTAGGCAACCCAGAAATTTTTTACTTTTTTTCATACAATCCTGTAGATTTTGACAAGAAAATGCCAAAAATCAAAGTTTTAAGGCGAGGAAGACTAAAACTTTTGCACAGGGTTGCTGACTAGTCACAATACCATAGTAAGATAGAGTAACCCTTTTGTTTTTACGTTTGGACCAGCTTGTAAATACGTTAAAAACCACAATTTAGACTCGATTAGAGCAATTTTCGAGAAGCCGATGAAATACATTACCCATTTGAGCTGTTGAATTCAATACAGAACTTTCACTTAACTCCGCCCATCAATTAATTGTTTAGACTTGCACAATTTTTGCATTGAACGGCTCGTTTGCCTCGCCGAGTTCCTCCTCCTCTTGATTGGCCGCATAATAAACCGATCGCATGCATTAAAAGGTCGACGCCAGCCAGGAGGATTCGTCGCCACGGTTTCCTCGATAAAACGGTCGTCGATTTTTGGGCGTGCATCGCCAAACAAGGAACGTCAGCGCGTTCGATTGCACGCCATAAACTTCGCGGAATCGATCCGGTCGAACGATTGGGATTCCCCGAAACGCCTTAATCCGGTACGAGGGCCGATTCGGAACGCCAACAAGTCAACCTCCATGCGCTATGTTGTAACGCGTGCCAAACTAGAGCCACCGAGCGAGCGCCACTGAAATCGTTCGGTTTCGTTCCGAGCCCTATCCAAATTATACAGGATGTTTCAGCTAACTTGGCCACGGTAGGTTCAAATTTTATAAAGTCAACGCACTGACATTTCTTGAGAAATTGTCAATATTTCAACTGTTCAACCCAGACCATCATTAATCTTTTCTAGGATATTTCGGATAAGCCTATGGATAACGGCTGAACTTCACCTCGGCAACCCAGAAATTTTTAGCTTCTTTTTATACAATCCTGTAGATTCTTCCGAGAAAATGGCAAAAATCCAAGTTTTAATGTGAGGAACTCGCTGGTTCAAAAGTTATGCGTGTGTAAAGTTGATTTTAAGCGTTCAGAGTTTGATTCACGATGCTAAAGGAGGTCCCTTTAGTAAAGTATCCACGAAAGTCGTTTAAATTCTGTATTTTATATAAAAAAATTGTTAAATGTTCGTAAAATGAAGTGTACTCATGGTAAATCGTGCTAGCTGAAATATCTTGTATTCCGGACACCGCATAGAACGGATTTCCGGCGTTGTTGCGTTATCAGGGGAGATGCACTGCGACAAAATTCAACTGTAATGCGATTTTATGGGCGCTGATCGCGCCGATAGCAAGAACCTTAACCGGGCTATCTATAACGTTAACTTTTGTCATCCTCTCCGGAGGCGGTTCTGGAACAATGTGAGGCGCACCGAATACTATAGGCAACCGGCTCCGACGAGACTGATCCTCGAATATCCGAATACAATAACCTTCTCAACTTTTATTCGATGAAATTCGTCGAATATGCTTCGGCCCGACCGCGACCGTTCACAAATCGTAAACTTGGATCACGACGGAAGTTGGTCAGACGCAGAATCTGTGTCGAGTCCTCGAACTATAGTGCGTTTACAGGGCTGCATAAAATACTATAGGCTACTCTATTTTAGACATATTATACGTCCAGATCTTTTACGACAAAATATCCCAGCTTGCAAGACGAACTTTTCCACATTTTGTGGAATTTTATTTTGGTTCGAAGGCAATTAAAAACATGCATAATATTTTCTGTTCAAGTGTAGTATAGTGCAAGTGGAAATCAAAATATTTTATTTAGAAGAAACGTTTTTTGAAATAAAATAGTGGGCTTGAATTTGTTTAAAAACGAAAGACAACTTCAATTCGACGGTTGAAAGTGAGTAAAACGGAGGACGCTGGAGCGTGGTACGTCCCCTTTGAGAGGTCCATCATAAATTTAGGTAAATTAGCGAAAGCTGAAATCAAGCATTGTTAAGCGCCGCGTGGATAAAACAGCGTATATTTAAGAAACCCTCGGGCGCGATTTATGTCAGGAACACTTAGAGTCGAACAATGGAGCGGACAGCCTTGTGTGCAGGTCGATTATGCTTCCAAGTTTCCGGTTCCAGCGGACGACAGCGCAATGGTCTGTTACGCGCAGCCTTGTGGTTGTCGCCCACTGCGGACAAAATTCAGCATTCGAGATCTCCTCCGCCGAAACCCGAACGCGAAGTCGCGAAATTCGAGCTCCAAGTGTACGGAAATTACCACCGCGAAATATTATACAGGAAAATTCAACGCAATATTCGCAAAACCCGCTAACGAGGCGATCCAGAAAATGGCAGGAACTGGATAATCCTGTCCCGCCACGTTTACACTCCCATGATACACTCCGCTCCATCGGTTCCAGCATAATTACTTAGGATGAAACTAAGCTCGGGAGTCCTTCGAAAATTAGATCTTTCAACGTTCTGGTTTAACGTGACGCTTTAAACTTAAAATCGTATCTTTGTCATTCTAATGAATTTAATCGTCCAATTCTGCGAAAGTATTTTTAAGGTACTTTCGAAAAACCCAATAAAAGTCGATTTTTTGATCCGCGTAGACGAGTCTGTCCCCTTAAAGTTTCGCATATGATATGTATGTATAGAGTGTGTCAAAATTATATGTCGCGACAAAATGACCTTGATCATTTTATCAAGGTCAAATATTTCTTTACCTTGCAACCTACAGAACTCATGGCGCGGAACAAAAGTTTCAAAGACACTATAGGCGTAAAGCCAACCGTTCTCTTAGAAAACAACTTTGAAGTGTCGCAAACTATTCTATTCCATATGTCCATAGGGTATCCTAAAATGGCGGAGGAGATGATCCAAGGGGGTCCCCAGTGGTGGGGATGAAATTTTAACAGTTACAGAATTAATACTGTATACGAACTGTTAACCGAGCTTCTATTATACGAGCCACAGCCCAGGTGTCATTTTCAATGATTACATTTCTAACCTCTTTCTGTACTCGTAACATCTTCTGACTGGTTGGACACCTAACGGCCACCGCATGAATTAAAGCAAAGTGCAGAGCCATCTATTCCCACTGGTACGAATAATATTTCCATTTATTGGAACTTGGAGTATTACAGCGTCCAGTTGATGCGTCCCTTAAAGTAAAGATTTCTGTTGGAACGTCCGATATAAAATTCCGATTCCGTGATGCATTGTTCGTTGAATGTACAGGCTCGTCAATTTTTTGATGGTCGATGAAACTCGATGGTCGTTCCTTCTGAGCGTGGTTCGACGAACATGTAGGGTCATCAAACTGCTTCGTTCCTAAACATGTACTCGCTGGGCCGAGCGAACCTCGCTTTCCTTTGACGCGTAATGCATTTCAGCGGCAAATGACCCATATTCGCCGAACAGCGCATCGTGGGAAGAGAGCTTAAGCTTTTCCGATCGAGGTAATCTAAATGTTCCGTAGATCGAAATTAACTTTCCTCGCGACGCCGCGCCATATTCTGTCGTTAAAAAATCTCACGACGCACGGCGGGCGGCGTTTGTCTCGAAAAGCTGGCCGAAATTTTGTATTTTAAAATTAATGAAACTTTTTTCTCATATTCCTGAATATATATATATATATATATGCACATAATTTACAGTAATTTTTTTGTGAAAAACGGTAGCATTTAGGGAGAAGTCGAAACATTGAAGCACACCGTTCAAATTTTATATATTATAATTCAAATAAGTGATTGATTACAATTATGAAAGAACAACGGCAGTTCAGAATTCCGAAAGTCGGTCAAGATTTTTTATTCGAAGTTGAAGATTTCGTATACATTGAAGAATTTCGATGAAGAATAGAAGTCCAGCTATTAATAATCGATCGCGATTTCAATGGACGGAAATCTAACATGAGACGATGCGAACGAGGGATGGGAGGGGGATGAGGGTTGTAAAATATGCGTCTGCAGAAACTACCCGCAGGAACAGTCTGAGATAACTTCGGAATGGATCTATTGTTCCATTTTACAATGGCTCTAATGCCAAGGGCCAAGTATCTATAAATGTAAACTGTGAAAATCTTGAAAAATCGTACACTTCATTTAGAAAAATATTACTAGATCCTTTCAGTTAGAAAAGTATTACAAATGTGATTCTTAAAAATTTCTTAGAAAAGTAATTTAAGAAAAAAGGAATGTTATATATATAAGCTGCTATTAGTCGTGATTATGCAACGTTTTAAGACTCACATTGAACGAACGATCCATTATGCTTGTCGTGTTATAAATTCACAATTTAAATCATGTTTCTGGAACAGTATTCGATTACTTTAACATGGCGTATACACAAAGTATATGTATAGTGTGAATAGTAGCATAGCTCGCGACGTCAACTGTTTAAAATAAACTGATAAATTCTGAACCGTCGTTGGTATACTAAATTTCCGAAACTATTGACGTATCCTTATTATCGCTATCTGTTCAACATTTGATGTTATACCACACGTTCATTGCTTCCGGTGTGTTTACTTGCCCTATATGTGGAGTATGACATTGTTCACGATACAATCGTGGATGGCATGATTTTAACTACAATCGTAAATGTGCAATAGAATACTTTGTAGCAACCATAATTCTTGTGAGAACATGAACAAATAAAGTGTATCATCGTTTGTCATCATTTCTACTTATGTCTCAACTACTATAGCACCTGCAAATCATAAAAAGCTTCATAATATATATATATTTTTATTCAATTTTATGCAACTTATCACTCGAGAACCCATTCGCGAAAGAAGTGGTATTATTTTAAATTTTAGTTTCTGTGTATTTCACGGCGATCCCAGGTGCTGTATTATATTATTTATTTTGCGTTAAATTATTTTAGCATATGAGGAATACGTATATAAATTTTGTATTGATTTTTACTACCGAAATGACTTTTCTCTGTTAATCTTTGTTCTACGATTCGATAAAGAAATGTTTCTGCGAAGAATTTGGATCCCAGAATGTATGGAAGTATAATAAGCGTGGAAAGAGTCACGTCTGTACCATAACTTCTACCACAATTGCTATTATTAAGGGGACGTACAACCTTCGGGGTCAATAAAGAGAATATACTAGGACAAGTTAAGCAGTATTTGTGAGTCGATCTGCCACAATACGAAAAAAATTATAATAATTACATCAATGTTTATTACACATTTAAACTCTTTCAATATTTTTATTGTTTTACATTTCGCCTACTAATTTTCGTCACAAATGCAACAAATCTGCCGTCTAGTTGTTACCGTAATATTAATTTCGAATTCAAATTTCTTCAGGATTATGTGCAATGATATCACGATATGTATAATTACAGTAATTAGGTGCATACAAAAATTTAAAATACAAAATATACTATGCTCCCGCGGCCCATGATACTTCAACAATGATTACAGGAAATACGGTTACGGTAGTCCATTCATTCTACTCTGATCGCAGCCGGTGCATCAGCCGCGCCATAAATCCGTTATACTACTTGCAGCGGAGGTCAGCACTGTTCGTACTTTTTCACTTGCGGTGTCATTTTCTTGCAAGCTGGCGATGTGAGATAAGTTCAACTATAAATGCTTTGTTTAATAATATTAATTCAAGATTACTTCAGTCTATTCCATTAGTTTCCATTATTCAAAAAATAATAAATTCACTGTATTGGGAACAATTCATCAATAAAAAAAGTTTGGAAACACGAGCCACAATAATTTTTTAGAAATCTACCCGATAAATAGAATGCATTTTTGTTATTATTTAGTAAGAAGTGAGAAGATATTTTCGCCTATTATTTTTAAGATTAATATTAGAAAAGAATATTCGTATAATTATTATTTCCCGTTTTGGTATTCCTGAAAACTATGTAAACGCACCTTTCTCGACGACCTATGACAATAGAACTTGAAAATTGTGCGACCTCCATTTTCCAGTATATATTTTAGACCGTACCAATACGTTTACAGAGAATGTCGCATAAATTGAACGGATAAAATTGAAATTATAGGAACAATGCGTTTAATACAAGCTTATCAAGTTGCATCCCGATGAACACTGTTATCGATTCCACTCAAGTGCACAAATGTAACGGAAGATTGATTTTGAATGGACCTATACGTTTTCTAAAACGCATGTGTAATGCTGAAACCAAACATTACGGAACTAAATGCACCATTTGCACTGAAAATTGTGAAATAACGATACACAATTATAACACAACACTCCGTTGAATTCGCGTGACATACTAACAGGCTGATTGGCTGCATTCAATTATTAATAGGAAATTTCAAATAAAAAACAAAATGTGCTCAATGCACTTGTGTGTAAAACATAAAATTCTATGTTTGCATGATAATAAAATTTTAAATTGAAAAAATAACACTTTTTTTTTGTATAAACCTCCGACGGCAGAGTCCAGGTCTATTTTGACCCAAGGTGATTAATCAATTACCCAGATTTTAGTTGAACAGCTGTTAGGGACACCGGAAAGACGAACGTGTTTACAAGAAGTGAATTGTCCTAAGCATCGTCAATTGTATAATTGGTAAGAACGTTAATTCGGCTTCTAGGTTAATTCACGTAATTTGGGACCTATAGGACGAGCCCTTGTCTAGTTAAAGTACCAGTATAATGATACGTCGAGTCCGTGAAACCGTTGAACAGCATACCGTCATTAAAGTCATTAGTCCTCGTTTACCGTGTCGTCACGTTCCCAAGACACCACTTCAATCTTAATAAAGAGGTGAAAATCGAAAGTCGGCGTCGAAAGTCAGGACCATTCACTTTAATCTCTCTAATAGTGGTCGCGATCGTTAATCTTCGTCGATGTACTCGAATCTTATCCCTGAATGGCCGTGTATTCGTTGAAAGGGTTGAGCAGCCGCCCACCCTTTACCCAATCCATAAAACACCTCTTGATCATAAACCCGTTCTTGCACGAAGCGCAAAGCCCCTTCGTCGTTCCTGGAAAGGTAATTGCCTTTTTTTCGAGGCACCTCGAACAGCCTTATGGTTCCTGCTCACGCACGGACTAAGAATTACAACCTCCTAAATTCGTACACCATCTGATTCCGGGTTAATTGCTCGGCTAATTAATTGCGTAATTTATCGAGTGTTAAGATAAAGCAGTGATTTAATTTCGTCGGTGCGCGGTGTAACCAGTCGAAAGACGACCAAGATGGAACGGGAGCCAAGCGTTGCTTTATCGGCACCAGTTATCCACTCGTTTGATTTCACACTGAATAATTTACGGTGAGCCTTCTCCCGAAATTTATTACCGCCGTTTACCACCAAATACAGTGGATCCGAACATTATTTGAACATTGTATTTACAATTATTTGAACATTAATTGTATACCTAGATCCATCTTAAAGCTGGAAGCCTCTACAGCAGTGGCGGGCACAGTAGGGGCCCCTCAACTGCCCGCTTCCCCCACCAACGTCTCCTCCGTGGATACACATGTGGATACACAGCATAAGTCGCGCATGGGTCGACTATGGTGGGACATAGGAGGGGAGAGCCGGTGACACTGCTGCGCAGCGAAGGTGCGCGCTGCACGAAAGAGACGTTGGTGGGGGAAGCGTTTTGTCATGTGACCCTGTGACACAGAGAAGGGGAAGTTAGAGTGGGGATACAAGTCTGACGACACTGAGTCGTCCCGAGCCATCGTCTTATATCGAATGAAAACTGTGGAGGCCTCATGCTTTAAAATGAGTCCAGGGTTGTGCTATTTGTTTGACGAAATACTTCTTGGATCCGCTATTTACGACATAAATGTTTCGCTGAAACAATTTCACAGAAATCTCCAGCCGAATTTGAACCGGCCAACGGCATAGCTGTTTAAGCTAATTTAAACTAATGCAAGCAGTTCGTTATACATAGTAAGAGGATTCGCGAAATAAATCGTTGTTTCATATGCATACGCGGACAGTTAATTGTTAATCTTACGAAAGGATCCGGAAGGACGTTACCTCGACACATTCCTGCATACTCTTACCAGCGTGCTCATTAAATTTTGCTGCCTTCGTGGAAGATCTTCCTCTGGCAATATTCCAGACCTATATTTCCACCGGGCCAGGGATGAAGTAAAACGAAGAAACGCTGGGAACTCTTTGTTCCATAATCTTTTTCGGAGGAACATCTAGGCCGTTTGACGATTACGAATGCAAAAGTCGTGCAACTGAACGATATTCTTCTGAACGAAATTACGAAAAATTTTCTTTCGCGAGAACCACCACCCCCCACCCTCCACCCCCAGCACCCAGTCACCGGGAGAACACGGTATTGGTTATTTAGCGTTGAGAAATATTTCTACGTCGTTGTGGCAATATTTACCCCCATATTGGATACTGTGTATTATACTTGATATACAGTCGTTCGACTCTGCCACCTAAATTTACTCGGGGTGTGTTTGTTGTATAACAGCGAGTGGCATAAGTTCAAGTGTTTCTATAGTTACGTTATTACATTAATAATTCAATGAAATTAAGCTACTGATAAATTTCACTTTTTAAATATCACCCAGGAAAATAATGAGCGATATGGATTTTTTTTTTAAATTATTATTTTGTGTTAGTAGAAATAGTTGGATGCAATCTCCCGTTAAATTTTGATCAAGTTTGTTTGCTTCAATGAAATCTGTGAAAAAGAAACAGCGATGGTCAGTCAATAACTAATATTGCTTTTGCATATTCTACAAATTGGTATATCCTCTCGGTTAAATGGTACACGAATATATTTGTGTATTTCATAATTATCAGATTGAACTTGGGCCAGCACGATGATAAAAAAGAATGAACGAATACACTGATTATAAGGACGAACAAGATTGAGTGCCACACGGGAATCATCGATTCCCAATATGTCAAATCGTACTGTGTACAGTGTCAGATCACGATGGTTAATTCAATACGAACATTTTCATATTTTTCATTATGTTTCCATGACATTTTTATCATTTGACATGTGAGGTTCCTCGGTCCTTAATTGACATGTTTAATTATTTCGTGGCGAATGCGGGAAGAATATTGATGCTACAAATATAAACAAAATTTTTCTTTTGTCAGTATTGTTTTCAAGTCGAGAAATTTAAAGAATTTTCATATTTATTTGATCATTGTCTGTTTATTGTGTACAGGTAATTAAGTAGGTAAACTGTGAAATGATAATTCTTTCTGCATGAGTGAGTTTTAAACATGATGTTTGCATCTTAATTAAAGTTTTCTACTAGTAGTAATTATTCCTACTAAGATCAACGACAATCGAACGGGCTCGGTTCTAGTACGTCACTAAAATTCTAATTAGCGTTCGTGAGGAGTGTAACTTCGTTACTATGGGACGAAGTTGTCTTCAGATCTCCTATTACCATACGGATTTCCCCCGAATGTGGCACTAATCTGTCAGATATCATTTTATTCTTTTCCCCTTGCGAGCGCCCTCACATTTTAAAATGAATTTGTCAGCAGAGTTTTAGCTCTTCTTATTTCAAACGCGAATATTATACGATTTATCTCGAAGCATAAAATTAATTTACCACTGTAAAATGCACAAAATATAATTCACTAACACACACACACACACAGTCACATCTAATTTTTACATTATCCTTTAAAACTGCATTCATTTTGTCCTCCCTTTTCCATTCTATTATTCTCATAATCCAGATTTATAAAAAATGGTTTTAAAATGAGTCGAAATTTATTTCTGTCCTATTGTTTCTTACGGAATTGTCACAGGTTAAATGTCGACAAATTTTCAAGAATCGAAAGTTAACGTGTGAAATTCATATGTGCAATCCATTTTAATGACAGATGACAATACACAGAAGCAGAGGGGCACAAAGAAAACCGCTAACAGCATGTTACGTTTTTGTAGGATCCCTGTAATGAATTGACCTCAAATAGGAATCTGTGGGCCGAGTGTGATAAGAGGAACACAAGCAGGGACGCTTTGGTTAACCCAGTTAATAAGGTGCTCATTCAGTGCCAGTTATTGGGATCACGTGTTTCAATCTATGACAAGGTCGAAGGGGAACAATGCCATGTTTGAAGAAGTCCTTAAATCACACAGATTTCTGTCTGTGTACATAAGCAATTACTGAACATTTTCCACGATTATGTATGGAACCTGTCCCAGCCACGCACAGGGTGCAAAGAAATGTTTGGTGTTGCAAAATTGTCCTTGACCTTGAATTTCAGGGTCAAATTTTTGTTAATGTCGTGACTCGTAGAATATAATGCGATAAAAAGAAATTTGAACTTGAACTTCGAGGTCGAGAACAATTTTGCGGCAACTCTTTTTTACGGGTCTTCATCGATTCGTAAATGTGGAATACGCCTATGGCAGCAAAGACCAAATATTTCTTTACACCCTGTACAGTGATAATGTTCCAACACCTTTTGAAACAGTATAACTTTTTTTAGCAATTAGAAGCATTGATTCACTAAATGTGTGTAACGAAAATAGATCTACAAAACGTATATTTTAAATGTTCTTTATGGGCTCAAATGAAAAAGTTTTGTAATTGTAATTTTTTCAAAATCCCTTCTTCACGTCATTTGGTGAACTAAATTCTCTAATCCAAATTTCGAATTTTTCCCAATTTTCTAATTGCTAGGAAAAGATCGGTTCGTTCGGTCAGATTTTCAAAATTTTGTGCTGTTTTAACATGATGTAACATTTTCCAAATTCAATTATCTTCCCGCGGGTAACATTTTAATTACCTGCGCGAAGATAATTGAATTTGGGTAATCATTCAGAAATGCAAATTCGTACATTAAGTCAATAATAAAACGCCTGTCTCGCCGGAAGGGTAAATATGTACAGATGTTCATGAAATTGCTAGTCAGCGTTTCTCTCGTTAATGACGAGTACACATATGCGAAGAATGAAAGAGGCAAAATTCATGCGGTTTTTTGTAGAAAACCGTATGTAAATCGTTTCGTGTTTACGGTACTTTTGATGAAACCAACGCTTTCGCATGGTACCGAAAAATTTGTAGCAGTTCATGTAAAAAATTAAAAATCACCTCGTTCTTTCTAAAACTGTTACACACGATGAAAACTTAATTATAACACAAATTATAATATTACTAAAAGAATTAGAATAAAAATTTGGAACAACAACAACAGATTATAGAATTTCTTGATCAGTAAAAAACAATTTAGTGTAAATTTAATTTCAGTAAACAATATCTCCATAATAGATCAGAAGTTTTTCATGTTTTCCACACTAACTTCAAACAACGTATATAATTAACGAGAGGAATCAAGGGGTGTACCCATCAAATAATTAGTACCATCGTTATCAACGATACACCGTAATTGTTTTAATTACAAAGAAAATGCAGCCCTGAATCCGTAAAATGATCAACACAAACAAATTCACCAATGTTTTAACTAACTGATGAATGTAAAACTGATTATTTTATAACGATAGTAGAGTCGTTAATTAAATCGTGTTTCGTAACGTTTACGTAACATATGTCGTCATTTTACCACCCCTAATTATCGCACGGTTCAATTGAATTTGTACAGTGTATCCAAAAAGTATTTCAACACTAAATTTCCTATTCTCAAGAAATTCTCGACATATAAACTGTAAAAGAGAAATACCTCGAGGAGGATTAACGATTTACACTTCGTTAAGGTTTGAATCAGAAATTTGGTGTTCAAATACTTTTTCGATACGCTGTATTCGAACCAATACAGTGATTTCTCTATATATGTCGTCAAAGCCTGGATGATAAACGTCACGAAATTATCCCCACTTCCGCGAGGCCATGAAGGTCGAGAGGCCTCGGACGCCGAGGAGTGTAAACATAACACGGCTCGGGTATGTCTCCTGGACGATACAAGACGCTGGCAAGACCCGTCTTGTTGACATATATCGAGAAATTCATTGTATTTTGTTTCATCCGAGTTTAATTACTAAATGTACCGCCGGGAGAAAAGAAACAGGACTTCGCCGGCCCACCATTCCCCGAACCTAATTCCGTGTCACATCCACTCGCAGAGAATGTCCATTTTCCCGATAGGAGTGAATTTCCTGCTCCCTAACCTCCCTACTTTCCTCTATCAGAGCACTGTTATTTCTCCCCGGACAGGTGGGGTAGCCAGGAAAAGAGGTGTCATCTCGTAACGCGGCGATTGAAACAGAAAATCCCTCGACGGAAATTTACTTTGAGATCTAATCTCGGTGACAACAAGTTCAGAAACTAAGGGTATTGACCAACTGTCGTAGTAGCCGTAGGAACGAGTTACTAGGTCAATAGACCATATAGTTCTCGACCGTCGCAGACTATCGTTGTCGTGCTTCCTCAATCCGCACGTATTGATCCGCAACTTTCACGATCACGAAATTGTCTGGATCACTCGGTTCGCACGTACCCGGTTCGATCTACCCTGGTAACCTTGCGATTCTCGAGAGATCTTGCTCGGTTTTACGATTCAATACCAGAAACGAAGTTTCGAATGCGATCGCATGCACGTAAGATGTGTGTAGGTTCCGCGTCATAATGGAGGTTTCGGGTTGTTAGAATGGTTTAATTAAGCAGGAATAATAATAGGAGATTAGAGTGATTTCTCTATATATGTCGCCAAGGCCTCGATGATAAACGTCGCGGAATTATCCCCACTACCGCGGAGTATACCCCGCGAAGGGCCACGAAGCTTGAGAAGCCGCGGACGCCGAGGAGTGTATACCTAATACAGTGATTTCTCCATATATGTCGCCAAGGCCTGGATGATAAACGTCGCGGAATTATCCCCACTTCCACGGCCCAGGTAAACATATCACGACTCCGGTATATCCAAATTATAACAATGTACTATTTTTGATCATAAAGTTATTTTTTAAACAGCTGAATATACGACCGAGTTTTCGGTTCGTTGTACATTAATGCACACGCAAAGCGCATACTGTTGCAAATTTAATTTGCATGTGCAACGCTACGATATTTCGTATATTGCGTTACAAATAAATGATTATTTTCAGTATGTTTAGCATATTTAATTTCCGTTGCGTTGAAAACTTCATACTTTTTACATTATTCGGTTATTTTGTAAGTATACGGAATTTTTAAATTGCGGAAAAGTAAAATTGAAACTGTGGTTAATTGCATTGAGCGAAAAGTGAAAGGTACTTGTTAAATATGCGAATTACTGTTGTCATTCAAATTAATCAGTCTGAAAAATTACTTCTCCGCAGTTTATCAAATGTCGTGAGAACTTCCCGTAAGACTTAAAGAGACTGGCTAATATGTCAGTGTCTTGCCATTAAAACTTGCGATGAACATTAATGATGACATGAAATTATCTGTCCGTTATCAATCTTGCTAGCAGCTAATTATAAGGTTGCTTCGACTTACAATGAAGAACCGAATGATACCATACCGCTAATCATCATATTCATATAATTGAAAAAGAAATTGAAAAATTAATGGCGACGGGGATATCTAAAACATTTTTAAATAATTATTTTCCACAACAGTTTTCTTCCATTACATAATTTTCATTGTTGTGCTGCTGAACGAATTTTAAAAAGATCCTGGAAGAGAAAACGTTTTTTGTGTACCTTCACATGCAAAATAACTGCTCCTTTGTTGTGTCATTTATTGCATAACCTGGTACGTAAGTAGTACACGAATTTTTTTCATTCTCTTAACGCGTAAAACTAATCCCGTAAAAAGCTTCTACAATTCTCCAACACTGGCTAAAATTATGTTTACTGTGCATGTGTCATAATACATACGTTGTCTCGTCTGTTATACCTCTCAACTCCTCGTGTTATGCGCTTGGGCATCTGTCAGGTGGTTCGATGTGTTTCACCATGGATAAAAATGACCTTGCTAAACTTATTGTTTAAACCGATACATTAAAACTTTATGATTCCATACAAAAATGAATCGTATTAATTCTAAGTAACACCAATTAATTAATTTAGAACTTTTTACTCGTTAAAGACTACACATTATTCGTATATCATTTACTATTTTTATTTCATAAAAATGCCAGATATTATGTCATATAAAAATACATTGCAAGCAATTAGTTGGAAACTTTAATTAAAAGCAATTGATTAGTTCAGAACGTTTTAGTCTGATGGGGATTTTCTACTCTCAGCACGTGTTTAAACCTAGCAGTAGCTTCGGTTAAATATGTACATTCTACGACTCAACTGGTAACAATGCGTACCACGTGTGTTCATTGTAGTTAACCATGAATGTGGACACCTGTCTATAAATATTCCCACATATTTACTCCAGGCCTTTGTACCCTAGTACCCAGTCTCTAACGATCAATTGTTTCTGTCCACTGATTTAAGCTTTAGGCATTCCTCTTCTCGCATTGTACGTGCTGTTAATTGTTTTTAATTAAGCATTCAAATGTGTTCTATTAATGATAAATATTTATACTTTACATTTCTTCGAGATACATACAATCAAAGGTTTTATTAGGTAAAGATTTTCAGTCAGATGAACAATAGATAAATGTATTGACCAATTTGGCTCGTCGGCTGCATAAAGGCATTACTTACCTGGCGCACGAAGGTCCGGAATTTTGGTCCCTGATTTGTCTCCTAACTACTTGCGTACATGTTCGCCAGTGTTATGTTCACGTTTGCAAAATTAGCCCGGTTATAGCGTTACGGGAGTGTAGCTCAGCAGGTTAGAAATTTCAGTCGATAAATTCCAAGCAATTTCGAATGTTTCGCATCATCGTATTCACAAAATGAACTGAACAATGCTAACAAAATGTATCGTTCCAGCTGAAAAAACCAAGAAAAACTGAAAACTATCTGAAAGTAAATAAAAATATTGAAATAAATATAAGGTAACGCGGAGAGATATTTATTCTAACAATAATGCCCAATTTGAATCAACACGTTCACCTAATCTCGGACGACTGGATTTCTTCCCGAGGGCAACGATTAAACCCGCTATGTACACCAATATTCCTATTTAGAATATATTCATATTCAATACTCCACACTGGACCGCCAATCATTAAGTAGTGAAACGTGTATCGAACCGTTTACATTGTTCTAGCATTTCTGCTTCAATAGTTTTAATAACGATGGGAAATACCGGAGTGTGTGCATTAGAATTGCATGTACCAATATTCATTAGTGGACTATGAAGAGGGCCATGGAATCGATAATTCATCATTTACAAAAATCTATCAAACTTGGCGACCATTATCTTAAGCACCTGTTGGTGGTTAAAATGTTTTTAAGGCTTCCTGTAACTTTTTATTTTAAACAACAGCTAATATAAATTGAAAATAATTCAGTAATTTTCCACAATTTCTTTTCATTACTTATATTTATTACTATTCATTTTATAGTTATTACACCAAATTAGATTTTTAATTATTCTATGCATTCATATGAATATACAATGATTTCTCTATATATGTCGCTAAGGCCTGGACTGATTGCATTTTTCTTTGTTAAAAGTTTATAGTGCACCGACGTAATCTTGAAATTTGATTACTTAATTATGCGGAAGACTAATAACAGCTGAGTAAGTCCTGGGAATATTTGTTAAACAGAAGCATTGTTATCGTTTCAGCACGGGCATATGGTTTGTATGTATATTAAAAAATGATCTAAGCTTCATTAATATGCTATCCTTACACAACCTCTCACGAGCAAACTGTATGGAAATATTCTCGTGGTCTGGCCCGAGCAGTTACGTTGTTGCATTGAAAGCGATATCGACTGCTGTCACGTTCGATACGCGAATGTGAAACTTCGATCGCACGGAGAAGCGGAAGTGCGAATGCGAAAATGCATTTTTGTCACGTTCATAATCAACGCGTTTCGTTCTAATTTCCCCGGGAATTGCGTACATCCATGGGAATTTGCATTTTAATCGTTAATATCCCGTTATCATGAATTTGTGCTCCGATAAGCAGTTCTACCGACATTTTAGGCGATTTTTCATTGAGTTTCTGTAATGGGTTTTCGTACGATACAAACGTCATTTGCTTCGTTTTACCATGAAATATGCGTAAAAATAGTTGTACAAAAGCTACAGTGCTCTTTTGAAACCGCGTCATTCGCGCCGAATCATTCATATTATTATAAAATAAACGGCCTTCGTTTAGTTGCATTCATCAGCATTTTAAATAATCAGGTGAAACATCTGCATACACTGATTTAATTTGATCGAGTAAATATACGTATTGTCACAGCGCAGAGTGTTCCAAAATTATATTTTATTTTGTACCACTGTAGCGTGATCATGCACCTCTGAATTTGATGATCTTTTAAAAACGTGGACCGCTAAATTGACCTTGACCCTCTTTTCAGGGTCCAATTTTTTTTTTCGTTGTATCTTATAGTACCCATGGCGCAGAATAAAAGTCTCGAAGGAACTCAAGGTCTCAAGTCAACTGTTCTTTTAAAAAACAACTTTAAAGTTTCGTAAACTATTCTATTCCATATTTCTACAGGGTGTTCCAAAATGGTAGGTAGAGGGGATGGATTTTTTCTCGTAGTAATATTCTGTTTCTGAATATTAAAGTATTTTACGAAGGCTTTGGAACTTTCTGGATTATTTAACATAAAATCAACAAGTTACGTAATTCCTAGTTTAAGCTGATAATTTAACTAGCTTTAGCAAGAGAATAGAGTAGTGATCACACTTATAAAACTTCCATGAGGAACTGTCGGATGTGTGACTCCAATATTCAACAAATATTGATCTTCACGAACTATGTACAGTGTTAATGAATTACGATAACAAACTTTCCTTGATAGGGACTCATTAAAATGTTTGCTATGTTAATAACCGTTACATCATCGCTTCTCCAGGTTATATCTCAGTAAGAATGTTTCACTGCGAAATCAAAGTTTATCTTCTGACAGCGATGGAAGCGAAAAGCTGGATGCAATTTAAAGTCCCCCAGAACTAAGAACTTATGAACCCCTGTCTCAATACACCATAATATGTACGTAATCTGTCAGAAAGCAAAAACTTTTACTCCCATTCGTGGAGAATGACAAATAAGAAATGTAGCATAAAGAATCTCAACAAGTAAAAATGACAATTTGAAAATACGCATTTCGCGGGAAAGTAGTCCGAACAATATGCTAGACTTAGTTTCATCAATTAGAGTAATACGCTGTATATCCTGGAGCCATATCAATAGCACTGATTTAATAGGCTTATCTGCGGTAGTCAAACGTGGATGAATAGCCACGTTCGGGCATCGAAATCTCTCATTGTTCACTTAACGTGGATAATCCGCGCGTGCTGACCGAAGTATGACTTCCTGTAGAATCACAGAATTACCCAGATTACGCGGTTCATAGGAATCCGACGCATTGGAATCGAATAATCCGATGCATTTGTCTAACGTAAATCAGCATCGTGCTCTATTGATCGGGTAAACGGAAATAAGGTTCGAGCTCCCAGACGTTAAGTACCTTACTCGCACGCTAACTAAAACGCCGACGACTACGACCGAAACGACGCTGCGTACGCGGCTTAAGGTGTTTGGCATTTGCCCGTTTGCCAAATCGATAAGTGGCTACACTTTACGCACAATTTTCTGGAAATTTTTCGCTCGAAAATGGTAAAAGTTAGAAATATAAAATTTCACCAGTTTTATCAATAAGTATACAATTATGCAATTTATTGTAGATGGATTTTTCGAATGTTCACCATTTTATTTTTCATACATTCGTGTTTCAGGTGGGTACAATAGAATCTACTAACAATTGACCAGCTCGTAAGTAAGAAAAATTTAATGAGAAAAAGCTACAAATGGCGTACACTATTTTGGCAGTATTTGTTCAAACTGAATAATGATACAATTTAGAAACCAGAAATTATTTCCTATTTCTTAGGTGTTAAAGTGCTCTAAAATATAATTTACAAATATAAAAAAAAAAAGAAAAAATTATTATTATTATAGATTCGTTATAATCTGAAAACCTATCCCTATACGGTTACAACCAATTAGATTTAAATGGTTTATCGAGATTCATACGACACGTGCTGCTAAAATGATCGGTTGCTAGGCATCGTTTAGGTATCGTCAGAATATTTTTCAATGTGTTTTGTACAACGACAGTTATGTTGCACGTGCAGAGGGTCCTTTGAAGAATATTGCAACAGTGGTTAGCGTCAGACTGCTTTAAAGGATAGTTGGAATTCAGGTTGACGGGTTCAAAGCCGCGTTGGTCACTACTGACCGACACTGACAATATGATTTTCGTTTACACACCGTCGTAAGTGGAATTACCATACCGTGCAATAACATGCACCG
Organism: Halictus quadricinctus; assembly: GCA_028454245.1. Taxonomy (NCBI): domain Eukaryota; kingdom Metazoa; phylum Arthropoda; class Insecta; order Hymenoptera; family Halictidae; genus Halictus; species Halictus quadricinctus. Next base: position 4,269,795 of record CM052120.1, read on the forward strand.
ACAGCGTTATGATTATCAGTGAAAATAAAGGGGAAGAGATACGATATTAAACGTGCTCGTCAGTAGACTGCGGATATTTATGCACAATAAAAAATAGTTTGCATGTATTGCAAGAAATGGAAACTTCTTTCTCCTCCTATTGATTTTAATAAACTAATGTATTAATATTAATATTAGTAATAATAAATATAATTCATTTCCTTTACATTGCTTTAAGTTGCTCCTATTCACTTTTGCCGTAACAGAAAAAATGTCGGTATAACATTCAGCTTGAGTCAGATGCGTCTGACCATGGTCAACCGATTCTACTTCCTGCATATACTATAGCACGCGAGCCTGGCGGATCTTTAAACTCGATTTTCTCGAAAAGGAGGCATCAAACGAAAAAATGTTATTCCGTTTTTTCGATTTATGTTTGCATATAGAATCACCCATTGTCCGCTTGTACTACGATTTCCGGCCCACCCTGTATAGGAGGAAATCGAGAGAGTATTAGAAACTGTGTAAATATAGGTCAATGCAGTTGCTAACAATACATTTTCTATAATAATGCATGACTAATATACAATTAATTATGTATGTAAAATACGTGGAACGAAATGTGTGGTTTCTTTAGCATACTCCCAGAAATACTCGAATTTATCAGACATCCAATCGTTTGGTCGCAAACTGCAAGAAACTTGCGTACTTACTTTGCCCTGTTAACCGCCATTCTTACACTATACTTCAGCTGGTGATTTATGGAGATTTTAAGTAACATGACAGGAGAAAATTCGAGCAACATTTTACTTTAATTCTACCGTCAAACTCGCAGCATTCACGGAATCGCGCGGGAAAGTTTGCTTCTCGTACACGTCGCGTCGCACGTCATGTAAGTCAGAAATTATTCATACCAATTAGAAATTGGACCACAACGAACTGACATGCGAGAAGTGTGGAACGAGTAAGGCACGTGCTGTTCGTTCAGCTGACACGATCATTAATAACTCTAATCAACATAAGTTTCGCTGCATTTTCCAGACACTCAAAATTAATCAAACTTTTACGCGTCTGAATTCGAGGCGTAACGTTAACGAACACCAAAGACCTCCGTTTCGAAATACGAACTAGTGGTACCTATACATTATAATGATACGACGTAAAGTTCTGTTTCTCTGAACTTCACCTTGGCAACCCAGAAATTTTTAACTTTTTATTATACAATCCTGTACATCTCGAAAAGAAAATGCCAAAAATCAAAGTTTTAAGGGGAGGAATTTACTGGTTCAAAAGTTACGAAATTGCGAAAAATAAAATTCAGTTTAAAATGTATTTCGCGCAGAATCTAACGACTTGGAAACGGGCTGAACAGAAAATTTATTGCAGTATTCCGTTAACAATGAAATTGCCACGACGAAAGTGTCGTTGGCGGGGGTTTCGAAATCGCTCAACATACACGAGAGAATCGATTAACGACGGAACAGCCATTGCAATTCAATCAAGGAATAAATTATTTATAAATCCATGATTTAACTATCCCGTGGGCTATAGTATCGCTTGGGGAAACGGTGGTATGAATGTAAAGTAAATGTTCGAGTTTTCGTAAAAATTAATTCGAAATTTTTGAAACGACATCGGCACGCACCAGAGACGCTTACAACTACGACGGGCAATTAAAGACTTACCGCTTCGAAGGAAAATGGTCGTTGTTCAAATTATGTCGCCGAACTTTTAAAGAAGCTTGAGGCGGCAGGCATAAACTTGGTCAATTAGCAACGGAATATGATATTTCACTACTAATTTGATTCCATCGGAGTTGCTCGTTAACGCGCTACTGATTTGCTGAATTACTGCATGACTGAGGCACACAGCGCACGCCCGCGAGAGTCCCTTCTCTCTAAACTGAGGTAACGCAATTAACCAGCTTTTGACGAGACGAGATGATGTTGCGTCATAAGTCACGACTCTTTGGGGACTTGATTACGTAGTAAATAGGAGGAATAAAAATTCTCCGGATTTGAAACTCTGTCTACTTATCAAAGTCGATTCCATTTTTGGATTATTTTAATTAATTTAGATTTAACGAAACTAGAGTCATTTATTTATTGCAAAGCACAAATTACTGATACGATTCTGTCCCACAAAATTAGTTCAAGGTGTATCACTTCCGGTGTGGAGGAACTTGTTTAAAAGTCGAATTCGATGAAATTCTGTTCACTTATTCACAAAGTTCTCAATTCTAATAAGACTACAAAAGCGCATGCTCAGAACACCGTACAATATAGCAGAGGTATCTTCACTATTTTCTTGTCGGAGACAAAGGAATTGGAGGTTATAGTTTTCTTTCGACTCGAGGACTGCGTTTAAGACCCTTGAGCCGTGACGGACGCCCGTTGTTATCCTTCGGGAAAGTTCCGGCGTTTATGGCACGCCAATCTGCTATACAAATTGAAAATCTAAGAATTTAGCCGCGGCACAAGTTTGACGACTTACGGCGGATTAAGGCAGCTTTGAAATTCGGCAAAAGTTGGCTGGACCGTAAACCGGACTCGCTACGTGCCTCGAAAAGTGACACTCCATGCAGAAAGTGCTTGATTAAAACGGCGAACGCGATTGTCGGTTAAACTAGTTGGGCGCTCGTTGAAAACAGAAAACAGTATCATATAATATTAAAATATTAAATTATAAAAATAATTTTTAAAAAATTTAATTTTTATTTTTTTAAATTTTATTTTTATCTATGAAAATATTATTAAATATTATTATTCAGTTCGAGCAATTTTTGGTAGATCTAAGAAATTGCCTTCTTTTGGGTCGAATTTTTAAATGAATTATAAGTTTTTATCTACGATTTTGAAAAAATGCAGTCCCCATTTTCTATTGTGAAAATATTAAGACGTTGATCGGTGCACTAAGAAACGTAATAAAAGTGCACAGAAGCTTGTTTACTTGCTTTTTGTTAGTCTACGACGCGCACCATTCGCGCGGCTCGTCTTTTCGGTGTGTTTGTCCGCAAATAAAGAAGACAAATTAGAAAACTTCATCAAGTTCTTGAGGGAAACGAAACTACTGACAAAAGTAGCATAATAGATAGTCGCCGACAACCACGAAGTTGATGCGACTTCGAGGAACCTAAGAAAACAGAACTATGTGTAAAAACGCAAAAAAAAATAAAAATTCACGTATTTATTAATTTCGTTTAATTTCGTTCTTGTCTTCGTAATCGTGATCAGTGAAAAATCATAGAACAGCATTTTTAAATGATTATGATCAATACTATTTATAGTATTTAATGGTAATTGAAGTTTCTGAAATTATATTACTGTTTAATTACTTCATATATCGTTATTAGACGGTGGATGAGTTAAATATAGAACTGATTATGCTAAGACAGTAAAAGAACTTAATAGCACCGTTACACTATTTTAGATTCATTAATTAAGCACAAAACTCTGAAAACATTAGAACTCTTTCATAGGATCGTTATACTATTTTAAACTCATTAAAAATACCATTATTAGACTACGAATTTTATACATTTATGACCAACATGAATAGATAAAATGCAAATCGATGATGACATGAAAAGATCGTACGAATATCGTAAAAATTTCATTTTTATGCAGTCTACGCTTCTCGCAGTTTAATTGTCCGACCATTTACAGTGAAGCGAGTGCCATTTCAGTAGCAGCCAAGAAATCGGCAATTTAATCGAACAATTTGCGAATTCTTATTGGAAAAATAGTTTGTATGATTCGAAAAGTTCCCGACCCGTCGGGAACCGTTCGAACTCGGAGCCATTCGAGCCAATTAAGTGGCCAATTATCAAATTGGCCTCTTCTATCGGCTAAGGAGCCTCGTAATGGTAACAGATTACGGCCACACTGTCCCGGTAACCGGGAAGTATATAACGCGGGTCAAACGTGGTACAGATGTTCAATTGCACTTTTAAAACTAATTAAAAGCAGTTCCCGGAGAAACGACTGTTATCGGAGAATTCTGGCTGTATGGAGCGCGGTCGCGGAAGTGTAACCGGCCGGTTGATACGTCGATGTGTACCGTACATATGTCGCGCTCTCATTCAATTTCGTCGGTGTTCTGTTAATTTATTTCGAACGAAGTTACCGAGCGCCCCGCTTCGCGCATGATGAACCAGATAAATACGACAGAATCGCGTTCGTTATAGGACAAAGAAAATATTTGTGTACCGTATAATGATTTCAGTTGTTCATTTAATAAATAATGCCAGTTATGCACGGTTATTAATCATTTGGTAGGCAATTTGGGAAACGCAGGTAGTGCGCCTATAATTAAATCATGATTCTGTAGAATCGTTATCAGTCACATGAACGATTCGCAATAACGGAAAAATGTATTCGATAAAGACAATTATGTACACAAAGAAATGATCAGTTTCAAATCATTCAATTAAATTAATATAATGTTTCCAATTTCTAATGAAACTGTGACGCATTGATGCTTCTGTTTGGGTGACAAAAAATGTGGCAGCTAATTTGTTTATGTAATAATTGCGTTGTCCTGAAACGCGAATAAGCCACTTAGGCCTCGCGCACAGTGCGCAGTAAATAAATTGATGTTCCATTGTGTTTCTTTTTTTTTTTTGTTTGTATATTTTTCGCGTGCAACGCGACGAAACAGATTATTTTTCTGCCTGGAAATACAGACGGATCTACATTGAATATTAAAATTCATCCGTTACGTGTTTATTCTTCCATCGTGTTTCCTCTGTATCTGTTTTTAGCGAAATTTGCCGGGAACGGCTAAATTCATTTCGAACGGCGTGGTTTTAAAATCATCGAGCTTGTTTTCCCACCCCCCTCTGTTGCATGGAAATTTTTGCAAATGAGATTGAACGCGGGCAGTCGAATTTAAAATACAGGACGGGCGCAGTTTGTCAGGGCTTTAACGAACCAATGTTCATTGAACGGCCTTGCAAGCAAGCCAATTTTATTATATTTCGTTAAAATACACTTGACGGGAATTTTAGTACGCCGCACTTCAGCGTTTAATTTCAGACTAGATTTATTCGCGTCGTTGCGACGCTTTTAATTCGAGAAAAAATTAAGCTGTAACACGTTGACTATGCCGGAGTCATTCGGGACCCGTGGGGATAAGCTCGACCGTCAATATGAACAAATTTTATATTATTATATTATTATTTTCGATATAACACCTTTTATTAGAAAATAAGAAAATCTTATATCGAATGAATATTGTACAGTCATTTCTCTGTATATGTCGCCAAGGCCCGGACGATAAAGGTCACGGAATTATCCCCACTTGTCTTAAAAATGAGATCTATTTTTATATTAATAGTAGGCGTCACGCCACTAACTGGTAGTGGTATACCAAAGTACACGTCCCTCTTGAAATGAAAAATGAATGATGAAAGTGAAAGCTGTTTCGTAGATAGGGCAATTTGGACTTCGTGTAGGTGCTAATGGATGACGAATATGACCGACTTAAACAACGCTATAGCCGAGCAGCACTTTGTAAGCTATTTATAACTGTCAGAGGGTAAGGAAGACCTATATTACATCTCCTTTTACTCTTTCTAACCTATTTGCGCTTATAAGCGGATTAATCTCTATCTGCACACATTGCTGCCATTGCGAAAGACATGTGTGTATGTATACATATACACGAATTTCAGATGATATTCTTTACGTGCTGTCACTGGACTGTGGGTTTTAGGCATTTATGGCAAAAATGAATAATTTCTAACGAGGATGGAAGATTTAACGAACAGTACCTACGTAATACTGTATAATACACATTTGATAATAATTTTAGTAACATTTATGTACGGTTGAATTTTGTGTGGAGTGTATGCAAATATTTAGGAACCCAACTTAGATACTAACGGATCAAACGTTTATGAGTTATTAACCTCCCCCCCCCCCCTCCTCGTTCAGTATTCATAAAGTGTTTTGAAACATTCCGTTATTTTATTATTGAATCGATATCCGCGGCGTTATTATGCTACTTACACAGCTCCACGTCACTTTGATCGGTGCGAGCATGGAATATCAATAGCAAGCAACATAGTTATTGGAATACCTTCCCAATACCAATAAACAGAAGAATCGAATTCCTTTAACAGAGCAGACACATATCACTCCAACAGCGTGCGATGTAAAATCATATCGTTTTGTGAAAAAAACTACGAATGGGATTTATATCTGATAAGAAATTCTCGAACTGACCTCCTTCGCGTCAAAATTGGAAAATCTTGTTTTTTACATTTTCTACATTCCAGAGAATATTTTTATTCGTCCACTGTGTTTTAATATTCGGTGGATCCAAAAGAAAAAATTGAACACTGAATTAATGATTTTAATTATACTTAATTTGAAAGCGTAACGAATATTAAAAAATTACGGAAATATCGGCGTGGGTCAGAAATGACTCTGGCATAGGCCTGGAACTCGCAGGAGTCCGAGAATGAAAAATGTGCGTTTCCGAGAATGATCCAGAAAAGTGTGCTGAAACGTGTTGATACACTCAACAGTTTTCCAATACATATTTCATTCGCACGGAGAATTATGTTAACAAGGCAAAATTCGATACTCTAATCGTCAGATCGAACTGGGATAGCAATAGCTCGAAAAGAAAGCAAAGCCGTGCACGTTGCTGCTGTACAAACTGCTTCACCTTGATGATAGCTCGGCAATTATTAACAGAGTACTGAGCTGTTAATTGGCATCGTGCAACCCCGCGTGGTTATCTGGGCCATCTGTTAGGGTCGTACGGTTGGCCGATGGTATCACATAAAAACAGTGTCATTTGAGCGAAGTCTACAAATGAAATTAGCCGAGACCCGATTCATTTGTTGTTCCGTCATTCAAAGACAATATTATTAACGCCAGATTTGCAGGACCCGTTAAAGTGACGGACTCTAATATTTTTAAAATATTGATATTGTAAAGATACACGAGGAATTATTTAACAAATTGATTTCTTTGGGGATATATTATTTAAAAAATTATTACTTTGATAAATTAATGTAAAATAGTAAATTTTAGTGCTCCGTAAACGTGTTAACTAGTGTTAACGTATTGTGGCGGACGAAAGAAAGCTTAAATAACAATGCATACGACGACTACCACAATTGCATATACAATCCACATACATGCATTTCAATTCTAGAAGCTAATAGCATTCTTATTACGATGATCATTCCCGTGATCTCATCAGTTCGAAAGAAAGTTTCACGAAAATACTCTGTCCTGCTAGTTATTCTTAGAACTTTTAATACTTTCACTTAGCACTTTACAAACTCTTGTTATCTAAACTTACGAGAATAACGTTTTCTTTTTTAACACGAAACGGGGACATAGTAAAGGTATAGTTATATAACTGCTTCTTTGGAAAACATGTAAAAGGAACGGGTAGAATTTTTTATCTGAAGCTATTTTGCTTTAAGCATACAATTCAGAAATTTATGCTTTGGAATTTATAATATTATAACTGGAAGTTGTAATGGACAAACTAATGAACCAAATTTCATTTAGCTAAGGAAAGTGCGATAACCAATTTTTGACCAGTTCAGTGCTTCTTACTGCAAAGGCAGGATTTTGTTAAATTTTGAAATTTCTAGAAAATTTCCAACTGAAAAAGCAACTACTTTCCACGGAGCCATTTGTAGCCGTAAACGCAAAAGGGTATTACAAACGCGAGCCAAAGGCGATTTACGTTTTCAGTGAGTTAAAAAATTTCAATCTGGCAAAAAAGCTCTGATCGCATATAAGAGGGGTTCCAACCCTTCGTTAGAAGTGGAAATCACTGGTGCTTCTCCCGAAAAATCCTAGTGAGCGAATGACCAAAATCTCACCGACGGTTCATCGGATGATGAATGCTCGTAAGCGGGTTTGAAAACTTTGCAAACTGCACTCAACATGGCCGTTCTTTAAATTCCGCCCATCAGGCCAATGTTCGACCGACGCTCGGATGAGAACTTCCGCAACTCTCATAATTTCCAAAATATTTAGAAAATTCTTCGACGCGTCCAAGAGGCGTCGTGGAAAAATTAATTTTACAGGAAAAAATGGATTCTTTCGAGCCGAAATAAAGAAAAGAAAAACACAACGGACGGTTCCACAAGCGAGAATCGGTTCTGCGTTCTCGGCGAGGCCATTTCATTATTTTGTTCCTAGCAGAATCAGATGCCAGGCGTACGATTAAATCGTAAACCAGCTAATGCCGTCGTAGTTAGCATTCGCCGGTAATTCAACGATTCGAGCCCGACGTTCCGCTGCTGTGCGATATTCGTTCTTGGCGGGTGGCCAACGAACGTCGTACCCGAAGCAAATGGCCACCGCGAAGGCAAGTTCACGTGCCATTCTGGACAGATGTCAGGATGTACGTAATCATGAGCGGAATATATGGTATGTCCCAAGGAATCCGATTCTATCGATAACGTTGTAACTCGTTTCCTCTACAGTGAATTCTCTATATTTGTCGCCAAGGCCTGGACGATAAACGTCACGGAATTATCCCCACTTCCACGGCTCAGGTATCTCTCCTGGACAATGCACAACGCTGGCAAGATCCGTGTTGTTGACAATTATCGAGAATTCACTGTATCTCTAGAATATATATCTCCTGGACGATATATGTCGCTGGCAAGACCCGTGTTGTTGACATCTATCGAGAAGTCACTGTTAGATCCATTCCTACTTGCGAAATATTATCGTATTTAAGGTGTGCATACTTAAGTACAGTTGTGTTCCGCTATAAGTTGACCGTGCTTGTTCCGCAATAAGACAAAAGCTATCCCCTCTTCTTCTTTCGAAGTTGCCCGCTTAGTGTCGCAACGAGAGAGTATGCCATATTCTGTCCTCTTTCAACGAAATATATCGCTGCACGTTCGACCACTTTATACTTTCTTGCTTTGAGCCTTGCTTTGAGTATTAGTCAAACAATAGTAGAAGGGCATGACAGGTACAAGTCATAATCCGATGGGACAAGATCTGTTGAATAAGCTGCACGAGAGAGAAGCTCGAGAACATAATGACATACAAATCATTTCTGCGGCTTCGTCAGCATTTTCGATTGACATACAAAAAGACCGCAACGTCTATTACGACCTTTATCGAATAACCCTATGCTGATTAATTTTTCTTTCATGATTTCTAAATTGTTTTATGCAGTTACAGAATTCTTTATAGATGATAAGATTAGTATATGAATGTTGGAATTTAACATGAAAAATCTTTGATCGTTTCTAAATATTTGTTTCAGATAATAATAAATATTTTTATCAGTATCCAGAACTAAAGTAGAGCACAGACTTTATTAGATCGATTTCATGAATTTAACGTGATACAAAACCCTTGTAGACCATTTGAACGTCTTTCCGTGAGGCAAATAAGATGTTGCTTTTTATAGTAGAAGTATTTAAAATTCGTTTCCAATGTTAATGCAAGTACAGCTTTATCGTCCGCAATCAAGCTCTAATCAATTTATTTATTCCTTTTCTCGTATTTCTGTTTCGTTCCTTTTTCTGTCTCTTTGCAACCTCATTCACCCTCGGAAAGAGAACAAGACGAAAGGAAAGGAGCACTTCGTTCTGAAGATGCTGCAGGACTCATCAGTAAGGCAATTTAGTAGATTCTGCTTTTAGACGCGGAGTTATTCAATGATCAGCGACAGAATTAATAAATACGAACAAGTATCGGCTCAGAATTTCTGCAATAAAATAAGATATTGCAAACGAAAAATATATATTTCTATTACAATAAAGTGGTTCAAATATATAATAGTCCTCGGAATTTCCAAGTGTAGTCTCTCGTAGCACTCCTTCGTCGCTCATTTTTACAATTTAATTTGTCGGTCAGTATCAAATTGACAAAATAACATTGAATCAGTGTAACGACTGTACAAGGTAGTTCTTCAAAGTACTCTTCAAGGTACAGGAAAGTCTTGATCTAATTCCGATCCTCGGGTCGGTGCCGTGACAAAGATCGTGCAGCTCCGTTCATCTTAGATCGAGGCTTTACTGTACTATCGTCCACCGAGTTTCTTGACTAGTTCCGTTGTTCTAAATAAGCTAAAATTTTCTATCCCCGTTCGTAGTTTTCTCGCTTCCAATATTTTACAAGATTATTTGTGTAATATTTTATGAAACATTGCTGCTTTAAAATCGAATACCAGTTTGTAAAAATTGTGGTAATCGCACCTACAGTACTATTTCAACTTTCCTGTGTTCGATGCGAACTTCAAGTGTGAATAAATACATTTTTTCCGTTCTCAGAGCATTGCTTCCTTTAATTGAAAACTTTCTGTTCAAAGCGATGCTCGCTCGGGATGGTACCGCGGGAAATATTGAAATTTCCATTAGATAGAGACGTCACTTACATTTGTTGAAAACGAAGCGTGATGTTTGCGTTACCGTGGGGCGTTTACGTTTAAACCGTGGCCGGTCGGGGAAAAATTAATTGCGAACGACGGGGCCCGGCCGGTCAATTTTTTCCGATCGAACAAAGACCGAGGGAAAGCAATCCATCAGTTCGAAATAACGAACACAGCGCTGGGGAACCATCGCGCCGGGCCGATGATACTCGAAACGATCAAAGAGAGCGCCGGACCCGTGAAAACGCTGATAGCAATCTATACGTTTCCTTGTATTTCCCGAGCTATCCGGGCTCGTCGTTCGGCAACGTACAGGTAAAGAAAAAGTCGGATTAAGATTGGAGAAGGACGGAGAGGCTGAAGAACAGTCGGATTGTGCTCGAGAAGACACCGATGGTCCGACCCTATTCAATAGGTCCCGCCTCTCGGTACAGAGGTCCGTTTCTTTTAGTATCGTTTCGACTTTCCCGGTAGATAAAATCGCGTTTACGTTTAGCTGCCTCTCTTTCTCGAGAAGGGGAAGAGGGGTAAAGGTGGGGCGTTCGAGGAAACGATTGCTGGCGAGCGTACACTCCGTTCGGATCGGTACGTTTTCACCCACTCTTTCACGATGGCGGAGTAGATGACTGCTGTTGGATAGAACGATTCATTTCACCGTTACCGAGCGAAACCGTTCACGGTTTAATCGTACGTTTACGCCTTACAGGTCAAACTCGGGCAATGTTAACACTTTATCTACCGGAAGCCTAATAACAGGCTTCTCAATGTCTGCGCTGTGTCAAGAGGGAGGTTAACATGTTCACCGCCAGGGCGTCCCATATTTCCGCGCGGCTACCATTCTGCATTCCGCCAGAAGAAAACTAAATTAGTTTTACGCGAGTTTTTATTTAAACCCACCGCGCATAACGGAACATCCGCCAGGTTAATTAGTTTTCTTTCGTTCCGGATCTTTTTTGTATTGCCTGCAGAATGTGTTCAGTTTAATCGAATATTGTGCACGGGGCCTACAGAACCGACCGATTATTAAAATTAGAAATTATTAGATTTTATTGCATATATCGCTGTTCCTACAGAAGAATTTTGTGTTTGCTCTTCTTTAGTGAACGTCGAGTTTTCAAGATTATTCAATCCGGAAAATCGCACACTTTTACACACGCATAACTTTTGATCTAGTGATCTCCTAGGATCGAAATTTAGATTTTCGGCATTTTCTCGCCAAAATCTGCAGGATTACATAAAAGAAAGTTAAGAATTTCTGGTTTCCTGAGGTGAAGTTTAGCCATTTCATATATTATTAGCATTTAGAATTCACATAAGAATTTAGTGCTTGCAGTTCTAGCGTTACTAATTGTTCTAGTGAACTGTATCTGTCGAGTGTACAGTAAACTTTTGGAATGTCAACTTTTTAATATCTGGAACTTTCTACGTTGTACGAGTGCCACAGATTGGCCTACAAAAGTATGAACGTTTCATCAAGGTGTATTAATGTTTGCCCGGTGCCGACAACTTGGTCGTCCCGATCGAGAAGAAAGTAATCCTTGAAGAAATAAACCGCCATTCTTACGAATACATTTCTTAAAGTAAGGTTTGCATTTCAATTCGTGTAAGCGGCTGAATCTGAAAGTTCCGAATCCAATTTTCGCGAGCCCAAGTAAGATGATAGAACGACTCTAGAAAAGTATGAAGCGGACGAGCTACGAGGACAGAGTTTTACATACATACTATCGATTCTGGGTTAGGTTTACAACAGCGTACAGCTGTACCCTGTTACGTTCGCACACTGACCCTTCTCGTATTCGTGCACATACACACGCTTACGTTTCTTTCTTATTTGACATTGTTTTAACGTCTACAGTTGATACTTATACGATTTGTAATATAATTATTATAATATGTATACGATTTACAAACTTTGAGAATCTTTTATAAAATACTTATTCTTATTTGGAAGGAATTTTATGTCAAAATCATTGGAAATAATTAACATTAACTAGGATTTAAGGACCCAAATTCATAAAAAAAATTGATTCACGGTGAAACGGCATTGGTTGCCCGTATTTAACTGTGAAATAAAAATTATACAAGAGAAAAGTCTTTCCCAGATTTTTATCGTCAAGATAAGTCAAGAAAGTTTGAAGTAAACTGATCCAGTGGTTTCCGAGATATCGTAGCCGCCGTTTTTGAAAATGAGGTTTCCAGAAATACGTGTTCAAAGTTTTCAGAGCAGTAGGTATGAAGGACTCTTTCAGAAATCCACTTTAACCGTAACTTCGTCAATTTTACTCGAATTAACTTCCGAGATATATTTCCACGATGTTGCGCTTTAAGAAAATATCAAGCATTCTAAAGTTTTCCAGGTAGGCTATTCGTGTATAATAATTTGTCGACTATATATATAATATATGCTCAACGTACACAATTTTGATTGAATATTTTCTGCCAGGGGCTGAATATGTAGTGCAATCGATGTGTGCAGTGCGATATAAGGTTGTAAGTTATTCTATTTTTTCAAATATATTAGGGGTACCCATAAGTAATCAATTATTATATTTGCAAAGAATTTGTTTTGCCGTTAGTTCTGTACCGATCGTTCAAGAGGAAACACGTATTCTTCTACAGTTTTCGGTAAAGCAGTCTGTGTTCAAAATATTCTGAAAATCTCTCTTTATATGTCGCCATGGCCTGGATGATAAACATCGCGGAATTATCCCCACTACCGCGGGGTATCTTGAGTGTAGCTGGCAGCTGAGAGAATCTCGAGCTATCGCTGTAGCGTTTTGTCCCACTGGCACAGTAATTATTATGAATTACTTGGCGAATGGAAGAGACGGGAAAAAAATCCTCTGTCACAAACTTCTCGTTAGTTCGGGTATTTCTTTTTTTTTTTTTTGTAGAAACGCTACGCTGGACAAGCTTCTTTGCGTGCCTGCGTACTTAAAAGCTTATCGATTAAGCTGTACAAGTAACGCGAGTATTTCGTGACTGGTACAAATAAAGAGGCTGAACATGTTACGCTTTGTAACGTTCGACGGAGCGAGATGCGCATAGATTGTCAGATTATTGTTAATATCCGTTCACGAGTGAAGAGTTTGAACACGACCCAAAATGCGTGGAGAGACAAGACGCTTATGGATCCATCTGAGTATGTGGCTCATGCCAATAAGCCAGCAACATGCTTTGATCCTGCGTTCCTCGCCATAACGCAGAAGATCTCACAGAATTGTCGTCGACTCTAATCAGTCCCGAGTCATTAGCAGTCGTTCATTATTCATACGGCCCGCTTATTATTGTCATTTCCACGTTCTTTGAAAATTCTAATATTATTTATCAAAATTCTCTGCACAAATTTTGCACGAACCTGCCTGTGATTTGTGTTACATTTGTAATTACGTGGCAATGCTAAAACACGAATTTTAAATGAACATATCCATTTTGAAATTAATTTAAACTGATAATCAATATGCGTATAATTCATTGTGACCTGAATTATATTTATAGTGAATAAATTATCCTTCTGTACGTGTTCATATATTACAGTTTGCTATTCCATCTACATATTTTGCAATATTTCATGTGCATAAATATTCACAGTAGAGTAATTAGTTACAAGAAATTGTAAAACTACAATTGTCTGGAGTTTTCAAGCGAACCACAGATTTAATATACTTATAGGATTGAAATGTAAAATAAAAAGTTCAGAGTGTCGGAAGAAGTTAAAAATTTCTTAGCAACAAATATCCTTTCGTTAAAGTGCAACGCGCAGGAACTTAAATTCGTCATAATAAATACTCTTCTTATTCCCATTGAACTTTGTGAACAGCGGCTGTTATATGCAATATTTCAGTATTTAACTTCTAAAGTTAAAGTTCGCCGCAGAAACATTTTCTGCTGGCGGCTCCGAAGTGCTTAAAACAGAATACTATTAAAAAGTTATAGATTCTTGGATTATGTTAACTCGACGTATTAACTTTGCAAAAGGACGTGCACACTTTTAAGTTGATGCGCATCAATAATCGTTACATATAGCTCGAAGTTTGCAATAGCTTGAAACTTATTGTTAAATATATCTCGCTTATCTGTTCGTTTCACGTGCTTGAGGGTCTGTCCAGACGGCTCCAAAAAAATGTTAACTTCATTCCGGTTTTAATTAACCCATGGAAAGGTATCGTATTAATAGTTCACTAAGTACGTGCCCGGCGAGTTTTTAAAATTAAATTTTCTTAAACCGAACCCGCGTAGAAAAAAATTCCATACAATCCTATGCACCATTGAAATGTAATTCCACAGCTCGTACTAATGGAATAATTCCACAATGGAAGGAATTTAAATCTAGCTGAAAATATATTCAGATTCTCCATTTAATTCATACTCTCGGCGATATCAGCCTGTAGAAAATATTTTTTCTTTTTTAACAACAAGCTGTTTTTATGAAATACTCTGCTACCTTGAACGAAGCAATACTTTATATTACACTCTGCTTTAGTAAATTTACATTTTCTAATTACTTTGGAAAAAGCGGTATTTCATATTACAATTTGCATTTTCTAATTACTTTGAGAAGAGTAGCATTCTACGTAACGCTTTATTTTAATATGCAACATTTGATCAGGCATTTTGTATTTGTAATTTAAATTACAATTAAGATATGCAAAGTCAATCGAGAAAATGTTAACTGAAAAAGCATGTTTGAAAGATTCATGATTATAAAATGTAAAACTCGTCTACCGAAGACGTATTAGTACATGTTCTGTGTGTTCAAAAACTTGAAACACTTAACCTATAAGTAGCCTGGCCATTTTAATAACCCTTTAATTATGCTCGCCCGCACCTGGATGCAATTTCTATACGAAGTTAAGGGCAGCGGTAAATCTAGTGTCGAAGTTAGTTTATTATTCACTTACCCTAATCCACGGGACGCATTCGAATTCGAGTGTGTGCGAGTAAGGCGAATCGTTCCTCAAGGGATTAAAAGGTACTGGTACCGTCGATCCTGCTATAATTCTGGCCGTGTACCCGAATTCCTTCAGGGTCCTCTTCAGCGACGCGATAGAACTAAGGTATCCCTATGGATAGCTTGTCTTCGCCTAACGTTCCCACAACCAGCCCCACAATTCCTCTACAACCGCGGCTCTCCCGATTTCTATAGTTCTCGGTCCGCTCTCGGTAAGACTTTCTGGATAAGCGTGGACAGTATAGTGCCGTGAGACCTCTTAGTCGTCGACAAGTGCGGTGACAGGCGACCTTACTTTCTCAGCCAAATATCCATTCCGTCAGCAACTCGCGTGTCCTGTCTTATGGATGCGAGCAAGTCCTCGTTTCTTCTGCGCGGTTCAAGCGGGTCACGTTTCGCCTACTGTGTAAGGCTGACAAGTTGGCTAGACAGCGACATGTGAATCTGGACAAAAATGGACACAATTCAAGCCTCTGATATTTATACGCTATCAGTTACCGATGAATTTCGCTTTGCAATACTTCCTAAAAGGCCTTTCTGTCAAGTGCGAAAGTTAGGTTATGACAGGAGGAGAAGCGATGCTTCAGGTGCCAACGATAAGTAAATTTCTTTTTAAATTGATACCTTATACATTACCGATGACTTTTCCTTTACAATACTTCAGAAAAGGTCTTTGTTTCTAGTGCAAAAGTTAGGTTATGACAGGAGGAGAAATGATGCTTCAGGTTACAACGATAAGTAAATTTCTTTTTAAATTGATACCTTACACATTACTGATGACTTTTCCTTTACAATACTTCAGAAAAGGTCTTTGTTTCTAGTACAAAAGTTACGTTATGTCAGGAGGAGAAGTGATGCTCCAGGTTCCAACGATAAGTAAATTTCTTTTTAAATTGATACCTTACACATTACTGATGACTTTTCCTTTACAATACTTCAGAAAAGGTCTTTGTTTCTAGTGCAAAAGTTAGGTTATGTCAGGAGGAGAAGTGATGCTTCATGTTCCAACGATAAGTAAATTTGTTTTTAAATTGATGCTGAACTTTTTGGGTTGCCGTTAATATATTCAGGTAAGAAAATAATAATTTTTATTTTCACCCTTTTGGTCGACGCACTGTGTCAACGAAATCTAATTGATCATTTTTACGTAATCCAAACAGAGAGCGTGTTACGTTATTAATTACATCTACTAGGCGATTTTACTCAGTGATTTTAAATTGGGACTTCTTCTATTTTTACATGTCACAGTTTCCCACGAATTTCTGAGTAGAGTCGTAGCTAAATCTATTCAACCAGATGTGTCACGGATAATTCACTTTTCGACTCCGATAGGCCCGCTTCAGTTGCAAGATCTCGGTCGTTCAGCCATGGTGTCACATCGTTGACGTAACCGTTGTAACGTGGTACTCGCAAGCATCCTCTGATCTCTTGCTTGCGGCGATATATGGCCTCCTCCATGGTCTGCGGCCGGCTAAGGAATTTAATAAATCGTGATCTAACCTGGTCAAACGATCCCTTGGTATCTGGTCCGCTTGAGTTACCTCAATCACTTCTTGTTTTGGTTTTCCTCCTTTCAACCGTCTCCGCTCGGGCCCGAGAATTATGAGGTATACTTGTCGGTATAGCTATTTTGAGCTCTTTCCGATCATTTGATACAATTGATCCGATTGCGTCTGACCGTGTCTATATTAATTGCGAAAACTAAATAGACATTTTATTCTTTTCTTAATTCCAAAGAGCTGGAAAAATATAGTATTCCTAAATTCTTTAAACGTTGTCACTGTTTTATGTTCTACTTACTCAGTTTTGTTACAAATGCATACTATCTGCAGTGTATTTGTTACATACTAAATAGCACCGAAATCCGAATTATTTTAAGCTATTTAAAGTTCTGGCATGATCTGGAACACTAATCTGTTCTGAGGCGCCCGAAGTTCTAACTCGTGCGGAAGGCTCTAGCTTCTAATTTGTTTTGAATAGCGCCGAGTTATAGTTTAATTACAGTTGTATGGAATTCCGAGTCTATTTAGCTTCCGCGAAGTTTTCGTTTTATTTTAAGTCTGCGTTGCACAGTGTTGTGTGCTCAAAGAAATTTTGAAACTTGATTTGCTGTAAGTGGAACTGGGCGATTCATGAATTTTGGGTATTGCCCTAAGCAGTCCAACGTTTACTAATTTGTAGATTTTTAATAACCTGTTACTTGGCCTGTGAATAGAAAATTTTTAACTCTAATAATTATTCAAAAAACTATGTACAGAGGAGTTTTCGTTTCCCCCCATCCGATATTAATATTTTAATACCATGCTTCCTTTTGAGAGAGTATTGCCGCTTCGTACCAATCCAAGGCAAAGGCTTGTAAATGTTTTACCTATCCAGTTAGGCGACTACTTTGCCAGGTTAGCTATAGTTTGGTTCAGTTTGCGACGGTCAGAGCGAAGGTGTTTGAGATAGCGGATAGAGTTTGGCTAACTGTGCCGGGTGGTCAGCATCCTGTCCGATAACCTGACTCAGGAGACCTGTGTCGTCTGTATACCATTGAGCAACACCTTGAAGAGCGTATAGAGTCTGTCGGATGGTCAAATGTTGAAGATGAACTCGTTCATGCGAGAAAGTACGCGCAACTTCACTAACATGGCCGTTCGTTTTACCTTACCGTGAATTTGTCAACGTCAACTGCGTCTGAACATTGTCTAACTTGAACTATAAGTCAATGCGAGCCATGGTGGTATTATGTGCTTAAATAAATTATTTAGTTTGCTCTAAATAAAAAAGAATTAAAATCTGTGGAAGAACTATTCATTAAAGAATCTTAAAGGTTTTTACTTTTCCTATTTTTTTAAATTGCACTTACTCATTTGCGTCGTAAATCCGGAGTTTAGCAATGACAAATGATTTTCCAAATTTCGTTGCTCGGAGCTTACACGTATGTATAATGGATCGGCCTGTTTATTGGAAGTCCTTCTGATCCTCGGGATCGATTTCCATCGATCTCCCTATTATTGAAAGCAATATTTTTGACATTAGTCCCGCCTCACGACGCTTGTATGCACGTGCTTCATTCATATGCGCTCATATGGTAATACGACGAGAAAGGGGACGTTATATTCGCCGGTGGCACAGTCATCTGACTAAAAAATCCAATAAATTCCCCGGTTATTACTATTATTAACGGCATGCACCGATTACCAACAGCTTTCAATAAAACTTTGCTACCGGGATCACGTGGCTCCCACGGATCCGTAAATCTATGGCAGATATTAAATTACAAATTTATCCCGTGAAAAGACGCCGATGATTACTTTGATAACAGTTATATTTAGATTCGCGAGAAATCGCAAGAACAGTTTCATACAGAAACTATTCTCGGGACTCGTTACGAATTTTCTGAGACATTCTTTATTATCCTTGCTTTCTGATTTACTAAGGTAAAGAAACCTTTGTGTGCGAAGTAAAATTAAAAGAGAAGCCTCGCGTGAGCATCTGCTAAAAGCGTATGGCCGCCGTGTCTGTGTACCTGAGAACGCGAGGTAGAGCGAGGGAACTTCGAAATCTTGAAAAATGAGTTTGCTGGAAAAGTAATAAACAGCAAATCTCATTCTCATTAACGCGGAGTGGATGCGGGTATTAAATTTTTCATTTAGATTATACATATCCTTTGTTTTCAGTGCTTTTTGTTGAAGTCGCTATCTGTCTAAAGCCCTTGGCTGAAAATCCCACATCTTTATACGCGCGTAAATTTTGAAATAGTGATCTCCTAGGATCGAATCTTGTATATTCGGCATTTTCTCCGCAAAATCCACAAGAATACGTAAAAAAGAGTGAAAAATTTCTGGTTTCCCGAGAGAAAATTTAAGCATTTAATAAAAGTAACCTAACAGACACAAAGATAGACCAAAGCCAGTTTGCTTGTAGGGGAGGGCTTACATAAGCCCGCATGATAACTGAAAGAACTGTGTTGCACTCAGTTACTTCAAATGAAGCAGAAACCGATTCCCGTCCATGGTTTACGACGAAGCTCCATGGCGCTGTGACGCAGTCATAAACCTTTTCGATAAAGAAAGAGCATGGAAATGTCTGTTTTACGTTTTTTTAGATATCTCAACTTGTGCATCATACATTCACTAGTGTGCTTCTTGCTTACGCTCATCTCGGTTAAACTTTACCTCAGGAAACCAGAAAATTTTAACATTTTTTTATGCAATCCC
>CM052120.1:4289403-4335967 GCA_028454245.1 Halictus quadricinctus
CACGGTACTTTTGAAATCAATAGAGCAATTATCTATAGTATTATCTACAGTATCAAGTGTAAATCTGTAAATATGTAGTAAATAATCAACAGTATAAATTATCACTTTCTATCCCCTTTCGTAGCTTCTCGCTTCCATTATTTTGCGAGATGTAAATATAAAAAATTCAGTGCTACCTTAAGATAAACGTTCAGTTTGTAAAAATTGTTGTAGTTATACCTTACTATTTAATGGCCCGGTCTTTGTAGAATCCCGATAAGGTAGAGTGACTACATTACCGTCAAAAAATGGTTTTACGTTCCTCAAGTTTTCGTCCTTACATAAGAATATTTTGTCGCTGGTAAAGGGCTCATTCGAAAGAGGAAGGTTCAATCTAGTGCGCGCTGGTCGGGAGTTGTCGAGATTATGCAGATATTTGGTAATATAAGCGTCAGAAGTAGGCCAAAAATTGACAATGCGCATGCCGTGGAATCCAAACACTTTTATGCCATTGGATGAGTTTTCTGGATGAAATCGAGAGCAGCGCGCACTAGAAAATATCTCCAGCTAGGATTTTGTCTTGATTCTCTGCGAAATAATATCGATAATACAGAGCAAAAAATGTGACAAGTTTAGTCACAGATTTAAGACCCGTCGGATCTTAAGTCTGTGTCAGAAGGCTGTGAATGGAAATTATTAATTAAAAAGTCACGTGACTATCCCAGGCCTTTAAACTTTCATTTGTCCGCCAGTGTGTATCAAGTAGAGAAGACGGACCGTTGCTAAAATATTCGCAAAAGTACGCATTAGCAAATTTGTTTTCGCGGTGAACGGGAACAGTAACCTGAACGAGAGAGTACCATCGCTGCTGACGTAGCAGTTCACCGTCCCATATTTAGACGCTCGTGGGAATTTGCGTGGTTCCTTTACAGATTGAATCTAGGACACCTGGTTTATTTTCCAGAAAGAAACAGAGTTCGTTGTATTTTCTTCTTTTTTTTCCTTCTTCTTTCTGTTTTATCGCTTTTTACCGATGCTGCCCTATAATTCTTCAAGAACTCCGCGGTGCTGTAGTTTAAACTTCGCTGGCTAACTTTAGCACCACAGACGACGTTCGAACGCATGCTACTATATGAAACTGTCGGGCCATATTGGCAGCAGAAAATATCGTCTCGTGGATATTCATCTCTGAATAGCGAGAATCCCTGTAAAAGAGCCGGCTGCAAAATTAAATCCCTGCGGTCCGAATTTGTTGACAGATAGACACCTGCCAAGTTCAATTTTTTGTTTTTTGTTTTTTTACATAAACCGCAACTGGCGTACATACGTTCCTGGATGCAGCGAGAATCTCGTAGAGCTATGCAAAATATAGAAAATCGGTATTTCAAACACCGCGAAATATTGATATTAAAAAATATTAATTCTGATAAAATCGTCTTTGAAATCCGAAGTATCTCTTCTACTTCAGGTGAATACAAATATTTTAACTATTTTTAATTATTTTTTTATTTTAATTTAAGTTACGTTTTTTCTACTTTAGAGACATATATATACACGTATTTATTAAAAATATTTTTAGACACCTATTTCAGCTTCTTTGGGAGCTTTCTCGTTTCTGTCCACGAGGGAACAATAATCTTTGATATCTCCTTTTACAGTGTTATTCTTTTAGAAGTACTGTCAAATTAAATTACAAAATGGCTAGCAGCGAAATATTGTTTAATGTAACGTAACCTTTCGTTGTTACCTTCGAGCGTAATTACTTCGCAACTTTTAATTCCGTAACAGACCCGTTACTCGGGTCGTAATTACACACAGAAAGAAGAGTTGTATCACAGGATTTCGAATTGTGAAATAATTTAATTACAAAAATTACGAGGTACGTGGCACTCTC
Source organism: Halictus quadricinctus (assembly GCA_028454245.1). NCBI lineage: Eukaryota > Metazoa > Arthropoda > Insecta > Hymenoptera > Halictidae > Halictus > Halictus quadricinctus. The sequence continues at coordinate 4,291,277 of CM052120.1, forward strand.
GATTTGAAAATTATATCGAGATACTTCCCATTTCGAATATTCACAGTCAAAATTAACGAAGTTAATAAGAACGACAGTGTTTTTAATGACTCTTGAGTCACACGTTTTTCATTGCTGCAGCATACATTAGAACTATTCGTTTTTATTATAAATACGTAAAACTTGCAGTCCACGCGTCGAGGTGGTAATTTCTCTTGAAAAATCGGGTGATTTCAAGATCGATAAATTGCACAACTTTTTATAGTTTTTTCAGCTAGATTTAGGAATACTTTGAGTATCTCGGCGACGTATTGAAATATTTGAATGGGCCGCAAATGAGCAAGTAGATTCGAACACGTTCGAGCAGCTATGCATAATAGAACGCTCGAGAAGGTTGCAGAAATGTTCATGTACCCCAACAAACTTTTGTGCTCTCGAAACGTTCGAACGAATGAGACGTTCGAAATTTTCAAGCCTCCGAGGCTTGAAAACGAACTATCGACGTTCTCCCCTTCCTCGGTCCTGAAGACCGCAGGCAACTGAGGCCGCAGGAAAAAGGTAAACACAGAATGAATCACGCATGAACAAAAATTTAAACTTTTGTTCTTTCCGCTTCCCTTTCGTGGAAACCGTCATAGGCAGACCGCCGAGATTCACTCGGTGGACATACATAGGGTGAGCGACCCAATTACTGTGGGGGGTACCAACCATCCTATATTAATTTTACTTATTTTTAAAGAATAATAACGAACTGATTTATATACAGTGAATTCTCGATATATGTCTACAACACGGTCTTGTCAGCGTCATATATCGTCCAGGAGGTCTCTCACGAGATATACCCCGCAATGGTGGGGATAACTCCGCGACATTTATCGTCCAGGCCTTGGCGACATATATAGAGAAATCACTGTATAGTAAGTATTATGCTAAAGAAATATGAAACAATAAATTTAGTTATCCTTCTTTTGCTGCGTTCACTCCTGGACGAAATGAAACTTTAATTATTAATTTTGAATTGTACACAGTTTCATAGTCTACGGGCAGTATTGATAGTTGAAGGATAACTAGATTCTTATTTTCCGTAAATGTTCGTCGTTTTCCTTGTTACATCGAGTGCAATTGAAAGCTCACCTCGTTGGTTTGAATATGCCAATACGTAGCGGAGATAGTCGTTTAGTTGCAAACAAACGAAATGAAAAATCGATAATAGATAGGATACCGTGGATTCCAGTCTTATTGGAACCGTAACAAGAAGTGGGAGGTTTTACCTGGCTGATTGATTACCTAGTTAATTGCATGAGCTTTGATGCTTGCAAGCATTTCAGGCAACCATCCGCTACAAACACTCGTGCCACGTCGACATTATTATTCCACTAAAAGCGTGACAAACAATTATAAAATATATACAAATAAATATATACATAAAATGAGTAGATTATTTAATAACGAAGCGGTAAAAATATTGAAAGAATTTGATAATTCTGGTACGTTACTTTGAGCTTGTTAATATTATTAAAAGTTAACGTAGAGTTCTATTTAACTTTTCTGCAATTTTTATTTCGCATAAAATTCCGCAGTCCAGTTACTCAATTTTGTAGTGGCCAGGTCTGGGCCGGGTTTTCTTTCATAATATAAAACACTTTGCAAATTCTTTGCGGTTTAAAAACCGTACCGTTTGAAGACGAGGCGAGATGAGGAAAGCAAGAACTCCCCCTCGTCTCCACGTCGACAAGCACGAGATGAATGAAGCATAATATTTAACCACTTCCTTATGCTATTCTTTAAAACAGAGTTTCAAGTGTATATTGTGGAAGTTGATGTTCGCAAATCAAGCGAGATCGTTCGAGCTTCCGCTGGAAAACAATGGCTTCTCCTAAACGGAAGTGTTCTGAAGAGTGCTCGATCGCTTTTTAGTATTATCTGTCACGAAAAGCCCGCGAGGAAGCTTTCAGTTCCTCGCATTCCGTGACCTCATTTTTATATGTATATACTTTCGTCTCGTTAATTCGACATAATACGAATTTCCATTAAGAAGATATTTATCCGTTCAATTTGACATTTTCGTCTGAGTATTCGGGATTAACGTTTATGGATTTCAGGAGATGATTTCTCGTAATTATCGTAAAGAGGAGCACATTTCTTGTATTACGTAGCGCGATTCGTATTTTAATACAACAAATTAAATCAAAATCAATAAACATTTAAACACGCGAATAAAACGTAATACATCTATCTGTAATAATAAAATATTTAAACAATTTCGATCGGTCTATACATACCATTGTGAATATATCGTGGTTTATAACCGCACTGCAAAAGTTTTAGTCTGTATGAACTTTTGTTGTTTGGCTGTCTCATTCGACAGAGTTTGAAGCAGCTAAATTTTACGTTTAATTTATTGGGCCATTGTTGCAGGAAATCAAATTTTATTTTAATTTCTCTTTACGCAGATTTAAATTTGTTGCAGACAAAAGAGAAATTGAAATGAAATGCAATTTTATTTATTTCAATAGCGGCCCAATCAATTAAACGTAAAATTAAAATTCTTCCAAACTATGATGAATCTTGTATTATGTTACTTTTTACTAATGACAAATTATAAATATCAATCAATTAAAATTATCATACTACATTCGTGATTTATAGAACATTAGATATTCATTTCAAAATCTGTATGTGTATAACGAGAATGTTAATATTTACATTATAATTATGGTTATATCATACCAATATAAACTATATGAAATGAAGAAAGATAAAATATTTTATTAATTGTTTCTTCTAATAATGCGTGAGAGCCATATAAAATTAAGCAAAAGTAAAACTTTGTGTTTAAATGAAGTTATAGTGTTTGCAATATTAATACTTAATACTTTCTCGCTTGAACATTTTCTTCAGATTATCCTAGCCTGCCCCGAGTGCCTTATCAACAGATTCTTTCTTCCTTGTTCTTCATAAAAGTTTCATATTTACTTAAACTTTTCTAACACGTTTTATCGCCTTCTACACGTATTCTCTTAATGTAGTTACAACTTCTCAAGGATGACTTTGCGCTTCCTATTCAATGTACATACGCAAACCAACGACCAGGCGAATCTTCTCAAACTATACTGCTGAACGTGTTCAATTTTATCCAACTCATAAATGATTCCTAGAACCTGAATGCTTTCAACGTTTTTAAAAATGAAAATTTCAAACAATGGAAATCACGCGAAGCGAATAATCGCAAACAATAAAAATATTCAGAGATTTATTTCGTCGCAAGTGTGATTAATATTTATCCCGTGACATTTTTAATATTTATTCTGTCAAACAATTATTCATATGGTTCAATATTGAGAGAGTTATCATACTTTTCAACCTGTCCGACTATACTGTGCGTCACTGTGTATAGTTTATTCTGTTTGCTATAGGAAAGTGGATACAGCGATTTCTCTATATATGTCGCCAAGGTCTGGATGATAAATGTCGTGGAGTTATCCCTACTACCGCGGGGGTATACCTAGAGGCCTCGGACGTCGAGGAGTGTAAACATAACGCGGCTCCTGGACGATATACGACGCTGGCAAGGCCCGTCGACATATATCGAGAGTTCACTGTACTCGCTAGAAATTTTTTCATCGATAAGGTCGGTCATAATCGTACTTCTCACAAGTGGAATCACTCGTGGTTATTGAACACGTTCAACGTAATCAATGCGGATAGTAAACACGTCAGCGAGCAACCAAAGCGAATTCGAGTTGAAGAGCTGGCTCCGTTACTCTCTACTCGTTGGCGAATTTACTATGTAGCCATTAACCCTCGAAGAGTCGACGTCTGCCAACAACGCAGACAGTCGATATCGGGTCAATTGTAACCTATATCATAATGTTTCTTCTGCTCACCTCAAGGGGAGGTTCTCGTTTAGGAAGCTGAAGGAATTATCAGTTGCATGATTTTTTTTTTTAATCGATCCATAAGTAATGTTAAGTTGAATAATCAATGCTAAGTTTTCCTAAAAGTCAATTATTTAAATATTTAGATTATCGAACACAGAAAATTTGGAATCCTTCTTTCCAGAAAAAGATTTTTCTACTTCTGTTTTACTGATTACTGTTGCATCTTTACTTGTTTATTTTTTTTTTAGTCATTTGCATTTCTTCCTCCGCTTCGACGGAAAAACCGTGCACAATTAATATGTATTTGTTTCTATAATTCCGCGGAGATCACTTCATTACGCTAATGAGATACATGTGCAACATGAATATTCATATTTCCGCCACTTTAAAATTCATGATTTCTACCAAGAAACGTTACCGAGACCTTACTGCGAATACTCACGGTGAGTATTAAGTCCCCTAATCACATTATTCCCTCTGCAAAGTCTAATTAAATAAACTTTCCTCCTGAAATAAAAAAGGAGAATTGTTTTCGGTGCTGCTTAAAGCATAGTTGCAAATTTTCATTAGTGTAAATGCATGACACGTTTCTTTTTACGAAAGGTTCCATTTTCGAGAGAATAAAATTTAAATGCTCCTCGTGTACGTTTGCTGTTACAGAGGACCGAGAATGTGTTTGCTCGTTACGTACCATTTTCACTAAAAAAAAAAGAGAGGGAGATGTCGTGTATAGAAAGCAAATTATTGCAGTTGAAATTTTCGAAAACAACATGCATAACGTCATTATTGATTGTTGTGCCACTGTGTCCAGCACATTATTCATTACTGTGAATTACTGATAACGATATTGTATTACTACTCTCTAAATATAAAGCAAATAAAATCTCTGTAAAATTTGAATACGTTTCTAAACTTTAATTATCATCTCAAATATATTCAGTAATATATTTGTATATATTCTTCCTTTAAATGTAGCGTATTATTTTCATATTTGATTTATTGGCGAAACTTCACTTTGGCAACCCAGAAATTTTTAACTTTTTTTTATATAATCCTGCAGACTTTGACGAGAAAATTCCAAAAATCCGAGTTCAGATGTTAGGAATTAACTGGTTCAATAGATTAGTGCTAAAATTAACGAGTACCCTGTCAAGTAGAATTCGCTATACCGTCGGTACATGGGTTTTGTTCCGCGACGTTACGGGACGCTTTCAAACGTAAATTCAGTGGCGCGATAAATGAATTACAAATCGAGGGTGAAGAAAGAGAGAATGGTAGACGAAGGAAAAAAAAACAAATAACAAGGGAGTGTATTCGTAATGCATCAGTAGCCGTGTCTTCTGATGCACAGGCAGTATTTCTTGAGCTTTCTACGGGTGTTCCGCTAGGAAACAGGAGACAAGTTGAGAGGTCGAGCACATAAGCTACTTGGATTCCAGAAAAAGTTTTCGCATTAGGCGAGGCAGTTGTCTCAGGTACGGAGGCTGATTCCGATTTAACGACGTCACAGAGACACGAACTCCGTATTTTTGTTAGGGACTTCTGCTCCAAGCAGTTAATGCGCTCTTGCCTCAAATGCTGTGTATACTTTGTCGTTAATTCGACTTGTTCGAAAGGTAATTTTCACTTTGTAATACACCCCCCCCCCCCTCTAGTTTGCGACGGGTCAGTTAGTTGGCGCGTAGAATATCAAACGTGTGAATCTGACACGTTGTAGGAAAATCTACAGGGCGGTCGAGGTAAATCCGGAAAAGTCATTGTATGAAGGAAAACCGTTCGAATCCCAGGAAAATGTCAATATAATTTTTCCCAGTTTATTTGAAAATAGTGAATGGTATAAAGAATGGAATTACTCGATGTAGCCTCCAGTTGGTATCGAAGTAACTATTTAAGGAGTATTAAATTTTGCTATATGTCAACGCGCTTCCTTCGTTACGCCTGTTGAGTCGTGATAAAAATAGTTATGCAAAATCTGATAATTGCATATTCCATATCGATCATCAGTGGCCGAGGCTATGTGTATGGTGAAAAGGGTTCTTTGTTGATTCAAGCGATGATTAACATTTTTCGTGACTGGATAAAGTTTTGTTGATTGGCGCAGATAATCCGTATAATTAAACAATGTTTAGAAGAAAATATTCTTACGGTCCGTGACTGAGGCCAACTTCTATATTTCAGTCGCACGAGCCAACTATGGACGGAGCAATTGAGGCCATAGGTGTAATAAGGGCGTAGGTGCAAAAAACTGATTATGAGAAAACAGCGTTAATAGTATACACGTTCCATGTACGAGGTAGTATTATTTAAACGTTGGGGAATCACGATACCATAGAATTTTCACGAGCAAAAGAGAACGCGATTCTAATTTCCAGTTTCATTTACGAAACACTTACAGCAATAACATAATAACTAGAAGTTTAACAAACTCATAAAATTCCAGATTGCTTGAACCCTCTGACCTAGAATGTTTGTTTGTTTCTAGGTACGTATTCTTTCCCCCGAGGACAGGAGATGGCCACGACAAATCATTATGAACGTAAGACTTGAACAAACTCCAAATATATGCAACGTGCCTACAAAGACTAATCTCGGAAATAAATATTTCAAAGTGCTGTGTTTCGCTTTGCACAGCACTGTGTACCTCATTTTACGTACAGTCGCCTCGGAAAGTAATGTAACGTTCACATTTTGCGAAGAAATGAGCATAATTATTTGTTTAATTACTATTCTTTATATCAGTGTCAATATTTTTAATTAATCTGTAGCACCAGTCTACGTCTGTAATAGAAGCAAATGGACAAAATTAATTTTCGTTTACCCGTTAACGTAAAATGAAATGATTGTTTGTTGCATAAACAAATTATTTATTACTGAAGCTTCGTGCTTTGAAATGAGGGCAAATTTATTTCTGTACAATTTTTCACGAAATTACCACAATATCAACAATTTTTCCTGAATCAGAAATTTAATGTTGAAATACTTTTTGGATCCACTGTATATATAAAGTAGATTCTGTTTGCAACCAGTCTGACTCGATATTTTAAAGTTACGGGTTAAGCCGGTGTCCTTAAATCGGACAAGAGATTATTTTACACCCTATGACTTTATCCTACTTATCCACCCGAGGGACAGGTTTGCACACTCTTATTCCTATTGGGGATACGAGTGAAAGTCCGAGATGATCTATGATGCTATTGTACACTCCAGAACGGCAACAAATGTCATTCTTCGAGCAGATGATATTTCTATTTGCACGTCCAGCCGTTTCTTCTGTTACGTCAGGTGAAAAATTTATGATCGAGAAAATCAGAAGACTGGTACAGCACTTGTTCGTATTCCATTCCCTTAGTTAATAAACAATGCTATTTTTTGTCCTCGGTATACTTACAAACAATTCCTTTCAATCGTGGATCACTCTACTTTATTAATTTCTTTGTCACACAGAAATTACAATGGGAAAGAATAGTTAAAAATAATGGAGATTGCATAATAATTGAAAACCGTTGACGCAATCGCTTGAATCGATATTGCTTGTCAGCGACTTAGAAACGGGTCTTCGTTTGTTCCCGAGTTAACATTTTTTATTGTCGTCGAACCTCTATCTAGGGCAAGCGAAGCTAGCACGTAACGGTGGGGAAAAGATATCTTTTACACTTCGTTTCGAACTGGAAGAACTGAGCCGGAAGATAGAATGATAAAACCGATACATGCATAGACACTATAAAATCGATACAATAACAGTTTCGTTGAATCGCAAATGGCGCAAATACACGTTCAAATCATTTCCATCTGTAACACTTACGACATCAGTTCGGTTTATATTTTTCTTTTAATTCCCTACTTTACTCGATTCTAACCCGCACTATGCAAGCTGCGCCGAAAATCATGGTACAACCGGCCGGGTGGCGATTCTACATGCAAAAATAAGTTGACAAAAAAGAATTACGTTTTTGCGTTTGACGCCTCGTTTTCGAGAAAATCGAGTTCGAAAATGCAGCGAATACGAGTGGTATTAGACAGGAATCGGCTGACACGTCTGGCTATGACCGACCAATTCTACTTCATGCATACTGTCGCAGTAAAATTCGGCCAATTCAGACCAATAGCAATTTTTTCAAAATTTAATAATTGTTCTAGCTTCTCAGGAAATTTTAAAAGGTTATTATATTTTAAATAGTATCCATATATTAATACCAACCACTGTACTATGCGTACAATGTAATATACAAAACATATTAATTTGTCATTTCGTTAATATGTTTACGCCATTACAATTTGGCTGTAGTGTATCATCGTAATGTGCTCGTATATGGCGTTCTGATTTGTCTGACTGTTATGATATTAATTTATTATCAAGGAAATGATACATTACAGTAAAATAACCGATCGGGATTTAATGCATCAACGTGTTTCAATATTAATCTAACTACGTAACAAACCTGCGTATAATGCTTTTAATTAAACAATGCCTCAACGTTTTTAATATTAGTGTACCCGAAATACCATCTCAATTCCATTCATTGCAATTCCTTTTACAATTCTTGTTGTATTTCATAGAATAAGAATAAACATATGACTTCGCTTGTTACAATAACTTATGGTCGAAAATTCAATCCGAAATTTTCATTTCGAAAGAATTTCTGAAATCATTTCATTTCTGCAATTTTAACAATTGCACTAACGTTTTGGCATAGAAACTAAAGAAATAATTTGTAATAGAGAATTCCACGTGAAAAAATACGTTACAAACTCAGAATAAAATTCTTTTATATTAGAATCATTTGTAAAAAATTTATTTCGCACACGAATAATTTAACACGTTCGCTATCTGCACGATGCATGCGCGATAGTCACGATCACGAATTTTCCGTAAAAAGATAAAATTAATTTTACGTATGTTGTTATTTCCTAAAAGGTTAACAATCCGTAATTTTTCTTTGTTATAAAATTTTTGACATACATCATAAAGGAGGTACGTTGTATTTCACAAAGTAGAATCATTGTGAAAATTGTTAACGAACGTGTTAAACGATAAACTCGTACAATTTACACGAAATTTTTTACTTAAACAAAGAATCAGACACGAAGCTTGTGTTCCATTTTTCGAGTTATTTTTGCGGAAATATCATGTTTCAATTTTTACATTTTTTTGTACGTACCAAAGTTTTGTAAATTATAATCATTGTTAATGCTTTTTCAAAAGTTAGTCTTTCAAGATTACAAAATATGTTTACACATATTTCCATCTTGAGCATAACAACCTGTTACAAGAATAATTTATTGCAGGAGAATTTAATGTTTAGTTATTACAACGACTAAGAGAGAGGATGGCAAACAAGAATGTAAAAATATTTATTGAAAACGCTCCTACCATATGTTTAATAAAGCGTGGGACTAAGGATTGATAAGGCAGGGTATTCGTTATATTCTATCTGAAGCCAAAAATCCATTCCATATTTTTCTTTGAGCGCCACTTTCGTAAGATAGCATGAGCAGATATCGGTGGCATAATCCACTTGGATTTGGAAAGGTCGTGCAATAAAATCAGGAACGTTTGAAGCATACGTAATGTAGGCTACGTGTGTCGAAAGATACTAGAGTTGATAACTCAAAGACATCCTTAATAAGTACATTTATGTAACGAAATTTTTCTGACTCGTCAATCCAGATCGCAAATTGTACATAACGCACATTTAAACAATAATGAATAATAAAAGACAGCAATGAATGGACAAAATGTGCAGTTTGACATTTTATAAAACAGTAGAAACTATGAGATTATTGTATATTTACAATTTAATAGGTACTTCATAAAACACCGTGTAAAAATAATAAGGACTAACTTAAGGACTAAACTATTGCTACACTTTCGATTAAAAATGGATTACAGTGAATTCTCGATATTTGTCAACAAAACGGGTCTTACCAGCGACATATATCGTCCAGGAGACATCCCCGAGCCGTGTTATGATTAGAGTCCTAATAATTTTAATTAAGAGTGTAGATTGTTAGTTTGGCGGCGAAGTATTTGTTCGCGTACTTAACGGCGGTGCAAGAAAAACGGTATTAACGCAAGGCATGTGTAATATAAATTACGGTCTCCGGTCTGCAACAAAGGAGCGGTAAAACTTATGATACGTCCGTCTCAGCCTTTGTATCCTATTTCCTCGGAAGAAAACGAAAACAATTAAAATTCTCTTCGCGCATTCTACGTTTGCAAACTGCGAAAAGTGAGGTAATGAAACCGTGCAATTTTACGCGGTTACGCTTTCATAAAACAAGATGGAGCAGAATATTTCACGGGCATGGGGATTCCTTTGTGCGGCATACGGCACGCTATACGATTTACGGAGCACACTCTGGTTGAAGAAAGCCAAGTTCGTTTGAATAAACAGGCTCGTTAATCGGGGGCAAGTTCTATTTCCCGGCAGCAGAAAGATTGAACGCGGGCCGCGCACACAGTTGCTCTTTCAGAAGTTGCAACTTTTTCATGAACACGGCAGCCCTTGCAAACTCCTCGGCGCTGCTGCGAGTGGCCGTGTTTAGCCAGTCAACACCTTAAGTTCTAATTTAAGGTTAATGGAAACTTACGTTCCCCGCTGCGCCATGTATCCGCGTGAATGTTATCGTTTCCACGACGCGCGGGCGCGCGCACGCTCGCGAGCTCGTGGAAGAATAATGGAAGAAGATAGAGACCCCGGGATATTCCTAGTTACAGCTGTGACCATTTCGCAAAACGGTAAGATCGATTTGCTCCTCCGTTAAGGATCCCATACGCCAGATGTATCAGAGATACAAACAACGTAACCCAGTTCGTTTTATCAAAGAATCGGATCCGTTTTCGTTTTTAATCAGCATCGACCTACATTGATCAGTCGCCAGAGACCTTTATTGTTAATAGAGATACAACCAATCGATTTTACAACGAGCACACGGTCGTTCCTAAAGAGCTTGCTTACGCACGCGAAACTTTGTCTTTTAAAGCCAGAATTAGGAAATGATATTTATATGATAACATTGTTTTTTTTTCGAATCGTCAAAAATCCTTTTGAGAAACATCTTTTTAATGCAAAATGAACCTGCTTAACAAATTTCAGCTCAATCGGATTTGTCCGGTTTTCGAAAGTTTAGCCAAAAAAGGCTTCCTTGTAGTTTCAATAGCACTTATGTTTCTTTAATGAAAGAATTCTCGGTGAACATAGGAAATATTGAATATTATTCAAGTAGTAGGCATGTTACTGCGTTATTAAGATAAATTATAATTTTCTGTATGTGTCGCAAGAAACAAGTGCCACTTCGGAATTTCTTTCATAGTTTAATCATTTTAGCAGATCCAAAGCGACACATCGATACCTTTCAATTCTTTTAATCCCTCTAGTGCTTCGAATTGGAACTACTAATTTTTGTCGTAAAGTCCGTAGTCTAGTTACCAGTAATTTAATTTCACAATCAGCTTCAGTCAGATCCAACGGAGTTTATTGCTCGCTAAGCCAGCTCGCGTAACAGTTCTTTCACAGCGGCTTCCGGGATTGGATGCTTTGATCCATAAATAGATCTCAAAGAAGCATGAAATGAGATCTAATACGTCTTCCATAAATAATATTAGTGTCGGAGCTGCGACGCGCGAGTGTGAAAGAAGGATGTCGAAGAAAACGTCGAGTGCACTACTTTCAGTATGTGCTAACTTTCGGAGCGAACAAGCTGAAATGTCGAGGACACGAACCACTTGGATTTCAGCGAGAGGTTTCGCGTTTCGTTCTCACTTACCAAGAGTGCAAGGAGATACTTCGACGATGTTTTCGGATCTCTTTTACTACAGTTGCTCTATGAACGATTCTCCTATGATATTACGCAACGTAGAAAATCGATCCATTAAGGGTGCGCATACAGGAAAATAATGGGTCAAAAAATCCGACTTTCAAAAATATTTTCATTCGATTCTATAATCATTCGACTATACTTTCTCAAAATTGCAGTGCAAAATTCGTCAAATTGTGGAATCTAAAACAAACTTTGCAGTGAATTCAAGTTTTTATTTCTTAATTTATTATATCATCTCCATCATTATCAAGGACAGTTTGCCATCTTTCCTGTAAATTTTCAACATGTAAACATCGTAAAACATCGCACATTTTCTTTGTTGTTACCGTTGCATTAAATCCCGCATGAAAATGAAAAAGTATGCAATGACGAATATGATCCTCGGAAGGTACAGGTAAAAAAAATATTATACTTTTTAGAATATTTTGAACACAGGCTGCTTTACCGAAAACTGTAAAAGAATACGTGTTTCCTCTTCAAATTCTTTGCAAATAATTGATTACTTATGGGTACCCCTAATACTTAAGACTGGCGACCATTATTTAATCCATACTTAGTCTATACAGAAAGCATTTAAACACTACATTCTCGAGAAATCGTGGATATTGAAATTGTGATCATTTCATGAAAGCAAGTGGTACAACCATAAGCCTGGACTCCACCGATACAAACAAGCCAACATTAAGTGCCGAGGTTTCCCGGACCACCCTGTGTAATATTACATGCACAAAGAAATTTTTATTTATCGTGAATGGCCCATTAGTATCTTTAGATAAGCAATCGTGTCGTTCGTTAAAGTGCGAGGACATTAATATCTACCTTCTGTCGCGATTCATCATACTTTCAAGATCGTTTCTTAGATCCAGTGATTCCAGCAAAATTAAAGGTTCAAGGATCCAAGACTCGCTTTTCTAAAAGCGAGGGATTTCTCTCTTGGGTATTTTTTAGCTAAATGGGTTAGGCGAAGCCATCGACGCGACTCGAAGCAGCCATTCAACGCGGTCATCACGGCATACGAATGCAGTACCTCTGAATACGCGTCTCTACTCGATAATTTTCTCGATTCACGTTTGCAGTAAACTTTTTCCTTCGAAATGCGAGTCGTTCTCGACGTTACTTTCACGCCTAACCCTCGGAAGGGTTACACTCCTCCGCTTTTATGCGCCTATGACTGGACTGCGAATCTTTATACAAAATAAAGATTGTTTGCATCAATTGCAGGAAACAAGGACCGAATAGAAATTTTTTTCTCGCTTTATTCAGTTTAACAAGGTGATACTAATAAATGAATATTCCTAAATTCTTTTAATCTGTCCACTGCTTTAAGTTGCACTTGTCCATTTTTGTCATAAATCCACAGTCTACTTATAACTAATACCATTTTTGAGAAATTGTTTTACCGAACTGGAAACAGAGCTAGGTAAAATACTATTTTGAACAGTAAATAGTAAAATATTCAAAAATCATCCCCCAATCGGTTGCATTACGATTTCCGGCCCACCCTGTATAACCTAAAACATTCTCTTTGTCAGAAGACTAATTGCGCGCATACAAACGTTTACCAAAAGCCTAGAGTATCTCAAATTCGTTACCTAGAATTTTTCATGAAACTGTAAAATTCATATAAAAAATATTTTCGTTTGTTCGGAGGTATGTTCGTTAAAGTGAAACTGTATCCTCGGTTATAATGGTCGACAGAATTTGGCGCTTGAACAAACGCCGCTTACCGGCTAATGGTCGAATTTTAACCGTTCACAAACGTATAATTTTCTACCCAGGCTTTTTTGCGAACCACTCGACGCTTAAAGTAGAACTAGAACAAACGAGGTTAACGAATTCAACCATCGAAACTACCAAACTTGGAATTGATTCCGCGCTCTTTAGCTCTCGTTTCTAGCGCTCGTGTCATCTGTGCCTTTTATCCAACTTTTCTTCGCGATAACGCCTTTCCCGGTTTCAATTAATGTCGGGCACGGTTCGTAAGACGCATTAATTGCCAATGTGCGCCGCTAAAGCGTGCGAGAACGTCAAACGGCGACGGGAATTTTCGAAAAGTTTGCGACCTACTTTCATTCACGGAAATATATACTACGTCGCGTTTGGTTCGGGCAAAAACCCCCGCTGACTCAGCACCAGTTTTCACCGCTAACCACTGCCTAGGTGCCAAGTTAGGGGTAGGTTAACGTGGGTACGTAGACGAGAGATTCAGATATCGAAGTGGTGTAATCAGTGAAATATTTACGGAGCTACAATGGCCAACAAAGGAAAGTTTAAACAGTAATGTACGCGGTGACTACCACAATTTTTGCAAACTGAAATTTTATTTTAAAGCAGCGATGAATTTTTGATGAATATCTACAGCTTATAAAACAATGGAAGCTGAAATTTTATTTTAAAGCAGCAATGAATTTGTTGTGAATATCTACATCTTATTAGAATTGTGTCACGTTTGGTCTCATTTTAATCAGAAAATTGTCACGGTTACGTTAGCAGAAGTTTGCATTAAAAAATAACCAAAAAGATAATAGTTTTGTCACTGGACTAATGTTGTTTCATCAATACACCTAATCCTGTATTATGTTACACTTTACGACGATCGATCTTCCGGACTCTTGAAGAGGTATCCCCCCCACCCCCATGGTAGTGAGGATCAATTTTTCATAAATATCGTGCACGTCTCTTTAACATATTGGGTGTATGCAAAGGTTCTAGTCTTTTTGCAACTATCTGTTACCTACAGGATATTCGAGATATGTTACCAATCGATAATAAAGTTTGCCATTTAGGCACATCGATAGCAGACAATTACAATAGAAAAAGATATTTAGTTGAATATAATTAGGTGGATCACCTCGTGTGTTCCAAAACCCTTTAAAACGGAATAACTTTGTTAAAATCGGATCATACGAATGGAGTTTGTAGGTACTATGCTATTTTTTATTTACCAGGCTTACCAGCTGATGTGTAAAAAAGTTATTTAGAAAATTGACATTCGTCGAGGATCGATCGGCAAAAAAAAAAGAAATAAAAACTGCGGTTCAACGCTGTTTTATCTGTGACTCTCAAACAGAAATTTAATATATACGTTTTATTGAAACCTGAAATTGCACTAAAATGCACTATAAATATACTACAATCGTACTAAATCTAAAGAGTGCTTTCGTCTTTCGATGCCTGTCGTTTGTTTCTACGTCAACCGATTTCAATGGAATTTCCAACATGCACATGTACATGACATAAATCCAGAAAATATATTTTTCATATTTTCAATACAAGCGCGAGTAAGTACCTCGTAAAAATCTGAAATGTTTTCCTAGCGCAAACAAAATCCAACAAACGGGTTATTCGATCAAGAATGCAATGAGCGAGAGCCTGCTGTGGTCTCTTGTAGTTTTGCCGCGAAGTGTATGAGCAACCCCGAAAAATCTGAACGACCCGCTACAGTGTTTATTCTATATATGTCGCCAAGGCCTGGACGATAAACGTCGCGGAATTATCCCCACTACCGCGGAGTATACCGTGAGGCCTCGGCGCGCTGAGGAGTGCAAACATAACACGGCTCGCGTATGTCTCCTGGACGATACACGACATATATCGAGATACGTTGTTGACATATATCGAGAATTCACTGTATTTCGTGCGAGCACGGCGAATTTCGTCATTTCGCTGGTTGAATTATCGTTCTTAACTGTAACAGTCGGTTCGGCGAATAACTAGCAGTCGCCTTTACCGGATTAAACTGTTTACAAGGAATCAACTTATAAATTACGAGGTCGTAACGTCGACAGCTTCATGAAATTCCCCGGTCCGCCAGGGGCGTGTAAAGAATCCCTTCGAGGTATTTCAAAGCTTCCCAGCGATTCCGTAGAAACATCATTAGACTGAAATAAAGTTGTTAGAGTGGCGTGGGTGGCTGGAGAAGTCGGCCGGCAACGGCAGAAGGTATTGCTGTTTGTGCCTGTAACCGTTGAATATTTCTCTTTGTAACCATAAGGCCGAGACGCAGTTCTCCTTTATACGTGTTCCGAAAGAAATGCCTAATGGTTTCCGCTTAATTGCTTTCTACGTACGGAGGGCCCGCCTTCGCCTTCCCTGGGTTCGTGTTTCGCCGGGCGCGCGCGGAATTAGCGCAAATAACATAGTTCATAACTTTTTAATGAAAGTGAAGAATGAGAAACAAAAGGCACCACGGTAAAGAGCTATTGTCGAGACATCGCAACGAGAGCTGCTCGAAGTGATCACACTCTTTCCCCCTCCACTCTATTTCCCCTCTCCTCTCTCTCTCTCTCTCTCTCCCTCTCCGTTTTTAACGACCGCTTTGAACCCGAGACTTAAAGTTACGACGCAGCTCAATGAGGGCCGCGAACAAGCAAACCTGACTTCTTCTTCGAATTTCGAGGAAAATAGAATGCGTTTTGCGCTGACGGATTTTACTTCGAATTACTCATGAACAATCTCGGCGTAATCTTCGGC
The DNA here is from genome assembly GCA_028454245.1 of Halictus quadricinctus. Lineage (NCBI taxonomy): Eukaryota > Metazoa > Arthropoda > Insecta > Hymenoptera > Halictidae > Halictus > Halictus quadricinctus. The sequence goes on from CM052120.1 coordinate 4,307,431, forward strand.
AGAGATGCATCGCGGTGCTCGCAGGCCTTAGGCACTTTTCTAACGACTCCGCCATCAGCAACTCCCTCGTACCCCTCCCCTCGTCAGACGGATTCGTCGACTGTCCTCAGGACTTTTTTTTCCGGTGACAATCCCGTTCGCACCAGCAAGTTGTACTCAAAAACTCGAGTTTCACTGGGAACTGCAAGAACTCCTGCCCCTCCCACCTCCCTCGGCCGCCCTTCACCCAACCGCCAATGGCTGAACAGCGAGAACCTTTCTTTTACGGTGGCAAGTCTGACTATCGAATTTAAATGAATTTTGTCGATTGATCGCGGAGACTATATTTTCTCGCAGCTCATAAATCTGTTCGTAGACACGATATTTTTCGTGGGTCATAAATCTGTTCGCAGAGTATTTCAATTTTTTAGAACGACACAGGAAAATTTTCAAGTACAGTGAATTCTCGATATATGTCCACAACACGGGTCTTGCCAGCGACATATATCGTCCAGGAGATATATATTCTAGAGATACAGTGAATTCTCGATATATGTCAATAACACGGATCTTACCAGCGTAGTGTATCGTCGGGGTATAACCCGCGGTAGTGGGGATAAACCCGCGACGTTTATCGTCCAGGCCTTGGCGACATATATCGAGAAATCACCGCGACGAGCAAAATTTTGAAAATATAAACTTTCGAGAAAATAACAACGTGTCAGAAGACTTTCTCTACCGTTTCTAATTATTCGGAGGAAATACGTTCGCACGATATTATTCCACCGCTCGGAAGAAATTGACAAATTAAAGCGCGATAAAATGCAAAGTGCGCGCGTGCATATGTATGATATAACTCAATAGCACCGCCGATTAGAATCTGTGAAGTTTTTTTTTTCTCTTGTAACGTATATTTTGCGTCGCGATTGCCACTTTAAAAACGAAACCTGAATTGCTATACTTCCACAGGGCGAGTCTATCAATCGATGCGTACTCAAACGTCTGCCGATTTGACGTTTTCATGTAATGTAGTGCTTTTGCAAAAAGCCAACGATGAGAGCAGCGGCGACGAACAAAGTGAATGGCAGGTGCAAATCCCGGCCATTAGAAAGACCCTTGAACGCCGACACGCGATTCTGTCACTATAGTTGACGTACACACGATTATCCATTCGGGTTTCAGTCGTCAACTAATCGGTGAACAATCACACGTATGTTTCCCGTGATTTTCTGTGCAGCGTGAATTTTTCGTAGCCACATTTTCATTTCCAGATTGTCTGCGTGTAAACTCGATCATTTATGCAAGCGACTGTAATAGTTTGATCAACCCATTGTAAGCAGCAGTAGAAGTTGCTCGAGCAAAGCGCTGCCAAGTTCTGACGTTTTAAAGTTATATAGAATCTTCAGTTTTCGAGGCTCCGCCGAACGCTGGTTCGAAAATAGGCTAAGTCACCAGAATGAATTTTTGAGTCAGTCGAATATCACGGCTATTTTACTAAACCGGCTTTTTCACGGTTCCAAAGTAAGCGCGGTATAGTCAGTTACATTCTTCTTATCTGAACGCGTTTTTACCTTAGGTCGTACGTATGAAACTAAGTAAAAGCTTTCACTATTGATTTTCGGGGCAAATACTTCCTCCGGTATGCATGGAGGATGAAATATTTATTAGAACTGGTATTTACTATATTTTCTGGTAAATACTGCAAATACGTAACATGTAGTGTTTAAATAATTTTCACAAAACACTTTCTTTATTCATTCTCGTTTCATTGTTGTTTAATGTTTGTTTCACTTGTTCAGCAATTTCCCGATTGATAAAGTACCGAGGAATTAATAGTTTCTGCAGTAATAAACAAGCAAACACCACCGTGTGAATGTTAGTAATATTTAATTGATACTAGTAATTTTCCACCTAGTACTCGTAAAAGAATATGCATAATCTAGTAGCACTTATTTAAGATTTTAATATTTAAGAAATCCAGTAATATTTACTTAAAGTTTTCCAAAATTTGTAATCTAGTGCTAGCAAAAGATTATTGCAACAGAAATGTTTCAAAGTGTTTACTTATTTTTATGCATAAGAGGCCTTTCGTCGAGAGCCAGACCCTATATAAACAATGTCCATATTCTTTAACCAAGCGACGCTACGTCGGGCCGCCCGACATACTTAAACATTCCTAACTTTCTAAACGTTGTGTCCACAGACACCCTACATATGATGTCCGCGCAATTTTGCAAAATTTAGAAAGGCTCTATTCAGCCCCCGTCCCTCTCATAAATCAGCCGAGAGCGAAATAGCGTCAGGCTATCTGTATTCAGGTTCTTTTTAACCCTCCAGTTCACGAGCGAAGAGAACTCCCGCCGATGCATGGAAAAAGTTCAAGGAACCTAACGTTCTGTCTGTACTTTTACTGATAAAGCCCTTTCCTCTCGCAATAAGATTATTGTTCTATTCCACAAATCCATTTGCAAGCAGAGTTTAGCATATTATGGAATTTTATTAACAGTTTAATGGAAAAAATAACAATTTTTATAAAAACAACAATCAAGTGACATCAGAACACACGTTTTCATATACACTATTTCGCGGCAAGCGATCGAGCAACGTAAAACAATTTTGCGTCCGTCATTTCTTTCATTGTTAACACATCTTGCGCGGGAAGCGACTAAAGTCGTTTTTCACGGATTATTGATGGATTATTGTTATCGATGGGTTTTTATGATCGATGTGTTTTTACAATAAAATCTTTTTAAAATAAAAGTGCGTTGCAAGAATGAATGCAACACGGTAAGACTTTGGCGGCAAAGTGCTCGCGCAAGATGTGTTAATGAATCTAATACCAGAGGCCATTTTGCATCTCTGTGTGATGTATAGTCATAAAAAATTCACTGATACATGTTTTTTGATACCTTTAATTTTGAACTTTTTTCCTCCTAATTCATCGATTGGGACCGCTGTGCGCCGGTTTCCGGTGAAAATGGCGCAAAGGGCCACCCTTGCGGACGAAAGTTTGGCAAACACCATGGACTTTCTTTCTGATTTGAAATTCGCGCCTCACCTTTACCCTCGGCGCCGGCGAAGGCGAAGTCCCTTCACCTTTCTGTCAACTCGGCAACTATTAGGTCCCGAGAAAAGTTCATGCAGTCTCCTGGGCGATGTACTTGTAATCCTTTCATTCCCCCCCCCCCCCCCCCCCGGAGGATCTTATTTGACCGGGCGCACGTGCAGCAGTCTACAAAAGTTTTGCGTGAAATATTCGAGCGAAACGTACAAACGGGAGAATGTAAACAACCGCATAGTGTACTTCAATCGCATCGCATTTAAAGCGACCGAGAAGAGATTTTCATTCCGAAAAGATTAGCCGCACTGTAACCTGAGATTAACAAATGAAAATACAGTAACGTCTCGGTACTTATACGTGCAGAAGACGTACACGATGTTTGGAATAAATTGATCCCCACTACTAGCGGGGTGAGTATACCCTTTTGAAGAGACAAGGAGATCGATTACCCAGAAGTGCAACACGATATGAGATTAGATGTAGCCGCGAGGCAACACTAATTCAGTGACAAAACTTTGTCGATTTCAATTATCATTTTATGAAACGTTCACCAACATATTTGTGACATTTTTCTGATTAAAATGACACCAAACACGACACAATTCGGATCATATTTACTTGTTCAGTTCGCGATGCAGTGAAACCTCTATTATCCGAACCGATGATATCCGAATACTTGCTTGATATGTAAACAGTTAAAACTAAAACGAACCGTATCGTGAAACACTATAACGGGATTCTGCACCTCTGGATAGTTGGAGATCTGTTAAAAAATGGACCGAAGAATTGACCTTGACCGTTTTTTTAAGGTCAAAATGGTTTTTAATCGCATCTTGCAGTACTCATCGCGACGATCAAAAGTATCACAGGAACCATGGGTCTCGAGTCAATTGTTCTCTTAAAAAAACAACTTTAAAGTTTCGCAAACTATTTCGCGAAAATGGTCAATAAAGAAATGGTCATAAAGAGTAGAGAATGAATTCTTTCCATTTGACGCGTCGTTTTCGAGAAATATCGTTTTCCCACATCGAAATGTCCGAATCGTGTTCGTTAGGAACATCAATTACATATTCGATAATTACGTTACGATATGCAAAACGGCAATTATCACTTTGCCGTGTCCCCTTGTAAAAGTTTCAGGAGTGTTCCTTTGTGGACCGTAATCCGATTAAATAAATGGAAACCCGCTATCGGAAGAGATCTATAGAAGTATTCTTTCGAAACAATCGCGAACGACTATGTGTGTTCCACTTCGCGTTTGTTTTGTAAGAGGTCTTTGTCGAAATGCGACGGTAATGTGAAATTACCGGGCAAATTGTGTAATAAAGAAGGACGCCGTGGGAGCACGACAGAGGAGGGCACATCGCGAGATAACTGAAAACATTTTCCGCCAATAGAGAAATATGCCGGGCAAATGTAGCAGATAAAGCTTCAAAAGAAAATTCTAATTGAACGGAGCTGCAAGCACACGAAGTTAATCGATAAGAACACGGCAACATATCTAAAAAGACTCTGCACTCCCCCCCCCCCCCACTCTCTCGACAGATGGTTATCTTTTAATTGAATCCAGATAACAAACTCCATTAAATTTGTAGTAGCGAAATTTAATAGTGTTTAATGCTTACGAAAATCTAGAAAAACATATCTAAACCGTCGTATTATCCGCCAAGTGGAAATTTGAACAAATGTGTACAGCGTGTACCAAAATTATGTGCAAAGACTATAGCAGCTGGATTCTGTACCCTTGAGCGGTTCTTTCAAGGTCAAATTTGTTATTGTTGTATCGTAAGCTGAATAAAAGTCTGACAGGATTTACGGGATACAGAACTAAAATAGTTAATGCTAGTAACGCTCAAAATATATAATCCTATCCCCACCGTTGACGCTCCAGTAGGCCAATGCTTAAGCTTTGACGTCACACGCTGTATAGTGCGTGTGATCGCTTTAGCCAATAGAGCAGCTGGAGGCATGCCCCTTCCACTCTGACCAATCAGCTCCTCATTCCTTTCACGAGGCTTCTTGTGCGCCACGCACAGTACAATGCATAGCTTTCATAATGCTCGTGATACGTACAGCTGAGGGAATCATAATGCGCACAATGATTCCAAATGTGAACAAGATCGGCGATAATTTACACAAAGCCGTTAAACAGTGTGGAATAGCAAATTTAAGAATTCTTTTTCCGGAGAACTCTTTGTTACAACGTGAAGGAATATTTTATTAAATCTACATGTTTGAATACAGAACGGAGTCGAGATGGAAATTCTGTATTGCAACTCTACTTCTGCCTCGTGTAATATCCTCGGATCGAAGCAACAATAAAACGAACCGGGCCCGGTACAAATTAAAACAATGAAGAGTGATGCTCTACGAATTCGGTATTAATCGATATTGGTAATTCCAAAAGGGATTACTTATTACGTAGTAGCAAACAAAAATTTGTTTGGACTAAGATACACGTCAAAATTAATTTAAACAATCGGTGTTACAATGAAATAAAAGCGAACTTCATAAATATCTGGTTCTTATTATTTATATTTAGTTCAACGAAGGAAAATGTACTTGTGAAACCAAAAGTCGAAACACGTATGCATCCATTATGGAACTCTATAAGACAAGATTTTAGAAATGATCTCGCAACGAATATAAATGCGTTATAGCAAGGAGTGCATATAAGTAATATGAAACGCAGGAGATTTTAGTAACCCTCGTAAAGCGGATGCTTTTAACGATTTCGTGGCAGCTATAACTGCAATAGGTTCCTACAGATCCTTCCACATCAATTTTATTTAAAAAATTCTTGAAACTAATTCTTTCGGATCAACGTTGATCTTCTTATTAGATATACAATATAAATAGATAGACAGTTGTTACAAATTATTAATTAAAGTCTGATTCTGTTAGTATCTCTATTTGAAAACGATCAAATCGTGGTAAATACAGTGAATTCTCGATATATGTCAACAACACGGGTCTTGCCAGCGTCATGTACCGTCCAGGAGTGGGGCTAATTCCGCGACGTCTATCATCCAGGCCTTGGCGACATATATAGAGAAATCACTGTATTATAAAGCCTCTGGAGCTTCGTGGCCCCTCACGGGGTATACCTCGCGGTAGTGGGAATACTTCCGCGACGTTTCTCGTCGAGGTGTTGGCGACATATATAGAGAAATCACTGTAAACTGGTCTCACACCTCATTTCGCGTGCCTCGAATTGTAACGACAACGTTTGTTGGTTTCGCAGAGTGTGCGGTGAAGAACGGAGGAGCGGTGGTGGAGCACCATCAGTCTTCTTACTGGGAGCAACCCTTTAGCCAGCCATACTTCGACAACACGACGAAGAGGGAGACCACGACGACCGTCGGACAAACCGCTCACCTGCACTGCAGGGTGCGCAATCTTGGCGATCGTTCTGTAAGTTTCGAGTTGCCTTATTGCCTTGACCCCTTGGTGTAATAAGGAACGCGAGCGCGCGGAGACGTCGTGTTTCACGGATGAGCAACCGTCTGATGAAACGGTCCCGCTCGGTCCAACCGTCCAACGCTTTTCACTCTGACTTTTCCCTTCGTTTCATCGACCTGGGATTTTCTGGCAATTTCTGTCGCGATCCCCGGACCTGATTTTCACCCTCCCGACAGCGGGGGCTGTGCTTCTCGCGCTGGCAACGACGACGATGCGACGCCCCGGAAAAGTGAAAGCGGATAAGGCGCCGCTTAATTTCTGACACGTTGGACAAACTGAATATCTTAGATCGTCGCCGTGATTTTTTTTTTAAAGACCAGCCTCTTCGGAACGTCCTCTTACAGGCAATCTCATACAAGAACGAATTCTTTTAGCTCGACGATTCCGCCGGTATTCGTGTAACGGTCTCTTATAACAGCGAAGGTTCGATCTAAGCTAGTTCGACCTGTACGATCTAAGCGAAACGCCTATCCCCTCCACTGCGGAGCATTCCCGCGAGGTAACGAGAAGCTCGAGCTGTTTCAATGCTCGTTAATCTTGTAACAAAGTGATTCCTGTAAAACCTTCTGCTCTTATTACTTGATAATTGCTTTCTTGGTTAAACTTCACCTCGGCAACCCAGAAATTTTTTAATTTCTTTTGTATAATTTTGTAGATCTTGACGAGAAAGTGCCAAAAATCCATGTTTCATTGCGAGGAATTCACCGATTCGGAAGTTACGCGTGTTTAAAGTTGAAATTTTCTATTTTCTCGTACGATATTATCACGACACTGTTTACTCTGCTTTCGCATAGGCTTTTACAGCGCTGTTACAGTGACGAGCAAAAGTGTAAACACACTTCGCTAGTTTTACATAAAGCGTGATAATGCAACCTATTTTTCAATTGAATGATAGACATTAGGTACTAAGAATTACAAAGTGAATAGGATAAACGAAACACAGCAGTTTACTTTCATTAATATTAATAATATACGGAATATTTTCTTTTAATACTATTTTCTTTTACTTTTTTGTACTGCTTCTAGCCTGCGTGGCATACTATCTATGAAATTTTTAATAATTTCCGGCTCAATGTTGTACCATTCTTGTTCTGTCCTTTTCCACAATTCATGAACAACACACACATTTCTATCAGTGTTTGTTGACAATCTCATTGCCCTAGCATTTGTGTACCATCTTAACCGTTTCTGATGAAACGTGCAAAACTGTAAGCATTGCTCCAAATCCTTATTTTTGTAAAATATTATATATATTGTTAATATTATCTAACATAAACTGTAATGTTTTGTTTATCACATTCACCATATAATTATCATTACCTAAGCTTTATCATTCAATTGAAGAATAGGTTGCATTATCATGTTTTATGTAAAACCAGCGAAGTGTGTTTACACTATTGCTCGCCGCTGTATATCTGAAAAATGATTTTCCAGGTGACGGTTGATTGGCGCGCGCGAGCATCTTAATGAAAAGTATTTTTACGGATAAGTACGGGCCACCGTCAAATAGTGACATTACTCGTTATCGGCGTTAGTCATGCATCACCGCGTGACACACGGGAACCCGTTGGAATCCAATCACCGATCGTAATCGACGATAAATCAAATTTCTCTCCACCTCGTACCCACTTCAGCCAGTGTGCGCCGCGTGCACGGCTCTCTATCTGCGCCGGCCCAGGCGTTTATATTCGCGGTGTAAAATCAATGTGGCAACACTCGGTGCATTGTCGTTGCGTGCGACAGCTTCATGCCATTCGTTGTTTCAAGCGGTATTGAAATGAAAAAAAATACAGCTTCAAAAGGTTCGTTTACTTTCCCATTCATTATATAATACATTATTCACCGTTTTAACCCGGCGAGGCCCCCTAGGTCACGGGATGATGACCATTTAAACAGCGAAACGTTGTACAATCTGTCGGGTTCCGGTTTTCATTTTTCTTTCTTTCTTTTTTCCAGACACCCTCGTTACACACTATGTCACAATGAACATCTAATTTAGCCTGGCCGGGTATTGAAACCGAGGAAAAATGCAATTTTAATGGGAAATGCTATTTCGTTCTAACGAAGTTGCGCTCGTTATTTGTTTCGTTTAACGGTCGTCGCATTTGTTGTACACCGTTTTATTAAATACAACGTATCCCTCCTACGCGATAGGAAAACATTTCAACAAAGCAATATTACTCGACGCGTTACGATTTGATAATAATGACGTCTGTACAATTAATTTGACTGCGCAAAACACAAAATCGTGGATTTTCTGTCTGGAAATATAAATTATTAATATAAAATCACGTCTCGTATAACGTAATGAAATATACAATCTGAACCTAATTCAAATTTTTGTAGTTTATCCTCTGAGCTTGATTTTGTCTAGTTTTATTACGTCTAACGAGTTTTGTATATGTTCTCTCGTTCTAAGGGACTTATTTGATTATTCATGTGGGCATTATTCGTTGTATTCAAACACGTGTGATGTATAGACCTCCGAGTCAGAACCGTTGTGACCTATATATGGCTGAACGGTCTGAGCACATTAATTATACGAGATAAACCCATTAATATGTATTCACGGGGGTGCTTAAAGTAAAATTAGAAAATGCCATAGGCGCACCGGAAGAATCATTTAATTACACTCGAACAAATATCTCGAAAAACCGTCACTGACGTTAAGAGAATTGAATTTCATTAAAAAAAAAAATGATATGGTCGTGCACGGATAGGGATGGAGCCCTAAAGTACGAATTCTGTACGAATATTGTAAAGTACAATATTTTTAAATAAATAAGAAATAAATTAATTTGGATTTGCGGCAGAAAAATACGAGATCCAAAACTATGAGTTCTAACGATTACAATATTATCGAACATTGTAGAATATTGCGAGTATGGACATAATGAAAAAATGGTTTGCGAGATAATATTCCATTTACAATCAAGGCCTCACGTAGTGTGTATGTGTGTATATTATATTAGCCAACAAAACGTGCACGCGCACACAGTGTCGAAAAATATACGTCTGTGTACGTTTGTTTGTGTCCGTCACCAACAAGGGTAAACATATTGTCCACAGTAATTTCGTGGCTGCATATGTCAACATAATATAATTAGTTGATTAATAACCGAGAACCTGCCGCGAACGCCTTCATTCTCCGCAGATTCACCAAAACTTCTATAAACCTGAAGTTTACTTGACAAACTTATGCAAAGTTTATGTTTCAAAGTCACCGAACATCACTCTGTTATACATATACCGTCAAATTGGTCTTGTTGTCGGCTACAACAAGAAGTGATGCTGAGGCAAATCTGCAACTATTTTCGCAATTCAGAGAGAGCATAACAACTAACAGGGTCATTTCGGCAGCTCAGAAACAAACATTTGATAAGGGGAGCTCTCCAAAAACTGTACGCACAGGTTTTCCAAAAATATATAAAATTATGTCTTTTGATTTTTTCTTGGTATTAAATTGCATTAAGAATTTTAAGTATCCTACTATAACTCATATAGAATATTAATAATATAATACTAATAATAATAAACTCATATATATACTAATATATATTTATAATAATAATATACTCATATAATTTTCTAAATATTCACGATAATATAAAAGTCAAGAATTTTTTAAAGGGTGTCTTCACCTCTAGATTTTCCAAAGACGAGAAACCGCATTTGTGCAGAGTATTACATTTTTAAAATTTTTGTGAAAGGGAATTTTCGTTGCAAATACACTCCTTCATTTATTAAACCGTCCTGAATAGTCGACTCGAAGCACTCCATATATCATCATGAACTAGTTGGCGTGAAACTTGAATGGAGCTCGCAATGCAAACAGTAGTTATCAGAAAAAGTTCCGGACCATGAAAAACACGCGTAAGTGGTCTTAAACGAGCCAGTGTTTTTTCAGGTCCGTGCTGTTTTTTCAAGCCTAAAAATTAACTCTTTACCGTAAGCGCAATTCTACCGCCACATTGTTACAGAGAAAACCCTACCGAACCTTCTATTAATTATAATTCGAATTCGATGAAATTTTTGTGAACAAGTGTCTGTACTAATTGCAAATGACAAAGAGCAATATAAAAATTATCACAGAAAACAAACGTAGTAAATCAGTCCGCGAATATTAGTGACGGCTGGGCTGCCTCAGTTGCATTTCTTTCGCCTCATAATAAAATGTCTCTCCATAAATCGTGCTCGTGCTACAATAGGTGATCACGTGAAACTTCGATTAATTTACATAGACGGTGCATCATTATGCTTTATTTATACCGGCAGTAATAGCGTATTTGTGTGCAAGTGAATTGGGCGATTACTACATAGGTTGTTACACGATTAACGAAACAACTAATAATAATCATCTTTGCTATAAATGTAAATGAAGTTGAAGAGGAATTTCTTTTCTTTTTAAATAATCAATTGATACCTTTGCATCATCTAGGGTGAACAACATTGGACACGCATAACTTTTGAACTAGTGAATTCCTCGCCTTGAAACTTCGATTTTTGGAATTTTCTCGCCAAAATCTACGGGATTATATAAAAGACAGTTAAACATTTCTGGGTTGCCAAGGTGAAGTTTAACCTATTTCTACTATAATACATGTACAGGAATATGCTAGAATACTTTGGAATATTCTGGAATATACTTCAGTTTGCTAGAATACACAAGAAAGTACTAGAACATTATTCTAGAATTTACGAAAATATACATACTGGAATATACTAAAATATAGACTAGAATATACTTAAATTCTCCTAGTACGTAGTAAAATTGAATTTCTCGTCCGAGTCGGACGTTCGTGAGACAGAAACCGCCGCGTTCGAATGACAGGCAATATCTGTACAGTGTCCCTAATTGATACTTAGTAAACGAAAAGTTCTTGCCACAATTAATTTCCCGCGAAGACGTTTCGGGGCATCAATTCTCTGTTCTCAACATCGTTCAGCGCGGAGAATAAACGTTCCGCCGATAAGCCATCCATTTCCCAAGGTTCCCGCGTGCTCCTGTTCTAATTATATCTGACTGAAAGTTAAATTGAACCGTGAAGTTTTTTGCGGCGAAAAATTACAGGCTCAACATTCGGGGCCTGGATAATTGAGTTCGATAGAGGGTCAGCGGCGGTGAACCAAGATTATTGCGGATCAGTTAAATGTTTTCACGTCGAGGGCTCTGTCGAAAGATTTTTTCTCTCCTCCCCCCTACCCCCCTCCTCCTCGCCCCTCGACGAAATGCGATTTCCCGCGATTCGATGTAATACGAAATTCGGACAGACAATGCGCGTCCGAATAGAGGGTAGGTTTTCTCGATAATTCCTCATTGGATTTACCAAAGCGTAGAAGCATAAATTTTACCTCTGTTCCGCCACGTTTTATCCAATAAATACTAAATTCGTTTTTTATAAAATTATTCGAGCGTGAGCGCTCCGGATGGTTATAAGGATTTATTCTCGTTCGTACGTATGTATGTGCGCCGCTCTTTTGCTTATTATATTTTTCGTCGGCTTTGCTTTTACATTTCATAATTTTCGTTATTGACGTACCGTTATTTTACCCCATCGGGTGAACGAAACGAATCGCGTCCGGTATTGATTGCGTTTCCGATTTATTTCGCGTGAAGCGGGATATAATTAATGTTAATATTCAGTTTTGCATACTAGATTGTTATGAGCACATATTCCCACAGCGGTGAGAGCGATGTGTCACGTAGATACTTGAGAATCAAAAGAATTATTATACAGGGTGACCCAAAAGTGTTGTACCTCCTTGAAACGGCCGATTGCCGAGGTCATTTGAAAGTCTTTTTCAGGTCATTTTGAGGTCTTTGCGAATACATTTTGCCCGGCTTTGTTGAGAAATTACGAACAATACGGACCAATCAGAGCGCGGTTACAGCGGACGAGTTTCGAGGAATGTTTTAATTTATCAAGATATTAATTACATGATCTTTGAGACAGTTTCGTCACACTATAACGCGATAGTGAGCTCTTTACACGTTTAAATGTCGGAAATCAAGTTGGGCGCTCTACGAAAATCGAATGAACAATTTATGCTCGTTTCAATTGACAATTAACTTTCTGCTAGCGATTGAATGAAGTTTAAATTACATTCGATCTCCGTGCTTAATTTTACATTTTAATCCGCGTATGTTCAACTCCAATTATCGTAATATAATAATCCTGGAATTGCCATGTAGAAATGACGTAGAATATATAATTTAATAAAAAATTTAATACTGAATTTAATAAAAAGCATATCCGCGTCAAATTCTAATTTCTACTAAAACTCGTATAACATTTCTTACGTTGGCGTGCATGCAAAATATTCTACAATTTTATGACACGAAAGTAAATCGAATGTTAATTGTTCATTCGCAATCAGCTTCATACAAGAAAAGAAAAATTTATAGAAAATTCTGATTTGCTTACAGGTCTCATGGATCCGACAACGAGACTTGCACATACTCACCGTAGGAATCCTAACGTACACAAACGACCAGCGTTTCCAGTCGTTGCACAGCGATGGAACTGACGAATGGACCTTGAAGATTACTTCACCGCAGGTTCGGGACAGTGGAATCTATGAGTGTCAAGTTTCCACCGAACCGAAAATTAGCCAGGCTTTTAACTTGAGCGTCGTAGGTCAGTAAACTCAGACAATGCGACTTATATTTGCGTTAATTAAAACCCTCATTCACATACCAGTACTGGATACTCTTAAAATTTTTTTGAGATGTTACATCAATTAGTTTACTACATGAAGAGAAAAAGAAATTTTGGGAAAATTGCTATTGGTCTTGAGTAAACGCCGCGGTAGTGGGGATAATTCCGCGACGTTTATCATCCAGACCTTGACGCCATGTATACAAGTATCAATCTTTTTTTACCTATGAAGAAGTAAACTTTACACACCTCTCTCGAATACAATGAGACATTTCTGCAACTAACGATATGCGCACAGCCTCGTTTTCTAACTGTCAAAGCAATTGCAGGAATTTTTGTTACACGTAATTAAAAATTAAATTACGGCGAGTTACTTCTCTAGTATCATGCGTTTTTCACCCATATACTTTTTATCACGTCACGTGACAATGAAAAATTCATTGGTGTTTTAATCTACAGTCCCATACTGTAAAAGTTGCGGCGCTTTTTTTTTAGCATCGTTCTCTTTTTAAACTTTATTCCGCTCGCCGCTGTGTATGCGACGCGTGTAGTTAAGCTGAATTCTTAATAACCATTAAACCGGGCGGTTGGTTAGCCATTAAAACGTTGCGTAGTGCCTCCGGGGGCCTAGGAACAAAAATAAAATTTCCCGCGCTCTCATGATTGATTCATACATATTTTAACGAATTGAAGCCGTGTACGTGTTCTTTTTACAATAATTTATGGGATTACGATTTTTGAAAATGTTTCTGCGACGCAATATTCCCAGTGCTTGTGCAGCACTTGCGTCGAAGGGAAATATTAAACGATGGTTTGCAACGAATTTTATTATAAAATAATGAAAATGTAGTTTCAACAATAATCGTATACCGAAGTGGGTATACTTCTGATGGAAGCTAACGAGTCTTTCGACGAATGCAATTTTGTTTGTTGCACAAGAAAAACACAAGCGAATCGCTTTGAGCGATTACGTTTCTTTGTTATTTGTCAGTCGAGCGAAACCATAGATTTGTTTCGGCCCGTGCGACTCATTAGATTTATTAACTCATTATAGCATTACGGTCGATTGCGCCTCGAGGAATCCGAGGTATCTGCATTCATTCGAGAAATGTATTGATCTAATGCCGGGTCCATTATGCTTGCAGTGTCGAAGGCAAAGATCAACGGCAATTCAGAGCTGCACATCAAAAGCGGAAGCGACATCAATCTAACCTGCGTCGTACTGCAGACACCTGAGCCGCCGTCCTTCATTTACTGGTAAGTTTAATTGGACTTTCCCAAATTCAATTTACGTTCAGACATAAATGCCGAATTCGCACGCTTACTGCGCGACACGGTCGAACTTTGCCAATGAAGTTCTCCATGAATCATCGAGACGGTCCTCCATAGGTCTCGATTACAGGCTGAAGTGAACGCGTAACACGATGCTGATAGGCGGACGGAAAATCGGAATTGCTTTTCTTTCTCTGTGCCCGTCGTGCGCGCTAATTGAACGCTCCGATGATCAAACTGCAAATAGTTGGTAATTTCCTAAGGAATACTCGGTTGAAGGTGATTAAAGCCGGCCGGGAGATCGCAACCAAGAAACTGCACTACCGACCCAATACACTGCGGTGCATAACTATAATACCGTTAAAAATTTTCAAGAGTTTTCAACATTTTCACAATATTCTCCAAATGTCAATAGCACCGAAAAGAATTGAAGAGAAACGATACACAGGGTGTTCCGTTTGATATAACTCCTGCACGGTACGTGATTATCTTAAATTTTTCAAGGTTATTTTTAGGTCAACTAAATAGAACGCCATATTTTAACCTACAGAAAAAAAACAAATTCAGCATACGTCTTTGAAATGACCTTGAGGAGTTACATCAAACGGCACTTACCTGTGGGACACCGTGTAGATTGGAGGGAGAGCAACATGTTTAAATTTTCTATTATTGCTCTACAATGAAATGTAACTGCACTTTCGAGGTTATAAATCTTTTTCTATTATAAGCTATCGAGGTTATGCAAATTTTTAAATTGTAGGAGGTTATTCCAGCAGAATGTAGAATTTTTGAAAAATCGATTTCCTCGTTTCGTCAAAAGGTGCCTCTCGACGAGTGAACGTTCCACACGTTCTGTTTTCGTAATAAGAAATACAAAGAGCGGGTGCAAATGCAGGATGCCTGCAGAATATCCTCCATTAAAATGATCCGCATGGTTCACGCTAATGAAAAGTGTTCGCTTTCAGGTACAAAGGTGATCACGTAATAAATTACAGTCAAAGAGGAGGGATCAGCGTGGTTACCGAAAAGCAAACGCGCACGTCACGCCTCTTGATCTCCAGAGCGTTACCTGCTGATTCTGGAAATTACACGTGTGCCCCGTCTTCGGCCGAGTCAGCCAGTGTCCTAGTCCACGTACTCAATGGTGGGTGAGTTAGAATAATAAAAGTTTGGAAAAGAAAACATTTCTCTGCACCGCCTCGCGATCGTTACGAAATAAGATTGTTGAAAAATTCAGGATACCTAGTCGATGACAATAGTCTCCACACAACATTTAAAATAACAACTTTTTTACAAGCGGAACAAGCACTGGAATTTTTTCAACAAATCAGGAGAATTAGTTCAGTAAATGACATTATTTAAATTTTCATTACAGAATCAAAGAGTTGTATAAATTTAATTTATTGATTTCGAGAAGATTAATTTTGTAGGATTAACTATAAAAATTTTAAAAATAACAATAACCACAAAATACGATTCTGTAAAAGTTCAAAACATCCATGTCTGTCAGAACTATTTATATTCTATTTTATTAGAATTGAATACTAGCTGTGGTTTAACTCAATTCTCAGAGAATAAAAGTCCGAAATTCCTGAAGAATGCATCAGGGCTCATTAAAATGACCGTTAATGTAACGATTGCCTAAACAATGCATCACGGTTAAAAGCGTCTAAATCTTACCATGAAGAATGTTAACAAAGGAACGTTGTTCAGAATACGTACTTTGAGGAGAAAGCCGCGAAAGAAAGACTCGGAGAACGGGAAGGTGGGACTTTACGAACGCCATAAATCCGTAGAATGACAAACGTGGTAGGTCGAAGTGTAGATAAACTAAACGGCGAAGGTCATAAAAGGGAGGTCGAATGCAGGCGCCGGTGTCATCAGCTTCTGGCGTCATGCGCGTTGCATAGCAGGCAATAAACACTGCGCCGTTGCCGTATGCCGCTTAAAATGAGAAAGCTCGTAGTAGCGAAGGGCTGCTTCGTTATTCCACGAAAACAGTCGAGTATGTAGAAATATTTCGGTCTCCGAGGAAAAAATTTAAATATCCTACTACCCTGACACATTGTCGTCACGTTGCGGACTCTTCGTGTTAAGTCCGTTTTAACTTCATTTTTTATTCGCGGATGAATATGTGCATCTATTTATTCAACGTGGCTTATTTCACCGCTGCGAGGAAGTTACTTATTTTCATATTTCACGCGCAGTAGACCCAGAGTCGCCGGAGTAAGATATGTCTCCCCACTCTAACTTCCCCTTCTACCGCGCTATTCCCCCACGCTTCCCCTTCCACGGCGCTATTACTCCACGCTTCCCCTTCCACGGCGCTATTCCCCCACGCTTCCCCTTCCACAGTGCTATTCCTCCACGCTTCCCCTTCCACGGCGACATTCCCCTACGCTTCCCCTCCCACGGCGCTATTCCCCCACGCTTCCCCTTCCACGGCGCTATTCCCCCATGCTTCCCCTTCCACGGCGCTATTCCCCCACGCTTCCCCTTCCACGGCGCTATTCCTCCACGCTTCCCCTTCCACGGCGCTATTCCCCCATGCTTCCCCTTCCAAATCGTTATTCCCCCACGCTTCCCCTTCCACGGCGCTATTCCTCCACGGTTCCCCTTCCACAGTGCTATTCCCCCACGCTTCCCCTCCCACGGCGCTATTCCCCCACGCAGAATATTGCGTTTATATATTTATTATGTAATAATAAATTCCCCCTGGCAGAGAGAGGGTAACTTTTTCCCCTCAATTCCAGTCAATTCCCCTGATCTGGCCACTCTGAGTAGACCTGGGAAATATGTTTCATATTGTGTGGACTATATTAACAGAAAACTAAAAATTGTTTGTTATAATTGTAAGACGTAGGGACCATATAGAAATTATTTCCTTTATTATTATTTGTTGAACTCTTTTAATCTTCCTGCTGATTGAAATTTCATTCATCCATTTTTCTTATAAATACATAAAACCCGCAGTCTATATGTTCTGCTAATAATTCACTGTTTGGTGAAAACATTCGCTGATAAATAGGGGCACTACAATATTAGCATAATCATAATGGCGTAACGGGAATAACGTAAACAAATTGACGTGTATGGTAAATAAATATGTTTAACAACTTGAATAAATCACTTAACGGTGATAACGTAACGTCGACGAGTGTGCTACATTTTCGCACGATCCGAGGAGAGCGTAGAGTTACAAAAAAGAAGGAATAAATAAACTTCGGAATTTCCTCGCTCACATGTACATTCGATACACGTATCCCGAGTAAAAGTAGCCGTGTATAGGAGTACGTGAAGTAAATTACAGAAGGAGGGTTGCATGGTCGTCTGCGCTTATTGAGTTACTTGGTGCTGTTAAAAAATTCATCGAACACGTAAACAGGCTCTTAAAGCTTTAAATATTTATTCAATATCCTTCTCATTAATTCTCGAATAAACAAGCGTCGACGTTTTCGGGGAAGAAATCTGCCTTTGTTAGTCTCTCAACACAATTCAGTGACGTGACAAAACATTGAAAAATTGTTGTTGAGATACGACAGAATTTTCCGGAAGCGAACCCGATTTCAATTGTGCGCATAATTTACGACAAGCTGGCGGTACAAGTTGCGCGCACTTCCGTTCGCTTGCGCAATCAGAAAAAAAAAGAAAGGAAGGATGAAATAAGTTCCCGAGCTACATCTGTCTCGTTATTCGAGCTGTCAAAAGCCGGAATATATCAGTCAAGATATTACCTCATGCAAATTCCTCCAGGTGCTCTTGGAAGAGCCTATGGCTGCAAGTACACGTTGTGTTTCTCGTAGTATGTACTGTGCCAACCTGAAGAATGAATACCGAAGCACGCGAAGGTATGAGATACGAGCATCAGCCGCTACCGCTATTCCGGAAGGATTGCGTGTGACATTGCAAAAGGTATAATATCTTTCCTTGGTTTTCAGTTTCGCTTTCGACTTCCTTCCACCACAGCGACGCAATTAATGACGTTAAATAGTGCGCAAATCACGCGCCTTCTCTTCACCAGAATATCTCTGTCGTACATACCGGGTGATCCTGAGTTTATCGCGAAACTACCCTCCGAGATTCCCAATACGAAAAACATTAGAATTTTGGGAAATCCGAACTCAAAAATTATATCGGTATTTAATATAATATTAGCTTAAATTATCATTAAAAAATTAAATACTGAATCAATAATTATTATCAGTTCCTTTAAAAGGTGTCAATTGGAATTTAGTACAGTTTTCTCGATATATGTCCGAAACACAGATCTACCCAGTGACATATATCGGCTAGAAGATACTATTTAGTAGAAAAGGCAATCGAGGCTACTCGAGCTTTGGGACCTCTCATGGGGTATACGGCAATGGGGATAGTTCCAGGACTTTTATCGCGTAGATATTTGGGACATTAATCGAGAAAAGACTGTATATAATAAAATTCACTTTTATTAATCCACATTCACCAGACTTTCTTCTGATGTACAATAACTTCAAGTTACGAATGAAGAGATTAGAACTAATAACGTATTATAGAGCAATTTTTTCAATTGGATTGCATATTTTGTAGGCAAATTCAGCTTCCTCCTGCTTCAGCAGCGTAAACCAGAAAGTAGTCCGGCCGGTTGCGTGCTAATAATCAAGATTTTTTCTGGGTCAATTACCTGCAATCTGAGATACGTCAACAAATCGTTCACGCTGTGGTTTAATGCGAAACATATTATAGAAAAGGGGGTGTGCGGATCTTATCGTGATAACACGTTGAAAAGAATCTTTCACGTTAGCGAACTGATTTACTACCATTGTATCACGCGTTATTTATACCATCTGATCTTAAACTAATTTAATAAAAAAGATTAGGTGACTAACGTGATATACAGTGGGTCCAAAAAGTAATGGAACATCAAATTCCTGATTCTCAAGAAATTGACGATATTTGCAAATATAGAAAAATTTATTATTGTAATTGCGATATCCACAGCAAAAAATATCCGTACAATAAAAAGTAATGGCATAAAAATCCGTACTTTGGAGCTGACATAAATTCAGAAGTGCTTCTGTTTCCGTTTACTGCGCAGATTTTTTAACACCTTTCTAGCGTATACATGCGTGTCTGATTTATGTTTGATTTTACTACTGGCGTACAATAGTAGCCAATAAAATTGTGCCACTCCTTAGGAATACAGTTTTTCACAAATTTATAAGTATTGCGAATGTTTTCATATTTTCAAACAAAATTGTTCTGGTTTGAACTTTCAATAGTATTAGTGTAAAAAAAAGGATATTAAATTTTTTCCCTTAAAATCAGTTAATGTATATGTCCCTTTTTTTAATATTCATTATACTTGAAAAATAAGTATAATTAATATAGGAACAGTAATTTGGTACCCACACAGTAATTGGGTCTCTTACTCTATGAGCAGAAACATTCGCAGAGATTTCAGGAATAAATAAAAAAAGAAAAAGAAGATATTGCAAACATAAACGTTGAATGGTAGATAGTTCGAATTGTTTCCGTGTGGTACATCGTGTAATATGTAACGGCCGCGAGCTAGAACGTGTAAATTACAGGAAACTCAGCTCGTAGGTAGACCATGCTACGCTAGACGAAGGTAGGAATGGCTGTGTAGGTACACAATGGCGTCCGCGTAAGAACGTAATATCTCTCTTTGCATTTCAACTTCGACTCTCCCCGGGAAGATTTCCTATCGGTATAATACCCGGGATAATGTCGGAGAGGGGATTAAAATGCACGATAGTGTGCAGACGGTACGATCATGGTAGCTCGCGAGTTGGAATTATAGTTATAACTTTTCCGGAATCTCGCCGCGCGTGTATGTCTGTGTAATTGGTTTGTACGCGGGCAATTTCATTACAAGTCTGTTAAAGCATTAATTGACAATTTAAATATTCTGAATTGGATTCTCGGAGCGTAGGAAAAGTCCGTCCCTTTCTCACGGAATTTTAAAAAGATCGAAACTTTTTGAAAAACTTTTCTTACAGAAATTCGACTCGTTGAAATTCAGAAATTATAAAATTTCTCAACGTTTTATAAAATATTTCATTTAATCGCAATATCAATACTAATATGATACCAAAGGAACGCATAAGCGATGCAACATATATGTAGTTTGTACTGCTTACAATTAGTATACAATTCACAATAGGTATATTGATCCTATCAGATGTTTTTTATTTAATTTAGAAAGCACAATACACTGCCACGAAAATACGTTTGTATTGTAGAGACAGAGAGGCAGAGATTTATTATGTACGATATTTATCTCTGAATATCGTACATAATAAATAATAACGTATTAATTCGCGGAATACGATTTCAATGATCAATACACATTTGGCAACTTTCCCCTGCTGAATTTATGAAGGATTTAAAACTGTAGATTTATGGAGAAATTAACCTCTAACATGCAAATTTTGAGATATTTCGAAATGGATGGAATATCGTAATTTTAACCGTACAAAGTATGAAATCCACGCAAATTTTAAGAATTATATAATTTATACCGTATCAGTATCGATACGTATACAAATACGAGGCTATATTATTGTTTAAATGGGAGCTTGATAAACAAATATTTTCTCTGTTGAAGAATTTGAATTTTTAAGAATAAATTATGAAAATAATTAAATTCCCATTATAAAATTTATATTTGCATAACTAATAAACGCATAAAATCAACAGTTTAATGAGAGTAAAATACGTTATACATGAGACAAATTTTTTATTTAGTTTCTGTAAATTAGCTGTAAATATCAATAAATATCATTTACTGTTTTTAAATATTCTAAATCGACTGATTTCTTTCTGCCTGTGTTGTGAGATCATAAATGAAGGATTATTTGTTGGTTAGAAGTGTAAAGAAAAATTAAGCGATGTCACAGCGTACGAGGGTTAAACAAATTCGTTAAAAATTTGCTAAAAACGGAAAGTACTGTTTTATTTCAATGAATTCCCCTTGTTTTTTATGACCGGCAATAACGGAGAAGTAAGAAGCTGCAAATTAGATTCCCAACTCGGACGAGCTGGGACGTTGGAATACACAAAGAGGAAGCCCGAAATTTGGATCTCCGTCAGCATGTTTGCTAAGGCCACTGTGTCTACTGCGATGTGGGTTTATAATACTTCAATTGGTGCGCTGGACACCCAGCAGAGCAGCCAGCAGACGTATGTGAACAACAGACTTTGACCGGTCATAAACAAATTCGACTAATTAATTCTGCTCGCGGTGTCTTCCGCCATGTCGAACCTAACACTGCGAAAGCTGAGCGCGTCATGAACCTGACTGTGAACAAAGCTTAACCAACGTTCACTGTCACAACAATTTTTTAAGCATACGAACGACAGTATCAGCACAACTATTAAATTAACTTTCAATTATACATAGTGGTCCACATAAATACGACAAAATAAACATTTCTTTAAATTTTGTTAAACTAGCGCATCATGAGATGAGTAAGAATGCATTTTTACCAACCTTATTTGTTTTTATCTTGATCAATAACTGACTGTTGTTCACTTTTATTGAAATAGAATCACAATTTTAACATTACTTATATTTTCTTAAGAAATTTCTCCTTTTTATTTATAATTTTGTCAAAACGTAGTAGCACTTAGCTCTTTTAAAGTTGTTCAAGTTTCAGCATTTACGTACAAATGCACATTACGTGCATTTTAAATAAAAAACATATCTCCAGATTTTCACCTGCCACATTATGCAAAAATATTCTCGAAAAAAATTAAATTCAAGCTGTACAATTATATATTAGACGATTTATTGTTACACGAATTTTTTTGCAACGAAATTACCAAAGCTCGAACACAGACAATTTCACGAAAATCGAGATGTTCGAAAACTTTCTGGATCCGCTGTAACAATAGCGAAGGCAGACGTTCAAATCTCCGAAAAAAATGATCTCGTAATGGAAGTATCACCCGCAACGTATCCGCGCGTTCGAATTATGAAACACATCATAGCAGGTCAAAGATATCGAAGAGTGTGTCAAGAGAATTAAATCCATTTACGTGATGAGAAACGTAGGAAACCGGATGGCTTCAAAGGCTAGAAAAATTGGAAAATATCCGGAAAAAGAAGCCAAAAAAAGAACGACTCGGCTAAGTTTTACAGTGAAATTTTGCTTCACGGTTTATTATAAACCACCGAAATTTGTAGTCCGCCGCGAGACAACTTCGCATAAAAGCCGAAAAATATTCGCGTTTAATGAAAATTATATCGCTGCCGCGGCGGACTGAGTTTTCAATTTTTTCAAACTTTTTCCATTATATTATATGTGCAAGAATTATCGCGTCACGGGCTCTCGACCGTTGCGGGGTCTGCGATAAATCAGAAGCGTCACGTATTTTTCACCCGTTCGGGTAGCTTCAACGCAGAAAAATCATTTACTGTTTCACGATCTGTTAAATAGTGCCATTTCAACGGCAGACTCAGCCTGAAAACAGCACGCAGCCTGCGGAACGAGCGATCTACATATGTACACGTGTGTATTGTTGCTATTCCTGTAAAACAACGAATGTTTATCTTCGGAAAATTTTTTTAGCGAAATCTGTCCTGTTCGACAGAAGGAGAAATATTTTTGCATAATATAATGTATAATTGAAATATCATGTATAATCACTGATAATTACAATAGTCGTAAATGAACTGCGGATTTTATAAATCTATGGTAAAATTGAATAGGTGGAACACGATACAGTATAAACGCAAAAAGAATTTAAAAAATTTGCAACACACGTGTATCGCAAAAAGGACGAAAAGTTTTGCACACGCCTAATATCAACCAATTTCGGTGTCAACTTTGAATGAAAATTTTAGTTTTTTCATGAACGAAAATCGTAAACGCAATCTCTGTTGTATATCGTTGTCTATGCATTATACATACAACTATTACCGTCGGTGGAGGCACGACAGCAAAATTTCTCATCGCGAATGACGAAAGCGAGCAATTTTGAAACGGGGCCACTCGAAATGATTATACCGATGATGGCGTTGTTTAATTTTGCGTAAATTGTATTTTATCGCGGGGGATAAAATCGAATAAAACCTTCGATGGAGCAGTGCAAGTAATCGGCAGCTATTAAACAACAATTCCCACCGAGTGATTGAAATGATAATCATACGCGCCGATGCGTATAATTAATCCGTGGGAGAATTTTTTTAAGAATACCCGTAATCGCAGTGCTCGCGATATGGTAATGGATTTGTCGTGTCATAAATATTGAATTACGTTCGACGGCGAGGAAGTTGTCGCGAGAGGTGTGCGCATGATGCATAAATATCTCTGGATTCTCG
This sequence comes from Halictus quadricinctus, assembly GCA_028454245.1. Classification (NCBI taxonomy): domain Eukaryota; kingdom Metazoa; phylum Arthropoda; class Insecta; order Hymenoptera; family Halictidae; genus Halictus; species Halictus quadricinctus. The sequence continues at coordinate 4,331,189 of CM052120.1, forward strand.
AAAACTTGATGTTTTATCAGTATCGGGCGAGGTTAAATATTTATACGGTTAAAATATATTTATTATTTAAAGCGTTCCAAATATTCGTATTCGATTCGTTCGATTGTAAATAATAAGTGAAGCTGATTGACATTTGACCAATTTCTTCCTTCCAAATCGATACGTTCCAAAATTGATAGCTCTTTGACAAATTTTACTCTCGACTCTAACCAAAATATCAAAAAATTTATCAATTAAAGATTTAGCTTTCATATTATAAATTGAAAAGTCTGTGAAATAATCATCATAATTTCTTCTATTTCTGCAGTTTTCGGGTCCGAGTTTAATCTAACGACAGAATGGCCCAGTGCGTTTATTATTGTATAAACATGCACGCTGACATGAAAGTAATAATGCGCAATTTATCAACAAAATCGCAGCCAGCCAGTAAATGTCGATACATCTGCGCGAGCTCGGTCAACTTTACAACGATTTGAAACGGTGCCAAATTTTTGTAGGGACCGGGAGGCGATCCACTATAAATTACTGGTGTCCCCCGTTCCGTGTGGATATCAATTATCAGCTACGTGTTCTGAAACACGTTAAAAGTATTAACCATTTCAACCTATCTGCAGCATCGGTACAAAGGACTCGGATTACCAGTTAACAACGAGGAAATTTGTACATTCGTCATCTAGGACGCAGCTCCGCGCTGTCTGGATACCCTATCAAATCGACTGACGCAAACGTGTGGGATAAAACGTTATTGAAAATGCACAATAAACGTTTTGAAACCCTGGATCATCTGTTACAAAAAAATGAAACAGTCCCCGTTGACAATTTTCTAAAAATAGAACATCTATGGAAGCATAATTCCCAAATATGGGAAAAGAAAAGTTATTACTATGTATCTGTTAAAAGTTTTTAAAGATTTCAAGCTTTACTGTCATTCTATTTTAAATATCAAATTTCCAAACGAAAGTTGTTGATAGTCCGTACTGTTACCGGGACATGAAGGTCACCTTCAAGAATAGTAGCTCGGTAATTAGTATTAGTACTTAATCCCATATGCCTTGTAGTTTTCTATTCATCAGTCATTACTCTTCCGGATCACAAGGTAAACTGTTACACACCATGGTACAAAAATTCAATATAACCTGAAGGTCACTTGAAGGTCACAAAAAGCGGACCAGCGAAAATGTAATTATTAAATTGTATACCCTGGTTGTTACAGTTACAAGTTGCTTAGAGGACAATGTATACCGTTAAATTATTCGTTGTTGAGGTCAGTTCTCAGAAAATATGCAAAACGCGAAGCAAATGTTGTCCGAGAGTTGCCTATAACTGATTTACGCTCGCAGTCACCGATAATTACGTTTCCTCATTGCTGGGGTAGGGTTAGAATTAATTTCCATGCTCGTAGGAAATGAGTCAAGTTTATCAGGGCCACCCACATAAACCTCATAAACTAGAATTTTCTACATCCCGGAAATTGTACTCGGCGAGTTCGAAAGCATCTAGATAGAACGGGAATAGGGAATTCTCGGTATCGTATCAGCAAACGTGACCTCTTAATACACGAGTAGAAGAAAACTTTCCATGACTAACCGAGACGAAGCTAATACGAAACCATTATCAAAAGTTAACGGTCTTCCATGCCCGTAACTACATGCCTAGATTTATCGTCTTCCATCCTCCAGGAAACGAGGGGCTGGAAAACAGTCGAGGAGTTCCCGTTCGAACTCGTTCCTTTACCTGCGCCCACTTCTAGCAATACCTGCAGAAAAGATTACACTCGAGACCCGACTCGCCGTTAAGAGAACAGTAGTTTTTCGTTTGCACTGTTATTATTAAAAACTTCGGGGTATAAATTCTATCCAATTCGAGTGTCTCTCCAACGACTCTCGAGCATTCCAGCTAAAGTCCAGCCAGTAATATTGGAAACGCTGGCTCAATTAAAACAAAGCGTCCCGGCAATTATGTCCCGAGTGCCATATTTTTAAAAAAATACTCTTCGTCCAGACAACCTATACGAGAACAATCTTTCCTTTATTTAAACCCCCTCGGTTATTAGCAGTGTTGGGCATTGTTCGAATAAAATCTGATTCGAATTAGAATAAGAATTATCGCTCGAGTTATTCATTTGGGAGCACCTTCATAGCCCAAATATTGTTTATGAGTTTCAACAAATTTGTGTAACTTCAAACCGGCAAACATTATCCTCTAGACACAAATCAACAATGAATTTCCACAACTTTAAAAATGTTGGAACGAGGACGTACCAGCATGAACACGCATAATTTTTGAACCAGCGAATTCCTAACATTAAAACTTGGATTTTTGGAATTTTCTCGCCAAAATCTACGGGATCATATAAAAGGAAGTTAAAAATTTCTGGGTTGCCAAGGTGAAGTTTAATCCTCAAAAATATACAAAGTATAGAAAGTAATGAAGATTATTTTCGAGAGTAGAACGTATTTCAGTGGTTTCTAAACAATTAATCTAAATAGAAGAGCTACTAATAAATAGAACATGCGTTCAACGACGAAATATGGCACAAATAATTAATAATAACAAACGACTAGCTCCGGCAGGAACACCTGCAAACAGCTAGAAGTTTTACTTGACCATATCTCTATCTCCCCAGTATAAGGTAACGTTGACCTGGATAAACTTCTGGAAAACTTAGTATACGACTATAGCTCATATTTAATGCATATAAAGGACTATATTCGCATTAAATCGAACGGACGAGTTAATACTTTCATAACCGTATTATAATTTTCCATCGACCTACTATTTTCCAGGTCTTCTACAAATACTATACATTAAAACCAATTCCGTTTGATTAATTTGCCTTATAATTAAACGGTTCAAATAATGAAGATATTAATTAACGTTCATGGGATAATTAAATCAACGTCATTAGCGTACAATTATTCGTATTACAGGATAGTTTCTGACAAATCGATCGAATATTCCTGATATTTATTAAATTCATAGCACCGCAAATCTGCCTCGTAATTTTTCCAGCCACAAGGAATTTTTCTCTCAGGTGTTTCTCAGCTAAATGGATTGTCTGAATTCATCAGTGGGACTTGCATGTACCCGCTTGGCAGGGCCAAGCCGTTTCAAAAGCCGCTTGACCTGAAAACCTGCTGGCCCAAGCCTTACAGTTTATACCAGTGCGACTGCAGGAAAAACAAAGCCATATGGGAAAGTCGCACGACAAAAACCGAAGCGGTGTGAACACGGCTTAAGAATGCATGCGAAGTATTAATCGGGTTGGCGGGAGGGAAACGAGTGGTGGATTGCGTGGCTGCGTGAGACAATATAATGGGCCAAGAGAGGAGCCAGTCAGTCAAACGTCAGACTGCAGAGTGTGATGTACAGGGAGAAAGTTTCAGATGCATCGAAAGCAACAAATTCAGTTCAACCCCTACAACTCTAAAATCCCTAGGAAATAGCAATTTTGTTTGTCCCCTTCTTCTCCGTTACGACTACAGTGATTGCTCTATATATGTCGCCAAGGCTTGGATGATAAATGTCGCGGAGTTATCCCCACTACCGCGAGGTATACCCCATGCAGGGCCACGATGCTCGAGAGGCCTCGGACGCCGTGGATACATAACACGTCTCGGGTATGTCTCCTGGACGATATACGACGCTGGCAAGATCCGTGTTGTTGACATATATCGAGAATTCACTGCATCTCTGGAATATATTCACTGTATTTCTATAAAGAGTAATAAAAAGCTTAGCCAACATCTGGGACGACACTTTAACATTATCGGTGACCACAGAAAATTTTAATTTTGACAACACTCGAATCTCTGTAAGTCGAAATACTATTTGTAATATTGCTAAAGAATGTGAAACGCAGTTATAATAATTTATTTCGGTCCAGTTCTAAATTATCAAAATTCCTGAGGACGTATATTATTTTCTCTATTTTTAATTACTGTCTTGCTTTCTATATTTTTAATCCTTCCTTTGTTCCCTTTATATTTAATTCTCATTTTCTACAGAAAAATTTGTGCGAGTGTGAGCAAATGTAAAGTGTACTTTAATTAGAGTACGTTCTACATGTAAATAAAATTACACCGTTACGACTGAGAAGTTTTACCCTCAAAACATTATGCATTCAGGTCGCTGTAAAAAAGTGTGAAGAAAATAAAGAAACCACCCGAAAATAAATTCTAAAGTTTTTTCGGCGGAAAGAATAGAAACGTTTGTGTACTTGTGATAGGGGAGTTGTTTGAGAATATACCAGAATTGTAAGAATAAGCGAAAATAAATATTACTCTTACGACGAGATCCGAGTCGTAAATCCGTGCCACGATGACTAATTATTTTTCATCGTCATGCATTAAGTTGCGGCACATGAAATGGCCAGTTTTAAAACGTAAATCTTGTGAAGCATTTTGAAAAAAATACTACTGTAGTCTTGTAGGTATATTATACATCATTTTCAAGTACAAAGCTGCTATTTTACTAAAATCGCATCCATGATTGAAATAGGTGAATTAGTAAACTAAATAAAAACTGAAGACAGAAATTATTTATAAATAATAAAATTATAAAAAATTATTTAAGTAAAATACTTAAATTAGTAAATAAAATGATTTTAGATTCTATCTTCAATTTTTACTTAGTTTACTGATTCACCTATTTTCATCACACACGCGATTGTTAGTTACTTAACAATGAAGTTTTCACAATACAGTATACTTTAGTTAATTTCATATTGATTTTGATACCGAGTGCAGGTAGGTATGTGTGTGCGTATACACCCAGGCG
>CM052120.1:4336067-4361042 GCA_028454245.1 Halictus quadricinctus
GAATTTTAGTAAACACTTCAGAAAATGCCTCCAGCCCAATTAGCTTACGGAAAGGCCTGGTTTTAACCTGTTCTAAGACATGAAGATTTTTGTATGAATTCCGCCTACTTTAACGAGCCAGCGTAGGATGGGAATGCGATAGCGGGCCGTAACATCTTAGTTCGATTCGCAAAATAAGGTAGCTGTGTGTTAAGTGAGTCGGCGAGGGGGATCGACGAGTTAAAAAGAACCAAAATTACGGGAAACGGCGCGGCGGGCGGCCGCGAGGAAGCACGATATTTCACGTGCAACGGCCGGCGAGGGGCCACGCTAATTGCGCTCAGACTTCCAAGAATTCTTCGTTGTAACTGCCGAGCGATAATCAGGAAAGTAACGCTCTTTCGCACGATACGGGAAACCCAGTCTAACGCGAATGTACACGTCTATTACCGGGTCTAATCGAACGATCGATCCTGTTCCTCCGGAACTGAGAGTACGTGACTGCGTGGCTCGCATGCCTGACAAGACACTATTCAGCGCAAGAGTGCAACTATTTTCATTGCGCCTTTCATTCGGTGGAGAGCCGACGTAAAAACAGAGCAATTCCGGTAAACGCAAGCTGCGAGCCGGAGGTACAAGTGGATTTTATAACACAGATGTCGCAATAAAGTATCCTTTAACCGGTGATTCACATCATTTCGATTTATACAATGTGTCCCACGAGGCCTGTCCACTTGCGTATCTTGGTTATTTCAAACAATACGAGAAAATGTTACTTACAGAAGTTGTAGGGTTCAAGAGACTAAATAATATGGTATAAATGATATTCTTGCAAGTGGAGGCATAGAGAAGATATAGAGGTCACCATTGTTATCTTTTTAAATGAAATGTCCAATTTTTTATGCTCGATTTCGATAGATTGCCGTATTCTGAGTATAAAAGTACTAAACTGTATTTGTCCTAAAACTTACCGTTGCTGAGATATTCGACTGTTTACATCCTATTACCTTCATTATGGAACGTATTCAAGGACATGCTCGCTACGTCAAATGTAAACATTGGTAGGCTTTCGACCTCTCTCAGTGTCAGTCAGTTTCTCATTTAGTGAACATAAGATAGTCAATATGAAATTTTCATTCGAAGAACAATTAGAGATTGACGACATATATAGAGAAATCACTGTGCATAGATATGATTCGCTCTAACAGCACCGTGAGCTATTAATTAATTTTTTCATAAATTGCGTAAAGCAGTCTAGTTATTAGCAAACTGTCAACATTTTAATTTTAATTTATTTTATTATATAAAATTTTTATTTTCTGTTATTCGTTTTCTTTTTCAATTGTAACAATGTCGCATAGAAATTTAATTCCTGTCTTGATAATTTGGGTATGTTGAGAATAGGTATGTTTTTTGTTCCGTGCACTCATTTCTGTCGCAAATGCGGAAAATCCGCACTCTAGTCGTCGACGGTAAGCAGCGCGCGGGTTCGGTTCGTTCCCTATTTTAGAAAAAGCTTTATACTCGCGTAAATGCGCAAGAGTGATAACCACAGTGTAGGCATCGATTTTTTTTTAAAAAAAAAAAAAAAACGTTGTGACACATTTCAGGAATAAAATGGGTTACATTTCCGCCGGGAGTGACTCTTCGACCGTGTACCATCGGAGCATTTATTCTTTATGTTTACGAGGGCAGAAAGTTCTTAAAAGTTCAGCGGAATATTTCAGAACTCATGTGCATCCGGGTAAATATATAGAAAATTGAAAACGGTGCGGATTCAGGTTATTCCTCGAAGAAGTGTTTACCTTAGCAAGAATCGTAGACGTATTTACGAACAGAAAGAAAATATTCGGTTAGCATGTTACTCTCCCCGAGGTATAAGGAGGATCAAGGAAACTTTTATAAAGGTTTACGGAACTTGTTGTAATATTTATCGAGCAAGTTTGGACGCTAAATATACATTAAATATCAAGAAGAGAACAGTAAATACTATGGAGCTTTCTTGGATAACTCGATGCAACTTTAATTCTCTAATTGGTCGCAAGCTATAAAGAATTTTAAAAGTACGATTAATATAACAGAAATTGGAATTATTGTAAAATATATCAGAGAAGCAAATTGGGGACGATAATTAACCTACTTCAACGAGAATTTGAAACTGTTCTGACAACAAGTTTATGATTAAAGGTTTGTTATTAAACGACTGACGTTAAAGTTTGCGAATTAAATAAACACACGACATGAATCATAACATGCATAATTGTTTTGTTATTAGAAAATACCGGAGAAGATCAATTATAATGAGGAAAATCACTATAATACGAACGACTATAACTAATATTGAAGTCTCAAGTATTTGTTTGAAATAATACACTGGAAAATAAAACTTTCAATAATATTCTGTTGCGTACAAATTTATATTTCTTGGTTTTTCATATCCACTCCATTTTTTATCTGGAACGAGTAAGATTTTATTTTCTATTTGACCTACAAAAATGTGCAGTAGGGCAAAAGTAAAATGCTAAATAAGGAAAATTCGCAATTCCAGTTAATATCAATTAGTCCGTACTACTTCCGTTTACATTCCATTTCAGCAAATTCTTCTTTTTCCCGGTCGCACGTTACCTCATTAATGCGCACGACGCTTTTTGTATGCGGAAACGTTATTGTTAAGAATTGTACGTTCCGCGTTGTATTTGAATTATCACTTGCCATTTATATTCAATGAGAATTGACTTTAGAATCGTTGCAGTCCACAGCAAACGAAATTTTTTCATGAATAAATTGAACTCGAAGGCTCTTTATTCCTGTTTCGTTAGTATTAACGAAGCATTACGCGAATCAATCGGGAAAAAAAAAGAACAAAATTCGACAGCTTGCAATTCACTCGTCTTTTCAACGTGCTCGTTTCGTTTCTCTCTTTTTTCTTTTTGTTACTTGTTACCTTGAGAATAGGATAAAAAATTAGTTCGAAGCACGAACTTCGATGGCATTCCCTTGAGCTGAAATACGTAACGTTAGCGCATACCGTTCGAAATGTACGATGCACGTTATGCATTTTCGATTCGATTGCATTCGGGAGGATGTTTTCTGGCTCAAATATCTATGACCAGTTTTGTCAGTTATGCTCGCTACTGTTGCTCGGAAGTTGTTACATATTTATCTTGGTGCCGAACACCATGATCGCGACATTTTTGTTTCCTCGCTTTTCTGTAGCTTCCTCTTTCAGAATAAATCCTCTGCGAAATGTTCTGGAATCAGGCATTTTCTACTTATTATCATGCAAGCGGTCTGCTTATCCATTTATTGGGTACGATTAATTCTTTCTTATTATATCAACCGATTTTAATTAAAAAAATTTCATATCCATTTTCCTTTAGAAATAAATGTAATTAATATAGGCACAGTACAGTGACTTCTCGATATATGTCAACAACACGGGTCGTGCCAGCGACATATATCGTCAAGGTGATATGTATTCTAGAGATACAGTGAGTTCTCGATATATGTCAAGAACACGGGTCTTGCCATATTATGTTTACACTCCTCGACCTTCGTGGCCCCTCATGGAGTATACCCCGCGGTAGTAGGAATAACTCCGCGGCGTTTATCATCCAGGCCTTGGCGACATATATCGAGAAATGACTGTAATTGGCAGCCCCACAGTAATGGGTCCTTTACCCTAGGTTTTTGAACCTGTAATTTCGTTGTCAAATGTTTAAATGCAATATTAGAGTGTTCAGTTGTTATTGACTATTACTGCAAGCAACTTTGGACAACATAAAACGCTCCGTTTAATTTACCAGCGTAACGGCAATGGTGCAGAGACAATTGATTCTCAGAATTAGTCGTAAAGTTTATTCTTCCCGTAAAAGAAACTAGCCATCGTTAACCTGTTAAGTATTAACTCAGATATAGACGTTGGCTATGCAGATTCGCGCGTGTCGCATACAGGATGTCGTTCCACTCTTGTTAATAAGAGATTACCTCCAAAGTTGTTAGTTGTTCAAACAAGCGTTTCATATTGAAATTATCCTGCTTCGAGAGCAATATTGTGTGACGACAATATCGCTGCCCTGATTCTCGTCGTTACAGACTACACATAAAGGCTAATGTAAGGGATTTACGTTCTTCTTAACGAAACTATAGGCTTCTTAATTCTATAAAAATACACGTCTATATGCATATTAACATATTGCTGTTTGCAGTACACTGGAAAGTAGTTTTTCACCGAGTGCGCACATTATGTCGGACGTCCGTAAATAGGTTATCGATATAGTTCGTACAAATTGCTGGCAACTCGATATTAGGTGTTAACGTTCTATATGTTAATTGTGATATTGCTTATCGAGGAGTTTTAGCATATCTCTACAACCCATTATTATCGGTTTAAGGCTCTTTTCCACGCAACTAAGAAAAAAGGTCCTCGAGTGGATGTCGCGAAAGAAACAATTCGAAGAAAAATGAAAAATATATAATCAAAATATTCGAACTTTGTAAGAAGAAAAAAAAAGAATTTTCACCCCCAACTTTGAGGGCTATTTTCACCCCGTAGATATGGATCATTGCAGATAAAAAGAAATACGTGTGAAGTATTTTTCAGCAAACTATATCCTGTACAAATTTCATTAAAATCGGCGTGTTACGCTTCGCATACCTATTTTCAATCTATCCACATTATTAAGACAGGAATTAAATTTCTATGTAACACTGTTACAATCGAAAAAGAAAACGAATAATAGAAAATTACAATTAAAATTTTATATAATAAAATAAATTGAAGTTAAAATTAAAATGTTGACAGTTTACTAATAACCAGACTGCTTGTGCATTTCAGAATAAATTAATTAATAGCTCACCGTGTTGTCAGACCGCATCGTTTCTATGTACAGTGATTTCTCTAGATATGTCGCCAAATGATAACAAACTCAAGGTCACGTGAAAGTCATAATATTACAGGACGTTGGATTCGTCTTGACCTCGGCTATCATACAGCGATAATAAAAATATATCATTCCATTTGAAAAAACTTCGATGACCTTGAAATCTCAAAAAATACAAACTCGAACAAATTTTTTTGCCTATCATAATATTTGCCGCTCTGAACCTCTCCTCTGACATTTTATTCTATCATAAAAAAAAACAAGCGAGAGTTAGGTGAAACACCCCGTATATGTCGCGAAGGCCTGGATGATAAACGTCGCGGAATTATCCCTACTACCGACCGTTGTTGACATATATCGAGAATTCACTGTGTGTCGCTTTAAAATTCAAGAACAAGAGCTACAATTATTTTTCCGCCAACATAATACTTCTTCTCCTAATCGGTTGGTGGGATTGAAATGTGACACCTTGTTACGAAACTACGAGCCAGCTGGTAGACACGATACACGTACGCGAGAGCAGTAGGCAGTGTAGGCACAGCATACGCGGCCTAGGTACGGGTTAGCATTCTCCATTTCGTAGGATGAACTTGGCTACGTACCTCGACCGGGTTTTCCTCTTTCCTGAATCCTCATCCTTCCTCTTTTCGTGATGAATACTCGGTGTCGGGGTTGGCTTTGCCTCATTCACGACGTACCTGGGGTACATTGTATTAGCAGCCGCCTATTCGGCGACCCGGATACCCACCTACTGATGTCTCGTAAAAAACCCGCAATAATTCTCGCTGGCTGCCAGTGCACGCCCCCTTCTCATCCGTTTCGGTACGACTTGCTGCAAATCAGAACGTTTTAATGGGATTATGCGGTGTCGCAGCGAGAGGGGACACGACGCCGTGTCATCAAAATTTTCACGAAAACAGTCCTTCAAGAAAAGAAACAGCCGCGCCCGTTAAAGCGGATCCTGGGAAACGGTATTTTTACTCACTTTAGAACAACCTTTGACCCCGTTCAATTAAATCCGTGTAACCGGCACCGCCCAGCGAAAATACCATAGCCGCCCATGTAGTATTGTTATTGTTTGAAGGACACTTCACGGATTAGTTTCAACCCCGAATTATTCTTCCTCGAACCGCAACGAAATTTACTTTGCTCTCGCACGCCCTCTGTGGCTTAGCACTTGGACGGCTCACCCCGCAAGGCAACCTGAACAATTCAGTAAAATTGAAATTATTATGTTTATTCGGTGAAATGAAAACTGAAAAGGCGAGGCTGATATTATAGAAATTTATTTAGAACATTTAGGCAGAATTGTTTATGTAGTTATTTCTTTTTATATGCAATGGTCCATGTCTAGGGGATGAAGAGAATACTCAAAGTTGGAGACTAAAAATACATCTTTTAGGATACAGTGAATTTGCGATATATGTCGTCGAGGTCTGGATGATAAATGTCGTGGAATTATAACCACTACCGCGGTGTATACTCCGTGAAGGGTAAAGAAGCTCGAGAGAGAGAGAGAGAGAGTATTATAGTCTTAATCTATGTAGTCTTAATTATAGTTATTAATCTTTTATTTATTTTATCATATATAAAAAGGGTTATAAATCATATATATATAACTTATATTTCGGAGTAATGATGTCCTATACAATATCGACGCACATGAAAACTACCCACTTTAGGAATGAGATTTTTGTGTCGTTTAAAATGTTAATGAATAGGTCACGGTAAGTCGCAAACTGCTGTACCAATACTCATCTCATATACAGTAGGACCTCGATTAACCGGATTATCCGCGATTATCCGAGATCTCGATTATTCGAAGTTTCAAATTGCCCCTCGGAATATGCATGACTCGATTTTGTGACGCTTTTTGTTTTCGAAATAAAACTTTTTTTTTTAGGAAAAAACGCCTCTTCAATTTCGCGTCCGTTATGAAAAAATATCTTGGAATAAAATAAACGGCGATATATGACTGTAACATTATTCAAAATATGTTTTACATTATTAAATTTTGTATGAATTTAATAAATTACTAAACATTTCGGTACTGCACCATTTTCGTATGTATAGCAAGAAAAAATATATATAGAGGAGAAATATTCTAGGTCGGAAGAAATGTTTCGTTTTGGAGTTAGAATGGCTTCGAGTGCAAAGGGTTAATAAAATAAGTTCAAATTTAAATAATAATTTCTCTACCGAGTAAAATAAACAAACCAATCGATGGATACGCGAACATTGTAATTGGAAAGGGAAATGCATTTCCAGCCTATAATAGATCGTCTGTTTTGTAAATAAATCACATTTTTAGTTTTTTCTCCCAGGTCTCGATTACCTGATAGATCTTGATTTACTGGAGTCGTCTGTCTTCCGATTAAGCCGATTAATCGAGAGCCTAGTGTAGTGTAAAAAGTGGGCGCCTGCTGTTTCAGAATTTATGGCTGCAATTACCATATGGCGCTTCCTTCCGAACGGAATCTTATGCGCGTAAAAGATTTTTCATATGCATATTCACAGCTCTTCGATAAACAAATTATTTTTATGAATCGCACTCAATGGTTTCCATATTTTTCGCGCGTCTACTTTCCATATACAATGAACTCTAGATGTATGTCAACAACATTACTATGACATACGCGAGCCGTGTTATGTTTACACTCTTCAGCGTCCAATGACTCTCGAGATTCTTGGCCCCTCACGAGGTATACCCAGCAGTAGTGGGAATAATTCCGCGACGTTTATCATCGAGGGCTTGGCGACATATACATAGAACTCACTGTATGTGGCACCGATACGGTAATGAGTCGCTTACCCTAGGTGCATTAAATCCACCGATTCTACTTATAAATGCTAAGCATGTGAACTTGATTTTCAATTGTAGTCAAGATAGTTATACATTGTTTGAATAAGTGCTTATTTCGATTCACATTAGAGTAGAAACAAAAAAGTGTTAACGGATTTATGCGGCGCACTTTTGTTTTTATAAACAAAATTAAAAAATTCCTTTGCCAGGTTTTAATTTGGAATTTCAGCGAAATTATGGTCGCATTTTCCGCACCGCTTTCCAACTAAACAACTTTGCGGCATAGATCGGAATGTAATTTTTTTGCGGGCGTCGCTTAATAAGAAGGTTCGGGGTGGTTAACCGTTTCCTCGACTTGTTCTGTTTGTTTTCTTGACTCCCCGGCTGCCATAATGGTTCGCCGCGCAGGTACCTACCATTTAAATGTCGCTTTGGCGTTCTCTAATGACCAGCGTTATCATATTTTTAAATCCGTGTAAGAAATGAATGCGACTGGATAAAAAAAGTTGAATCAACACTCGCAATAAAACGGTGAGATACTTAGTGTTCAATAAACGTCAGAACACTGAACATTTGAAACACTTTTCAAAAATATATTTCGCTCATCCTTTTAATATTACATTTACTTACATCCAAGAAAACATTGATGTTCTCTTTAAACATAAAATAGTTTTACGGTGATTTCTCGATATATGTCACCAAACCCTGGATGATAAACGTCGCGGAATTATCCCCACCACCGCGGGGAAGACCCGCGAGGGGCTACGAAGTACGAGAGTCCTCGGACCCCGAGGACTGCAAACATAATACAGTGATTTCTCTATATATGTCGTCAAGGCCTGGGCGATAAACGTCGCAGAATTATCCCCACTACCGCGGGGTATACAGATTGCGGCGACTAATGATATACTACTCTCAATATTCCGCCAGGTGCACAATAATCTTTCCACCGTGAATATTAGATTTCGATGTTGACGTTTGTGGACGACCGGGTACAATAATTTTAATATTAATACTAATATTAAACGATTCAATTCCAGAGGCCTCGGGCGCCGAGGAGTGTAAACATAACACGGCTCGGGTATGTCTCCTGGACGATACATGACGCTGACAAGACCCGTGTTGTTGACATATATCGAGAATTCACTGTACATCCCAAAGATATTAAAAAATCGTTTTTAATTTATCCAACTGCTGTCAAGTTCGGTTGCAACGAATAATTAAATTCAACGGTTGATTCTCTTTATAAATCGGGCGTTGTTCGTTAAATACATTTCTCATTCCTTTCTCGTATCTCGTAAAAAGAATTCAATTAGCAGTAACTTCTCTTCCACGTGTCTTAACACAAAGATTGCAGTTATCGGGTATTCTTTTTACGTCCAGGTCCCTTTCCCTCCATCACCTCAACTAGAAATCACGGTTTTAAACGTGTGAACGTGTATTCCATTTTCCAACTGTAGACGTTCGCACTTAATAGATGTCATTGAATTTATTCTTCTATTAAACTGCTCGACTATTTCAAGGGGATTGATCATCTTATTATTTTGTTTGTTGATTACGCTGAAACAATGGTATCGTTGAATCTATTCATCTATTGTCCTTGAATTTTTCACACGTTTGTGTCCACATGTAAATCGGAAACAATACCTACCGACAAGGGCGTGGAATTCAGTGGATTACTGAATCAACGGATGTGTTTCGCCGATTTGGCAGCACCGAGTCCAATTATGAGAGAGATTTGCGCGCGATCGCCAAAACCTGCCTTCATCAGTCATGAACAAACATTGGCGACAGCTGATTTGCTAATTGCTTCCATACATTTGAGGCCGGCTTTTGGGGGCCGAGTACACAGTCATATAAAACCACTAATGCCACGAATAGGCCAGATAAATTGGCAATCCCACGATTAATCAAATATGATTGAATCTTATGGGAAACTTGATTAGAACCGCAGATGGGTTCCTCATTTCGATCGATTATTACAAACGTCTGCTCTGTCACAGAGCCTGCGAGCTGACTCGCACGCGCAAGCACTTGCAAATAAAACTTTGTTATCTTTCATAAAAATTTCCCACTGGAATGAGAAACTCGCCACTGCCACGCGCAAAGGCTATCATCATAAGCGTTTTAAAGTATGCAACTGTGTTCAAGGTTATTTGACGGCAGAATCAAATCTACTTTTCCATGTATTTAAAAATGCAGTAGAGAAACATACACGTTTCTTTTATTCTTTTCAGAGTATTCCTTAGTTTATATCATTCAAATTGTGCTACAAACATTTTCCATGTTGCAAAAGACAAAGGAGATATTTAGATAGCCTCCTTTAGCTCTGACACCCTGTATACAACAAATTAAGGATTATATTCTACTAAAAACAGTATAAACAGCACTTTTCAAACAACTTCTCTGTATTTGAAAATTCACCTTTTCGCAAATAGAGCGCTGTCCGACCGACGACGCGATCTCTACATGAAAATTAATTTCTGACGTTAAAACCCGGACAATCGTTTCTACACAGACGGTAAATTGAAATCAGATTGAAATTCCATTGAATTACGGTTCCTTTTGAAACGTCTATTCACCTGCGACCCTCAACGAATTTACTTTGACGTTTACTAATTCATTATTAACCGAAATATTATTGTTTCCCGTTAATAAGGGGTTTAATTACTTGAAAAAATCACCGCGCGCCACGTCATTAACGGAATAGGGGGGGGGGGGAGATTGGAAATACGCCGTCACCTTATTTTCTGAATGAATGGATTCTCTTAGGCAAATTCCGTGTATAATAGATTTAACCGCAACGTACCGTTAAATACCGGTCACCGTGCAATTACAGTGAATTCTCGATATATGTCAACAACACGGGTCTTGCCAGTGTTATGTTTACACTCCTTAGCGTCCGAGACCTCACGGGGTATACCCCGCGGTAGTGGGAATAATTCTGCGACGTTTATCATCGAGGCCTTGGCAACATATATAAAGAAATCACTGTATTTCACGTCTAACGTCGTTACACGTAGAGTAACAGTAATATACATTTTTAATCGGACGATAACTTTTTTAATATTGGTCCATACGATTTGGATTTCGTTTGAAAAGTTAGAACAATTAGTTTAATACAGGACGTGGACAAAGTTTTGGAAAAACTGCAATTGGTCGGAACTACAGAGAAAATATTAAAAGTTTTTCTGGCCTATATTAAAAATTTAAATCTCGAAGGACCCCTGAAGGTTCATGGACCCTTAACCGACTCCTACAGGTCCGTCCACATCCCTTAAATTTTTCACCCTGCCTGTTGGGATCCTGATTTACATAGTGAAGTAATATTTACCTTCACATTTACCTTAGGTGACCTTCAGATCTCCTAAGCACGTCCATCCGAGGAAAACTTTTTTCCTCCACGTACTGAACTACTACTACCTTGAACTAATCAACTTTTATTTAAATCACTTCTTCCTGCCTTGAAAGCTGTACGAGTTATTCCGGCGGATTTTCTTAAAACGTTATAAGTAAGAAACAGAAATTAAATAAAAATTAAGTTTGCGGAACTCCATTAAGTATTGAATAAAATGAATGAATATCAACCGAAAAGCATAACCGGTAATGTAATTCTCTGCAGGCATCCGTGTAGAATCGGGTTTATTGCGTTTGAACATTCGTGACGTAAACTGCGCGACGAAAATCATTAAACACCACTTGCTCGCAATTTGAATCACTTACCCGAAATTAATTTGGCGGGTGATAGTCCGAATAAATTGGTCCCATGACGAGTCAATCTTGGACCTTACAACGACAAGAGAATTTAATTGAAAATCCGCGCAACCATTCGCGACATATTGAAAATGAATGTGAGGGAAGCGGCGCGAGAGGGGAGGGGTGGGGAGGTGGAGAGAGGAAGAGAGAAAGTACTATACAGCGATAGACACGTCAATTAACTTCCGGAACTTCAAAGAGATTCCAGTCCACATATCCTGCGGATCAAGGACAAATTTCAAATAAAAAATGACGCTTCCTTTTTTAATAAGTAAATAAGCGTATTTCAGTAAACATCGTATTTACGTTATAATTTTCTTCTGATTAGTACGATTTTCCAGGTGGGCTAACGATGTGTTATTAGATCAAATTTTAATGCAGCTCTTGCAATTTTAATTCACATAATAGCAATTTTTGTTGGAAATATATACTAAAGTAATTCGAGAAAGGAACTCAATTTCATTTCAATGTTGAAAATCTCTTTTTATGATGGTAGAATCATAAAAGCTTCTCCTGAATATACGTTGGTGATTTTATACATAACGTTTCACATTGTTTCCATGAATTAATATCGGCAATTTATTTATTAAAAATAAACGTATTATGCGATAAACAGATGTGTCCGGAAAGCGTATTCGATATTATACAAATATTCGCCAGCAAAATTGTGCAACAGTCGAGCAAAATTTTATTCCATTTTAATAATTTGTTTTGGAATGTTGAATCAGGTTATGACGTTTTCGGTTCTCAGGAAAGACAATAGAAAATAATATTCTGTTTCTGAAATATTTTTGTAAAAATACTGAACATTTTCCTTTTTAAATATATTATTGTACGGGTTATTGTTGGTTATATGGGTCATCATTAGTTGCATTTAATAAGCGCTTTATTTATTCATAGACTGCGGATCTCAATGCAATATAAGATCCATGAATAATTTCAACAAACTAAAATCAGATCTGATCTGCGAACAATGTTAAAGTTTGTATATGTCACATCTAATTCGAAACCTAACTCTGAAATTGTGATTTTTAATGAGGCGAAGGAGTCATTCATTAAATTCGGGAGAAAATTAAATAACTGAACGGTTAAATTATTTCCATACGCATAGTTGACTTTACGAAGTCGGCGAAGACGTTAACAAACTTTCAAGCGGAATTCTACAGACGGCGAGTTTTTAAATGGCGATGCACGGAAGCGGAGCAATTGTTCCAGCAGTGTCTATCGAAAAATTTAATTAAACTTGCATTTGGCTGCTCGTCAACTCCCTACGGGGATCTCGCATACTTTATTCACCATGCATGTTCAATTCCGTCTTTCCCTGCAAAATTAAAAACAAACGCTGCTGCCCGACCCCGTGCAGTTTTATTTGCGCGAGAGATTCGGAATGCTGTTAGCTCTGTGCGACGCGGGATCGACACCGGCGTGCCAAGAATGGTTTTCCCTTCTTTTTTTCCTCTTTTTCGAATTTCTAGCGATCGAGTTTACCGTCCGAGCCCGAAACAAATTGACCAGCTTTTAAACTTCATCTTAAACTTGTTAATTACTGTGTCCCCGGCATCGATCTCCTCTTCAAATTCGATAGAACGTACTCTGTCGAAGGCTTTTTACAACTGCCTCGAGCCGTAGAAGAACTTTTTAATTAAAAACACTTTCAGCTGCAACGAGACGCCGAAAAGAAATACACTCTAATATATTTTTCTTTTTTTTTTCTCCCACGATATTCATTGTACTAATTTATCGGACATTAGATTTTGCGCTTGTAATTTATCCTTGTGAAATATTCTATCTAAAAAATGTGTGCTTTCAATGTCACAAGCACACAGGATACCGAAAGTATTTGAACACTAAATTTCCGATTCCAAGGTTCCAAGTTTAGTCGTGTGAAATAGTCATTGTGTATATACAGAGTTATCCCCTCTCTGAAACGCGTCACGTGACGTAGAAGGGGAAGATAGAGTGAGAGAAGAAGTCTTGACCTGGCTACACTGAGTATATGTATCTTTATATATACAGTGACTTCTCTATATATGACGCTAAGGCTTGGATAGTAAACGTCGCAGAATTATCCCCACTACCGCGGGGTATATCCGGTGAAGGGCCACGAAGCTCGAGAGGGCTCGGTAAACATAACATAGCTCGGGTACGTCTCCTGGACATATATCCTGGACATATATCGAGAATTAACTGTACGTATTATTGCAGAGATGGCACTCTTCATTCAAAGCTGAATAAGTCGACTAAAAAAATCGCAGCCCATATTTAATCTCCTGGTTTTTGCGATTTTGTGAAATAATTTTTGGTTCGGCGGCCACGTTCGACTTTAAATGTCCGCGCGCACCAGCGTTGCGCACCGAAGCATGCACAGTGGATTACATTCGTTAAATTCAATGTTACGTTATTTCCGGGGCACCGATTTTAATATTTATGGAATTGCGAGAATAATCTCGCGCGACATACATTAATTCTATCAATACAAGAACGCGTGAGAATTAACGCTTTGAAATATTCGTTCATTTGATAACGTTGAATTAATCACTTAAAACGGAGCGTTACAAATTATTCAGTGACACGCGTTATTTATACATCGAAGTTCGACGTTCCCGAAACTAATTACACCGGGCGGCGCTCCGATTCGTTAAGTGTAACTTTAATGGTAATAATTGTTTAACCGTCGGATTTAGTTTGCAATCACGTAGCTATAAATACGTTATGAATGATAAGCGCGCGGTATTGCTATTACTGAGGAGGTAATATTGATTTATCGTCAGCCGTAGTTATACGGATAAAATAGGATCGTTTGTTGCTGCAATACAAGTCGAAGCGAATATAAACGTAGCTGATCGAACTCTGCTTACGAACAATCCCTCGCGGAAATTAAAATTGAAAACACTGCGACTCCATTTTTAGTAAAGTACAATTTAAATGTCGCATTAAACGTTTGCCAAAAAAGTTTGCCGTTCATTATAATTGCAGCTCGTGGTAAAACGACGGAATTTAATTTTCGTACAAGCGTGCATTGTGATATTTGAAGTACGTTTTCTTTTCTCAAATGTGACGTTATTTCTAACGAAAAGAATTACGAAAATGTACCGTAATATTAAGGGTACCCATAAGTAATCAATTATTTGCAAAGAATTTGTTTTTCCTTTAGTTCTGTACCGTTCCTTGAAGAGGAAACACGTATTCTTTTACCGTTTTCGGTAAAGCAGCTTGTGTTCAAAATATTCTAAAAAGTATAATTTTTTTTTACAACCGTGTAATAAAATGGCGGTGTTCGTACCTTCGAGGATCATATTGGTCATTGCATACTTTTTCATTTTCATGCGGGATTTAATGCAACGGTGACAACAAAGAAAATTTGCGATGTTTATGGAGATGTATTCAAGGTCAACAAGTGTGAACGTTGGTTCTGAATTTCTATAAGTGGGGGATTGAACCTTTGCAGGAAAGATGGCAAACTGTCCTTGATAATGATGGAGATTATATAATCAATTAAGAAATAAAAACCTGAATTTACTACAAAGTTTGTTTTAGATTTCAAAATAATTGATTACTTATGGGTCCCACTAATAATATTTAAGGGAACGCTGTTATGAAATCCGAATTAAAGAGAAAAAGCTGTTAATGAGTGTCGGAGAATTACATTGTGATTAAAGAACCGTCCGGCTGCGTCTAAAATGACAAAATTTATCCACTCCGGAAAACAGATAAAATAAATGTAATAAATGTTAAGAATTGTATGGAAAAATGGTCTCATTGGTTCGATTTTGCTCTTTGCTGTAAATGTTGAGGGCAGAATGAATCAAATAATCTTTGTGCGAGCATTTTAGATCCGCTCGACCGCGGAATCGCACAGTGATTTTTCGAAAGTTCCCGGTGGAATCGGAGTTGTCCAGATTCCGAATGTTTCTATCATCTGTAAACTCGAGCCACGGCGCAGCGCGACAGAACTCTCTTTACGACTCTTGATTTGATTGGATTACTTGAACCGAGCCCTGGCTACGTGGTAAAGGTACAGGAAAATTGTGCTCTTTGAACCCGACTCCGCGATACGTGTCCAAAAGTCTAGCTTTCAGAACGACAACAAATATAATTCAGGACGTGACTCCCCGGTAAATAACTTCCTCTCCAACTCGCGCCACCTGCAAGTATTATTTGTTCGTTTGAAGTTCCAAGCTACCGTTCCCATTAAGTTTGCTAAACTGTCTACGAGAGGGGATATGGATCAGCGAAACTCGCAAAAACTGACATTCTTTCGACGATCACGTGACCCAGTTCAGCGGCAAAAAATGAATTTCGTTTACAAAACTCCCCGGGAAAATGGAAAATATATTTATTCGCATGAGATTTCATTTTCGAGAGAATTAAATCCGAACGTTCATTAAATGCTGTTACGTTGACTCGGAAACAATATCCATTTTTTTCAGTAATCATGACGGACACAATTTAGTGAAATACTGTTTCCTGTTTTGTCAAAGTTTTCCAATTATCTTCGAATAATTTATATTTTTCCCATGGTACCTCAAAAATATTTAATATATGACAAATTCTGGATTCTGGATTCTGAGAAAATAGCTGGTAACACTTTACTTGGAACAGCCTGTATAACTAGGCTGTGAAGTTTCGTTTAGGATGAAATTTGTGTATAAATTATCAGTTGTAACAATGAATTATCTAGATGAGATCGCAAAGATCCGTCCGGGGAATTAAAGACGACCAATGGAACGCATTGCCGTCATAAAACGACGAACCGATCACCTAAGGGTATCATCCAAGTGCCCTGAAATCTACGACTTAACACCGCACCGTTGACTTTAACTTTCGCCAACTTGCTCAAATTTATGGTTACCGATGTTTCCACAGTTCCACGTAACACACTCCAATTCCAGCAATTCCTATATTTTCGTTCTTTCCACCATTTTACTACCAACGGTCCTCACATCAACGTCTTATCTACTTTATTTAAAAGAAAATTATCGAGCTGCTTTTACATTCAGCTCAGTCATCACAGTCTACTAATACGTTTCTTGACCTCGTTTAACGACTTACTGGAATCAGTGGTTAAATTTCACCTTGGCAACCCAGAGATTTTTAACTTTTTAATATATAATCCTGTACATCTTGACGAGAAAATGCCAAAAATCGTAGTTTTAAAGCGAGGAATTCACTGGTACAAATTTTAATTATTGTTATTCCTGTCGTGATTACTCGATCTCGGTTGTTTAGCGGCGCCGCATCGAATTAAAACGATTTACTGGCAACTGAGTTGAGAATAATAAACAGTTTCACTTTTCGAGAATATTAAACAGTTTCGTCGTTGAATAGGATTTTAATTGGAGCCTCTAGTCCATTAAGTGGCACTTCGACTGATGGAGTGGTTGTGTGGTCTCGTGTGTCTCTAAATAGTGCTACCGTTTTAGTTAGTTCTCGTGTTGTTCTAAGGAGGTCAGTCGGTGTTGAAATCTGCACCAATTAACAAGAGATTACAAGGTAGTGTTGTCCCACTCGGGTCAATTTGTAGGATTTCGGTTTAGGGGAAACGCCTCGTAAACTGCCCATGTAACGAGGGTACGTTTCACTTTTGGCTCGACAAGAACTAGTAACATTTAAACGCCTGTTAAGTTAATCAATTTATCATACGAATCTGTTTGAACCATAGAAAGATTTAAAATTTTCTTTTGCTCAAGTTATCTGCTCTATGTTATCTATATCGACGTGTCGGTCGACTTTAAACACGTATAACCTTTGAACCATTTAATTCCTCGCCTTAAAACTTCGATTTTTGACATTTTATCGTCAAAATGTACAGGATTATATAGTAAAAAATTAAAAATTTCTGGTTCACCAAGGTGAAGTTTAACCGTATTCTATAATATCTAATAGGATATTGGGACATTTTAATAATAAGCGATCTATATAATGATTCCTAGAATACAATAAGGTTTACTTGTATTAAGTTTCGAAATTTCAGCCTCAGCAACCGGGGAAGAATTGAATTTCTCAAGATTGCACAGAAATTTGAGAATTCAATACTCCTTGCAGTATAACCGCGGCGAGTTAGGTTAAACAACTCAATCTCGTAGTTTTTCTGGAGGCAAACTCGTCACGGTTTCGTTTCCGAATGACCTGCGCCGTTATACTGTTTTTCCCTATGAAAATGGCTCTTTTTATACTTCTCTCGGCGGAGTTCGTTACCCAATCAGCTTTTCTCGGACGCCGCATGCAGTGTTTTATTGCTCACCGCACCTGAAAATCCCAACGCACAACGCTCCCTTCTCTCTAAACCATGCTGAAATTTATTATACCCGGTCTACGTGCTTTATAAATTAACTTCAGTACATCGTAAAATTAAAGATTGGACACTAGGAATTGCCAAACGTGCAATTACCGAAAGTTTTTGCTAGTCGATTCGACTATGATGTTGCCAAACGTGTTGGCAAAGTGTGGTTTTAAAATACTTTTCGAATTACTTTAAAATACTATGGGAAATACTGAATCAACGAATCTTGCACGAAGAAATCTTGAATTTGCAGGATTTAATATTTAACGAAATTATAGATATTTTTTAACGGTTTCACGGATCCAGTTTTAACGTGCTTCTGCATCGAAGCATACACAATTTCTTCGCAGCATCTGCGATGACCAACGAACCCGGTCGGAAATATGCTAGCAATCACTATGAAATGTTGAGGCAGTTTCCTTGTTGCGTTGCGCCTACATTTCCAGGCACAAGTGGGCACAAAAATATTGCCCAAACAACTATGTGTTCCAGAAAACCATGCTGAAGAATTCATTTTCAATTTCCGAGCAGTGCCGCAAGTTTTCAGAAAGATGTACAAAGTCTACCGAAGGTTTAAGCATTTTCCCGGAAGCTGGGGAGCATTCTTCTTCGACTACGCCGTAACATAAACGCGCGACCTTAAAAATGGCTTCCGCTGCGTCCTACTTGAGACGGTTTAATTTTTTATGCGTGGACTGCGGATCCTTATAAAATTATATGTATGCATATCTTTGTACATACATTTGTACGATGAACCAGTTCTGTATCGAACATGGTAATAATAGAAGAAGAAGAAGAGTAATTTCATTAATAATAATAATTTTACAAAAATAAACTACCATTAAATGTTTTCCTTTACATCAAGCACAAGTTTCTGAATATCATCAGAAAAGATGACGCTCAAACTCTGATCATGTATGAGATGACAATAATTTCCTGCTATGTCAGCAACAATATACTTAAGATTATGAGAACAGCTGCGTCTGTCGTTAAGTTCACCGCGTTAAATTAACCCCTTACAGCCTATTATCGATTCTCGCTCGCTTTAACGGCCAGCTATACCGATATACAATATGGGGGTAAACTCATGTGTGATGCAACTGAAAATTGATGACGCAGTTGAGAACACACCTTATGGGCATTAGCATCCATCAAGTCTTGGTGTCGCGAAGGAAACACTCGAAACAATTCTCCTTGAAATTAAATAAATTCAGGTTTCCATTTTTTAACACTAATGCTTGTAGAAATCACACGAAATCAAAACTAATTTAATAATACAAGAACAGAGAAACTAATGTTTGTCGTACCAGTGATTTTTGTAATATTCTTAGTACAAATAAAATTTGGTTTGCTTAATAAGTTGTACTAAAATTGATTGTCAAGTATGATAAAAAAATGATGTCATACACCGACGTGACACTGAACGTGTCAACTCGCAAAATTTATGTCATTAAGTGTAACGCTGAACTACACTTTTTAAATTAATCCTCCTTTTCTATCATGCCGAACCAGGTTACAAGATGATGAATGAAAAGCAATGTAATATATTCCAAATCATTGAAGAAATTTGAACCGATTCCATGCAAGCCTATGAATGCCAATAAACGCATGGCCGAGCATGATCACATAGCCTTCAGGATAATTGCTGTGGGGCATAGTTGAAACAAATATAGTGGTTCAGTGACAGTGACATTGGAGTGTAACACAAAATTCTGGGAGGTATAAGAAGAGAGAAAATTGATAGCAATATTGTCAGATGATTTGTATTAGCAACGTTTATACTGATTACACACTTTATCGTTTTCTGAATTATGACATTTTCACTCATTTAGACCCTGAAACTGTTTCAACCAGGATTTCATAGAATTCTCATTACAAATATAATTAAGGGCGTTGGAAAATCATCAAGAATATATAAGAAAAATTTTTGAACTATTTTTATATTGTTTATATCTTCTTCTTATTGTCTAATTAAAAAATTATGTCAATAATCTGTTTCATATAACCTTGTACAGTTGCACCACACATTTCGGCTACCTATTGCCAGTACCCAGAAATCTGAATTTATAATAGGCTCGCCCGCACCTTCTTCGATCACCAGTCACGTTGACCTAATCTACCGCCATCTCGTCACCCTCTCCTAATCGCCTGAAGTAGTTAATTCAGTTTCGAATCAGCCAATCGCAGAATCTTCATCTCCTGATCAGGAGCACGAACTAATCACCAGCGAGATTTAGTTCTTCGTAGAACACAGATCCTAACCCTTTGCACTCGGAGCTGTTTTAACTCCAAAAGAAATGTCTTCGGTTTATTGTTATTAGGTACTTGTACTTGCATTGCGTAAATTTTTAGAAATTTAATTTCTAAATTTACATTTTAAATTTGCTATTTTTAAAAATTGTTTTGAACCACAAAGGGTCAGATTCAAAGAAGTTTTCAAAGTTAATTGTTCAATGAGTAATTATACTAAATATATAGCTCAATCACATATATTTATATACATCTGTATTTAATAGTAGCAAGCTCCAAGCTTTCCACGTCCATAGTCTTCCATAGTTAACCAAATTCAAGCACCAATTTCGAATGTCAATCGAATCGCTTTACACAATCGCTTTACACAATACAATATTCAGACGAGGTTTAACACTGTACAAGGTACTAATACATGAAAAGTCCAAATCTGTAACATACTAAACACACGGTTAAACATAATAAAATAGCATTCGGAGTACTGGCGGAAGAGATTTTAGGGATTACCCCCTCCACCCGTTTATATCATCTCGGGACACACTGTACACAAATGGAATAAAATAGTTTGCGAAACTTTAATGTCGTTTTCTAGGAGAACGGTTGACTTGAAAGCCATGATTCATTTGAGACTTTTGTTCGTCGCGATGAGTACTATAGGTTGCAGTAAAAAAACAATTTTGACCTTGAGAAAAGGGTCAAGGTCAATTTTGTGGAATGGTTACTTGGGTTGTCATAATTGGATGGCTTAGATGTTGACGATATTAAATTTCTATTAGTGCTTGCATGTGAGTAGCAACGCATGTAGAGGAGATAGGGAGGGGATAGTGATGATGGGGACAGAATTCTTCAGTCGAAACTTTGCTCGTAATATTCTGGTATTCTAGGACAACGACTTCTCAGTAATAAATTATGTCTTGGCAAGGTTCGGGTTGCGCATGATGTGTGGCTGTCCAAGAACTCCAGTTTATGACTTCTTGCATTAGTGGCTCTAAAGTATGACGATAGTGACCCTAGAGTGCTCCCGTTGGGTCACAACAACAGTTAAACTCGATAGATGATGAGACTGTTTAACAATCCGCGTCCGAGTAACAATTTAATTCCATTACTCTCGAGTGACACTCGGCAAACTATTCCTCTCAATTTTTATAATTTAAATAGAATTAAAATTATTAGCATTAAACAGGAAAACATTCCTGTGTAACTTAATGGGTCACTATCATATTAACCTTTTCCGCTAAGCAAATTGTTTCACTATTCCTAATTTTACGAACTCGTTGTACTCACGTTCAATCGAATAAAGTTTAAAGTACTATCACGTACCAGGAAACGTACCACATCACTTGTAAGGGGACCTATCAAACTGACATCGACGAATCGTAATAAAAGTTTGCGAAGCGGTAGTTCTTGCGAGAATATTACGCACATATTTTTTTATCGACTATCATTAACATCGAAGGAGTGAAAACAGCCCTTAACGTTTAGGGCGAGAATTAGATTCGATTTGATTGTGTATTTAATAAGTAGATCACGGATTTCCTACATTTATAACAGGCTTTCGAATACAGCGATTTCTCTATATATGTCGTCAAGGCCTGGATCATAAACGTCGCGGAACTATCCCCACTACCGCGGGGCCACTACACCGTGGAGAGGCCTCGGACGCCGAGAAGCGTAAACATAACACGGTTCGGGTATGTGTTGTTGACATATATCGAGAATTCACTGTATCTCTAGAATATAATATCTCCTGGACGATATATGTCTTTGGAAAGATCCGTGTTGTTGACAAATATCGAGAATTCACTGTATCTCTAGAATATATATCTCCTGGACGATATATGTCGCTGACAAGACCCGTGTTGTTGACATATATCGTGAATTCACTGTAATATGTTAGCGGCCCGGTTGGCCGTTCGTATTATAGCAACGCAAAAAAGGATCGTTGGCCCAATTGCAAAAAAGGGCGACAATTCTAGCTGTTGGCCGACCACTAGAAAAAGGCTCATCAAAATGCCAAGAATAATTGCTAGCAGGGTAGGTTAGCGTCGGTAACAACCACGTTACAATGATTTTAAGAACCGCAAGCACGTGATCAATTACTCCGTCGTTCGCTGGTACAGTTTTATTAGTTTCGAGCGTGTTCAGACCGACACGCGAAAATAATCTAAAGCTTCATGTGCCGGCGACAGTTGAGCGTAAGAAGCCTCGGAAGATGACATATGCAGTGTAAATGCAGCTGCGCGACACAAGCGTCATGCGGTATACTAGAACCGCAACATGACTGCGAACTTGGCACCAAAAGGAAACCGGGATTATGTACATCGATGCAGCTACATTAAAACGGAGCATAAACCGTGAGCCGACTCCGCGCGGTCGCCGATGTTACGTATGTTTTGGTTACTCCCGTTACTTTACCTGCACGCTACAAATCCTGAGCACTTTCTCGCGATTACCGGTCCTGATTAATGCCTCTGGAAGTGCACTTTGTGCTTCAGCGTTTAGCCCTTACGGCTGCACAAACTTTTAAAGACTTTACGATACAAGCTGTTTGTGCTGCAGTTGCATCGTTACGCGTTTCGATCCCGAACGCGTAAATATTGATGGCTTCATTCTCAGGTCACGTGACTTTCGCAAAATGCAACTGAGAGAGGAAAGTATTGTACATTTATGGAGTGCCATTTTAATTAAACAGACTTTTAGGGATGATATAATGTAACAAGCTTCTTTTACATATACAGTGATTTCTCTATATATGTCGCCAAGCCCTGGATGATAAACGTCGCGGAATTATCCCCACTACCGCAGGGTATACCCCGTGAGGTGCCACGAAGCTCGGGGGGCTTAGGATACCGAGGAGTGTAAACTTAATACAGTGATTTCTCTGTATATGCCGCCAAGGCCTGGATGATAAACGTCGCGGAATTATCCCCACTACCTACTTATATATACTATTCTCAATATTCCGCCAAGCGCACAATAATCTTTCCACCGTGAATGTTAGATATCGATGTTAACGTTTGTGGCCGACCAGGTAGAATAATTTTAGTATTGATACCATAGTGAACGATTGCAAACCTGCTAAATGAGTCAATGTCGATTTCACATTACTACTGAACGGTTCAAAGGTCTACAAATTGGCTACCAAATTGGGGAGAAATCCTATTACAACCTATTTCAATGTTCTCAGATAATTATATCTTCCATGCTCTTTTGATAATAAAATCTTTAACAGACGTGATACGTGTGACACGTCATCGAATTGTCGAATTGGTATTCGGTGAAACGAGTGATAGGTGGCTCCTGCAGCAAAGCAACAGCACTGGACTACTGTCATTCCACTGTCCTATTATTCTTGCACGTGGAACTATCCACTTTAACGCTTGAAAAGCCGGGAATCTAAATGCAAAGCAGGAGGTCAGGTTAAAATTTATTCGTACTCAAAATCTCTCTTTATAAGTATTTTAAGCCTGCATCATGAGTGCAGTAATTGCATGTTCTTATTACTCTTATTGCCCAAGTTCATTGCAAATGCATCGCTCAACAAACTACCCTTAAAAAGTTTAAACACGGTTTAGGCACAGTCAAGCAGAATTTTAAAAACCCAAAATGCAAACTTTCGATTTATATTTTTTATTTCATGTAAATGATAGAAATTTTCAATAATAAATGCTTTTACAGACTTTTGCTTTTTAAAAGATTATTCATTTAAAACATAACTTCCACATTATTGGTCGACAATACGTTCACTAATGAAAGGGAACTGTATTTGCAAAGTTTTTTTATTTTAATATTCTTTATCTCAGAGAACTGAGAGTGAATAAGGAATAAATGCCTTTCGTGTTTCGTTCGCGATGAATTCGTAGAATTTCCACATTTCTTGCATACGATACACGTGTCCAGTCGTCTGTGAAATTATCCTCAACGTCTTTGTATGAAATGTCTTTCTTACAAACATCTCTGCACATTTGTGCATAATACGTCGACAATAAATGTCGATTTTGCGAAATAAAAATTTGATGCATCAATTGCAAGGAACTTTAAATGAAAACGTATTTCCTCGACTAATAGTGTTAATAATTTAAATATATTAGAACAATGTTCTTGAACTTTTCTCAAGCTTTTACTGTTCTTTACTTTTCTTTACTTTTTTTCTCACATTTTTACCATAATTCCACAAAATCTAGTTACAAATATTGTGATAATTATATATTTACACCTAATATATGACCTTCTAAATAAGTTGTCTATACTAAAAATAATTCTAATTACAATTTAAATGGTTCTTTAAATCTCAAGGCGTTTTTAACACCATTTTTTGAAACATTACTTTGGGAAGCAGATAGTAACACTTCCACTAAAATTTGCACTTATTTTATATATAACTTTTCTTGCGCTTACTAACTTTTACAAATTTTTACCAAAATGCTATCAGTCACAACATACACCCATTAAAAACAACGAACAAATAACGAAAAAAAAGTTGAAACATTTTGTTACGTGTTTTTCCTGTATCGGTTTTCACGAAAAGCTCTGTTTTCGAGAAAATCGGGTTTATAAATTTGTTGAGCGCTGGTGTGAATGAACATGGATTGATCATAACTGTTATTTGCACAGTGATCATCTGTATCTGGATTAATATTTACAGATAATGTTTAAAAATATAAATTTGTTTCAGCCATGATACAATATGAACCCACGGCAAAAACAAATACTAAAATTGATAGGAAACAGATAATACACTGTGGTAATGCAATTTTTTGTATTCTTTTAGAATTTATTACTATAGTCGTTCAGTAGAGACTCTTTATTAGTCTTCCTGTTACTCTAAAGTTGCAAATAAATAAAATGTCAGATGTGAATGTTACTCGAGCAAATTTTCTTTTCTTTCGGTATTAATTTATATTTTATCAGAAATTTATTTCCAATTGATAAAGACGTTTTATGACATTAATCCCAACTTAAAAATTGCAAATCAATAAAATGTCAGATGTGAATGTTACTCGAGCAAATTTTCTTTTCTT
>CM052120.1:4361142-4392327 GCA_028454245.1 Halictus quadricinctus
CCCCCCCCCCCCCCCCCAATATATCACCTTTGATCTTTCTTTTACCCGATCAACCGAGCGACCAGGCAGATCAGCGGCCGTCAAGGAAACACTAGAAGTGCGAGGAGTATTATCGGTGACCGCTGGGAACCTCGAGCGCTCGTCGGATGGCCTCGAGGATTCTGGCTGGTGCTAGAGGACCGCCGCGCCGGCTCGAGGATTAGTAAATCTGCAGTGTGTCTAACAGCGATCAGTGTTCTCGGCTTCTTGTTTGTATCCGTAGATATTCCGCGTGTCGGTCGATGCAGAGTGGGAACTGTTCTCCAGTGACTAGCACGGTTCTTTACGGCGACGCCGAATCTACAGACCCGCAGACTATTAGACTTTCCTCTTTGGTTCCGGGCGAGCGAGATGACCGCTGGAGAAACTCGACGAGATCTCCACGAGAGAAAAAGAGAGAGAGAGAGAGAGAGAGAGAGAGCTCGTCGACATGTAAATGGGTGTTTAGTATGAGACAGTTGGACTCGGTGCGATCCACGAAACCCTCTGCGGTTACCATGATCAAGGATCCGCGAGGTCTCAGGCTCTCGTTGTTCAAGGCCGCGTTGGACAGTCGCCAGATCGGGCACGCGTCACGTTTTTAGGTAACGTTCTCTCGCTGTTTTCTTTTCGCGCGATGGTCGATCGGCGATGTATCGCGCCACCCTTGGATCGTTTCGTCTTAAGGGGATATTTCTATTGTTTCTCGCGGAACAAAAGACACCCACACATTTTCTCGGCCGAGAACAGAGAATCGAGAGAGCCGTTCTGTTCGAAGGGTCTATTACAGATTGGCGGTGTTCGCGAAACGGTTTACACGTTTGGGTATGGTCGATGTGCGAGACATTTTTAATGCTACGGATGTAAAGTAATTGTAGTGGGAATCCATTTTGGAACTGTTCAATGCATCCGGAATATCGAGAATGTGTGGTTCACTTTGTTGAACCTATGAACATTGAGTTCGGTTGAATTCAGTTCATTTTTTAGTGGACATACACTACTTCTCATAAATCAGTCTGGAAATTTACGTAAATTTAAAATAACGAAATTTATGTTCCATGGATAATATTTTACTATCAATTGATTTAGTAATTGTTTACATATTATGCGGAATAGTACATAATCACGCCGGAATTTATTTTTCAATTTGAATTATTGAACGTTTTTTCTTTTTAAGATACGGATGAAACATTAATAGTTCCCTAGAACGATATTCTACAACATTGCATGATCGCAAGTTTCATTTCGACAATTCTTAAACGCTGAAAGCTGAATAAAGAAAATTGTATTTTTCTGTTTGTTAGCACTTAGACAATTTCATCTGACAATGAAGCTTATATTCAACTTAAATCATTTGTGAGCTTGTAAGATAGTAATAAAATCTTCTGTGCACAAAACAAATTGAATTTTCTGATATGTATTATAAATTCCATAACAACCTCCATCTGAAAGTACGGTGATACATTGGTGGTCGTCTTCTGAGAATATGTTAAATAGAAATAAAAATGGAAACTAACACAATTCAGTTTCAAATAGTTGGAGTTATATACACCGAGGGGCTAACACTGTGTTCGCATTTATGGGATGTAAATTTTCAGTTCGGATTTTTGTTTGTTGACAATGGATTGTGAAATCCATAACTGATTTTTATAAAATGTGATTTATTCCTTAAAACGTGTTATGCATGTTTGATAAAAAAAAAATTATGTAGGGATCGAAAATGTTTTAACCTATTATTTTGAAAAACGATAATTGAATTAATTGAATTTGAACGGAGGCTGAATTCATGCCAAATGAATTAAAGACACCCTTTAAATCCTCGTATTCTGTTAAATGAGAAAAAGCTAATTTGATTTGAACAAAAGCTGGGCGCACGCTATTCTTATCGGTCGAAATCGTCTGTTTCTTGTGAAAAAGTCTATGTTCAATTCCGACGAGGCTGTTAGAGGTTACAGCTTTGAAGTCCGCTCACACACGGTGCGGTGATATCACAATGAAAGCAGTCTTTCATGAACGCTACCTGTTCCGTGACAATTTCACATGCAGTCGCAATAATTTTCCCGATCAAACGGCGCACGGCGGCGCCCGGGGTTAATAGTATCGCCTGACAATGACAAACGACCAACCTACGAAAGGACTAGAGAAATTAATAGGGGCTGGTTTAGCACTGTTGTCTCCGTCGATCCTGAACCCTTTGTGCCCGGGATAACCGAGTTTTTCCCGATGGATCACTTTGAGGTTTAAGTAAGTCCGCCTGTCCGATAGAAATGTCATCCGACTTTTGTTCGTTACGCGTCAGAAACGTAGTGTATATTTCGGTCACGGTATTTCAGTCTATGAAACGAGCACGAAAAAGTCTGAAAATTATGAGAATTGATGATCTATTGGATTATTTTTGTTTCCATTATGTTCACAGCTTTGAGAATATCTAGCCTTCTTTATTTATGACTACTGTAGAAATCTACCTTGCCGAGATAGCATGATTTATGGCATTTAACAAAGAATAAGGCTAAGTCCATT
Organism: Halictus quadricinctus; assembly: GCA_028454245.1. Classification (NCBI taxonomy): domain Eukaryota; kingdom Metazoa; phylum Arthropoda; class Insecta; order Hymenoptera; family Halictidae; genus Halictus; species Halictus quadricinctus. Next base: position 4,363,681 of record CM052120.1, read on the forward strand.
GATATGCGAAACCACTGAAAGAAACAATGCATCTTTCTCGGGCCAGTTCAGAAATGCAGATAAAATTAATCAGTCATTCTATACAATTTATGAGTTAATTAAAATCGTATTATTTTCCATTTCATTTATGCAAAGCAACAATTTGCCGCAGAGACACGCGACTCTGTTTTTCAACTTTTTACTGCATTTTTATGAAAATGAGCTTCTAAGTTTACGTAGAAATACGAAATTTAGAGATTTGAGTATAATAAGTTATTTAACAAAATAAATATTTGACAATATTTATTCAATATTGTAAATAATTATTTCTTCCATGAAGATTTCGTAAAGTACTGTCATTAAATTAAAATTCAAATTTTCGGTCTCTCTGCACCAACAACAATTTTCAATGACCCTTGTTCATTGTTCACCTCGATTGAGAAATATTCTCGAGAAATAATTAAAAGTAAAATTAATTTTAATCATTGGTTTTTGAATCATCTCGCAACTTCCACGCTCGAGCATTTTTTATAATACAATAAAAACAGGTTACGCGAATACTTCCAAACGAAACTTTTTACGGCAGCCATTACCTGCTTTTATGAGAAGCCAGTATAACGTAGAATTTTTATACCCTTCCTTCATCATCCTGAACTGCAAACACACTTCAATAATTCTAGTTAACAGATTCTCAAATTTCAACGATTCAAACTTATTATTTGTTTCTCCAAATTCATTTCAATTGTCACTCTGCATTCTATTGGTACGATGTCTACTTAGAAAATTACCACAAACTCGATTTTTCTGTTTTTCCTGTTACAATTACGATATTATTGGTCGATTTTGCAAATTGAAATGTTTACAAAATCGAATTGTTTTTCCGTTAATAAATTTCACAGGTTATAAATAGTTTAAAAGGGAATGTAATTCTACTAAAAGCTCTATTAATTGATTAAATTATATATAAATATCATATGGAAATGGATTATTGAAATACAATAATTATTTAATTTAACGATTCAATTCTGGCCTATTTTATATTATTGGAGGAAAAGTAATAAAACGTAAAAATACTAACTCCTTTTGTTTTACGGTCACCTTCTTTATACTTTAGCTTAGGACATTCTTAAACTTTAGTGTCCCATTTGATATAGGTATCATTTGTTATCCGTCCTTTTGATGTTACACAATAAATTTTTGTCGCCGCTAGCACTTCGCTGGCGTAATAATTATCGCATACAATAAATTGTTGTTTAACTGAGTTAAATTATGTGACGTGTTTCGTTGCCTGTAAACTGTGAACGCTCGAAGTAGTAGAATAAGTCAATGCTTGCTCAGCCAAGTAGAATGAGATAAGACTGACTACGTTCACACTTTAGAAAGTATTTACGTTAAAATTTTTTCTCGAAATGATCACTGTCCTAACAACTTTTATCATATATTACGATTTTATTCCAAAACTCACAATAATTACAATATTTCGATAAATGTTAAAACGCGTAATTTTTTAAAAATATTTTATATAATTTTTTTTATGCAATAAAACTATAGAATATTACATATCTGCCCTAGATTTCACATAAAATTCTCAGCTGAAAGAAAATTTCTGACCTGCAGTTGTAAAACAATGAGTTCGACCATGGAGCCAACATCATCCCAATATAATAATTAGGTTCCTCGCACGAATGTAACGCAGGATCATAAAAATGGCAAAAAAATTAATATCCGTATTTGATGCTCCATAAAATCCTTAATTACCCAGCATTTCATTTACTAATTTACAAAGTATTCAGTTAATTAACCTAGCCAAACAAAAGTCGTTATAATGGCTTGATAGCATTTCAAGCGTGATTATGGCATAGAACTTCAAAAGACAAAATATTTGACAGGATACAAAATATGCAATTAACATGCAATAATTGACCCAGGTTCGTTAGGCAATAAAAAGGCCGTCGGTTCAGCTGGTAGAGGCTATTTCAATATCTTAATTGCGTTTCTTTGTAATTCGCGTTCGCTTGGTCGTAAATTCATTTCACCATTTTACAGTGCTCGATAAAATAGTGAGACATTTTACATATTTATATATTTCGTTTAATAATAGCAGAACATCACCCCGGAAATCTCCTTTTTCATGGAAGTACAAAATTTTTGGGACTCCCTGTATGCATATGTGTAGTTCCCAGTATTCGGTCGGACAATTCTGAATCATTACAATTTAGTATTAACTGTATCTTCAGGGCTTAACTTCATCTTGACAACCCAGAAATTTTTATCTTCTTTATATATAATCCTGTAAATCTTGACGAGAGAATGCCAAAAATCCTAGTTTTAACATTAGGAATTCACTGGTTAAAAAATTATACGCGTTTAAAGTTGAACGATTCCAATCATTTTCACATGTAAGGACGCCGCCATGTTGGTACGTGCTCAGCGTCACGCGTCGTCTAATGGTTCGGAGTAGCTAGGTGGCACCACAGACATGTGTAACAAAACCGCTTAGCGTAACGAACCAGCGAATTCCTAACGTTAAAACTTGGATTTTCGGCGTTTTCTCGTCAAGATCTACGGGATCGTCTAAAAAAAAGATCTAAATTTGTGGTCCCGCAAGGAAAAGTTTAGCCCGAACAGAAAGGTAGTACTTCTACAACGCGTCATTATTTTGTTCAGCACTGCGATTTACCTCGTCGCGGTAGGAACGATCCACAGTATCGGCAGTTTCGAGGATTGCCGTTGACGATGGCACAGCGGCGTCAATAGAAAGATAGGAAAATTCGCGAAGGGAACGCGTCGAACACTGGTATCCCGCGAACGGTTCGTTTACAAGCGCCGTCAACGCAGGGAAGCATTACCCTGCTTATCCTCAGTATTCCTTTTGCCGGCCGTAAACACGAATCCCGAATGACTGGAAACGTTTATGCGGCACGAAGTTGAGAACACAACGCCTGGTAGTTTTCGCGGATTCTTGGATAAGAAGCAACGTATTTTCCGCGCTTCGGATCCACCGTGACCCGAATATTACGACAAAACCTCGGCCCGGAATTCCGCTCGAATGCCGGAAGTGGGGCTGTTGTCTCCTACTCCTACTCCTCCTCCTCCTCCTCCTCCTCCTCCCTCACACCCCGGCGTTCGCCAGCAATTCCGACAAATATTTCGGACTTCATTGAGTTTATGCTCGCGGCGAGATTGGCCGATCAGCTAGCAATCGACGCGATACGCGTGCAACACGCGTGAATTTTTCCTTCGTTCCATTCTAGCCACCATTTCTCCCGAGACTAGATCTCTGCGCTAAAAATGTTACGGTATTGTTTTCTTTTTCATACCTGTGCACTTATATCCGGTGAAATTACTGTTTTCGAGGACCTATTTCCAATCGCCATGACCTTTTTACAGAGTCAAAAAGTTGAGGCACGTAAAACCATTTTTCGCCTATTTTTGTCGGTAACCTGGTCACTCTACCTTATCGCGAATCTACGGAGCCTTGGCTCTTAATTTCAGAGTTGTGTCGAACGTTCTAAATCGGATCGAACGTGAAAGAATATGCGTTAAATTAAACATTCGTTTCGAAAAAAGAAGCGACACGAAACGAAATCCAACACGTTATGAGATTGCTATCAATGGACCGTACTCGTTCGCCGCGGGAACACCAAAAATCCGATTTGCGGAAGGAAAGCCGATTAAAATTGAAACCAAACCAAAGGACGTCTTCTGCGCTAGATCGGCACACATAATCCGTTGAAGTTTACAAGGTTACTTTGCTGTAATATTAATTAAACAATGCCCCGTTTCTTTCGTTATTAGCTTTGTTTTTTCATAAAAAATTAGCCGCTTTTATCAACACATTCGCGACCGCTGGCGTGAATTCACGTCCTGCAATTTTTGTTTCTGAATGCGGCAACATTAGGCGCATTAATGGGATTGCTTGCTTTAGCGATACAAGTTTGCGGCAACCAGCTTCAGAATTTCATTATTTTCGTCGGTACTCAGTATTAGAAACGGAAAAAATTTGCCGGTCGCGAATGTGTTAATTTTCTTTAACTCTTTTATAAAATATTTCTTTTCAGAAATATAATGTAAAACAGTTTATTCACTGGTCGAAAGTAAGTTTAACGAAAACAAAATCCTTCAGTTCCGGAAAAAGTCACTGTTCGAAATTCTTCTGATTCGAAGCAGAATATCGGGGAACCACTATTTTCGTAATACACGGCGATCGTCGTTTTCCGTAATAAATTGCAAATATCCTCGGCCACGGTTTTAGAGGGAAATCCCTCAAGTTTGCCCTTCATGCGGATAAACAAACTACAGCCTCGTTTTTCTGTAAACCACCCGACGAGATCAAATTCGTAGAGTTAGTTTGATTTCTAGGTCACCAGTCCGCAAGTGTTTTTCCTTTTTGCAGCGGGCTGACGCGGGGAGAAATAAATATTGAGGGTTGTCCCAAATTCGCGCACGTTTTTACGGAACCTCAAACGTTCGAACATGTTTTATTTGATTTATATAATACGCCACGCATCGGCGGAGAATTTTAAACTGTGCCGACGATTTCAGCCGTTTCGCTGGCATTTTTTAGTTGGCCTTTTGTGGCCTCGATTTCCTGAATTTTCGAAACACTCGTAATTGTAGCGCGGAGCGACGTCGACGCAAAAATGGGAGGCCGGAACAGGCTCCAATGAAATGCATTAAGAATTAATCGCGAATGATGAACCGCTATGGAATATTCGCAACACGGATACGTCAAAACACGTGTAAATACCGGGTGATCCAATAATTTTGACCACCTCAAATATTTCCGTTTCTTTATAATAATATGAAAAAATTTGTATTCACAAAACTTGCATGGTATAAAAGGGGAAATATTGTAATTCTTTAAATAGAATGACTTACCTTTTGTGTCAAGAATCGACAGAATATATTAAATTCGGCATTTTCCTCTTCAAAAACCATTAAAAAGAGAAATAAATTCCAGTTCAGTTATTCTTTTCCTTCTGGGACCAAAAGTTTTGCACTTTTCTTTATACAATCCTGTCGATTTTGACGAGAAAACTCGAAAAATGCAAGTTTTAAAGCGCGGAATGCAGATTTTAGCTAGTTTTGGATAACCTAAGCACAAAATAGTGAAAATATTGGAAGAATTTAAAAATGGTGTCACCTTACTTTCAGACTACTAAAATGATTGAGAGAGGGAATATATTTTTATTTTAAACCTGTTTGCCGCGGTTCGTGTAGAAAATTTCGATTTTGCATAGAGGTACGCTTGAAAATTTGTACAGCAGAGCCGGTAGGATGGTAAATAAAATGAATGGTAGCAAAACTGCGATCTATATTTTCGTTTTAATATCCCCTATGGTCGAAACGCGGGATAACACGCGCCGAGAAAAATTCAGCGAGATTTATGGAGTTACCTTAAAACGGGTTCACCGAGGCGGATCGTTGATTTTGGATCGACATACGAGGCCACCACATATCCGTGTACGTATAATAGACTCGATAAGTTCTAGGACTAGGCACGCTGCGTTCCCAGGTGGCGCGTCGAAAGGAATAAATGTTCCATGCACCATCAGCTACGAGTTCGACGCGTTCCCTAACGAAAGTTTCCCGGGCGCACAGTTGGACAGCAATGAGACCGTATGTTACCGAAGATAACGTTTCGAAACTGATTTCGAGACTGCGACTTAATGGGACTAACCAATTACACGCGTGCACTGCCCGAACCGCTGTCGACAAATAAATAATAAAGTGAGTAGGGAACGTATAGCCGAATGTGGATATACTAGAAAAATGGAATTTGCATTTTGATTGACGTTTAACGTGTCTCTTCATTATGTCTTGTTCGAGCTCTCTGTAGGAACGCACGGTTATAAATTGAAATGTAAATGTTAATTTTCTGGAAAACGAACCTTTGTGCAACGAAATTATATTCGACCTTTTCGATTTACTTTTTCATGCAGAATAACTGTGTGTTACGGTTGTGTCGTCGATTACGCGGCACTCTATATAATGTTGTTTCACTCGGAAAATATTCTGAGCATTTAAATAAATTCTCGCTAGTCGGCAATTAATAATGTATTGCAATCAATAATTGAGAGGGCAATAGATTTTCGGATTACGCAGCGACGGAGTCGCGAAACTTCGAATCATTGACTGCTGGTAACAATATTTAAAGTTTAATGTTCTTGAAGAAATTGAAGATTTTTTACTTTTCCAATTTTCGGATTTTGCTCTTTTCAAATGTAAAATTACGTGCAGAGGCAATTACTCTTGCGATAGGAAACATACTGCTCTGAGAGTAATTAAATGTAATTGGTAATATCATGTGACAGTCGGATATTTTTAAATTTGTTTTGAAAAATAAAAGTCTCAGGCAAAATCTAATTCACCACGCAGTATGGTCGACAATCTTCGTACAAAAGTTGTGCAAAAAGTTTGGAACCAACATTTTCTTTTTTCGAATGAAAAACTAAAATCAATCGACAGTACCTTTTGTTCCGCCCTGTTACAATGTTTACTGCTAAATTAATTTCAGCGATTGTTAAAAGAAATTGGTAGTCAATATTAGCGCATCAAACTTGCTGTTGAACTGTATTATATTTTTCTATAAATCCCACTTTTGCGCAATTGTTTCATTACTTCCACTAAAACAAAATTTGCGTTATTGTAGTCTTTTTGTGTAACAGTGCTTGTACAGAGGAAATGCTATCGATTAGGTTCACCACGTGGGACAATTAAATTTTTTCTGAAGCACTTATTTTTCAATCTGAATTTAAATATACGGGCGGGAGTGTCTCAATTTAGAAACTGTATGAAAACAGGACTCATGCTCAAAAGTTTGTAATGTTCCCCGACCATCGTTAAATCTAATCATTAGAACCACTGTCCAACTGTGTCGAGGAAACTACTTCAATGTGTTGGCGTCTCTCAGTATGTTTGTAGTAGAACTTCAATCACTCGCGAACGTCCAGATAAATGTGTAATTACTGACACAAGTCGAAGGTCGGATTGACTGATTGCAAATATTCAGATGCATATATAAAACAAATGCAAATGGTCACCTACGAAATCTACAGGAAAAACAAGAGTCTCACGGACAATACTACAGAACTGTTCGAAACATTTGTTATTCATTTCCGAAAGAAAATTTACGCGAAATATAATTAATATTTGTTTGAATCGCTATTAGGCTGAGGATGCTGATGCTAATGCTTCATTAGACTCATGCTTCACCAATTGATTTTGGTCATTGAAAAGTAAACAGAAACTGATTTTCCCTATTCACGGTTCCATCAACTCCCAAGTGACATAATAGACATTAGTGAAAACCGTACTTTATTACCATTTCAATATTCAGATATGCTATCAATTCAGAAAATCCACAGTCTATCAGTCAGTGTAATATCGATTGATAGAACGTTGAACGATAAGTTTTTCTACTTGCCGTTTATGGAATAAAATATGAAAATACTAAGCCCATGAAATACTAATTCCATGAATGCTTAATTTCATTTCGTCATTTCACACTTGCGAAAGTAAGTATATATTTTCCCTGATGTACAGGGTGTCCCAGCATCGGTGATGACAAGCGAGGAGGGGGGTGATTCCACGTGAAAAAACAAATCGAAAATAGAGAATAAAATGTTTTCATATGAGGCTTCGTTCTCGAGAAAATCGACTTTGAATATTCAGCGAATACATGGGAATCGTCTGGCGCGTCTGGTCATGACCAACCAACCACCATGACCTCATGACCTTCCTGCATATACTATAGCACGCGAACCCGACGGATCTTTACACTCGATTTTCTTGAAAACAAAGCCTGAAACGAAAAATTTTTTCCCCGATGCTGGGGGTGACACCCTCTATTTCGAAGGTTTTGTTTAAAAATAGGTATGCAATATTAAAAATTTGAAACTTGGAATCGCAGTGTCTCAGAAACAAAAAAATATGTGTCTAGCGTCGTCTAACTTACAATCAAATATTATCATTACTCCGGTTACATTATTGTAAATAAATTATTTATAAGTAGTAGTTGAAAGCAATCACTATTTCGCGATTTATGTTAACGTTGCGCAATCATGTCTGCGAGAAACTGTGAAGCGAATTTTATCCTACCAAGCGATGAAGCGTTGTATGATGGTACAACTTTTTGATTTGTAAAATATGTATAAGTTATTAGGTTAATACAAATCATATGTATATAGAAATAAATATATTTATGTCTTTCCCTTACGTTATATTGAGTACTTTTGTCACTTGTGCACACATAACGTTTATGTACACACTTTATTTAGGTTTCAAAGAAACACTTTTTTTGTGATGTACAAAATTGATTTGTTGATAATGCGCGGCATGTTACAAAAACTATATCATGAATTCTCTAGCAGAGACTGACTTTTAATCCAATATTAATCCTAATAGAATATAAACAAATTCGTTTCAATAAATTATCTTGATACAAATGTTACTTCTTTATAATTCTATTAAATGCGTCAATTATTAATTTTTGTGTTAATATTACAGGATTTCTACAGGGAGCACCAATTTGTTGTAATAACATATCGTTTAACGTTAAACATTTTGAAATATAGTTATCCATGTATATAATCGTTTATTTTGAAAATGGCGAAGGTCACTGCTTATGGTTACAAAAATTGTAAAAAGAATAAAAAAAAGAGAGTGACTCATATAATTTCCATAATAAACGTTTCATATTTCAATGAAGGTGATAATCGTTTTTGTACTTACAATTAGAGAGGATATTTTATATTGCGATGTAAATATACATTTTAATGTAAAGATTAGTTCAATTTCGCCATTGCTCAATGTTTGTAAGTTTTCTCTATTCAACGTTAAATTGTACCTTTTGTTGATTAAAATATCATTAGACTGTATCATTATCGTTACATTATATGTTGAATATTATTAAATACGAATAAACTTTGTTAAGTCAGAACAACGTTCTACACGTTAATAAAATTGTTACAGGACACGTGTGCGACAAAAATACTGTATTACGTTATATATTGATCGTTACAACTGTTTTCAATAACTTCAACACGACACGATATTGTACCACTATAATTACCAGTAGATTGCGGATTTTATGCATTTATGGCATGTGCAGTCTTGCAAATTACAATAAAATAAAAAGTCTAACCCCCCTGGGAGATCATTCAGAGTTTATTTAAGAAATGCAACAACTCAATTAATATTTTCAATATTCATTACACAGTAACGTCTCGATCTAAATCCAATCCTCGGGTCCGTGCTGTGACATAGATCGTGCAGGGCTACTATTTTCTTGTGGGATCCCCGTATTGGTGCACCAGTGCTTAAAAATGGAAACATCCGCAGTCTAATCGTCAGTGCGACCATAATTGTCCGAGAAACGCCATCACGATGAAGCGGAAGCATCGTTACGACACACTGTAAAAATATTGTAACTTGTAAAATTAAGCGACTACGTTGCGCGTGTGGAGAAAAGTATGTTTGTGCACCGTAGAGAAGTTGCGTTCTTGATACAAGCAAGTGGACTACTCAAAGGAAGCAACAATTTCACTGCCGGAAGACTATCGAACATTTGTCGAAGCCATTTCATTCCCGAAACGCTGACAGAACAATCGTGTTTCCTTTGACGGGGACGAGAGACGTTCGAGCAACGCGTAGCACGTTAAAATAACGTTTAAATTAAGTAAGTGACTTAAACAAATCGTAATCATACTGGTTTATCTGTGTATACGTTCTCATGTATCATTGACGATGAGTCGGTCGCAACGGATTAGAGTCGAGATTCTGCACTAATTCGCGCAGAACGCTTTATTTCATGTACAATACTCATGTATAAATTTCAAGTAAAGTAGTGAATGAAATCAGACGTACTTTCTTTAAATTGCATAGCTCTCAGACTCGATGATTGAGAAATTCAACGTGGGGTCATCGGTGACGGTTCTACTCGTCATTAAATTAAACGTGACACCACAGTGTCGGGAAATTTATCGGAATTTAATATTTCTTTGCTATACTGTTTCTAGACGTTGTGTAATTAAATCGAAAAATTTATTTCATTTTTTAATGTGTTATTTTTATAAAGAATTCTCGATATATGTCGACAACACTACTCGGCGTCCGAGGCCTCGGTATACCCTGCGGTAGTGGGGATAATTCCACGACGTTTATCATCGAGGCCTTGGCGACATATATAGAATTGGAACTCTTAGCAGAAGTACGGGACAATATTAATTCGTTTTATTCCAATTTCACTGAAATATCGCGAAGACAAGCATCCTTATAACTTTATAATTTAAGCACACATCCGTTCAACACGCACACGCCAACTCGTACACCATGTTCAAATATTAATTGAACAGTCATGATCGAATAGGAGGCCCGCGATTCGCACAAATTGTCACGCTTATTAACTGCGTACAGCTTAACATTTTAGAAAGGTGCTCTACAGTGGGAGAACGATAGCTCATTGTTAGACTCTTCTCTGAGCAGTGCATGCGTGTAGGAGCGTGTAACTATAACTGCGCTGTCCATTAATGGGCCACCTGACCCACTTATGCCCCCTCTCCATACAGTATTCTGTTTGTATAGAACATGCACAGGTAGCACTGTTTCTACAGGAACAGAGGAGGAGAAATAATACAGTCAAAAAAGAGGAGTCAACGATGACATTGCCAGGGAAGAGCTCTAACAATGAGCTCCAGTGATCATAATTACTTGCCATATGTAAAAATCGCTCGTGGCTCGATCCTCTCATCTTCACTATACCCTTCTCTAAGTTGTCGAGCTGTACTATGTTCCCTCGTTTCATCGGTTTAAGGATTATCATAAGCAGATTGCGGATTTTATGCGTTCATAACAATATCAAAATAATTGAAACACATTTGCTACCAGCGTCACGTGTGACAACCACGATTTTCCATTTCATGTAAAATTCAAATTAATTTTGTACATATTGTTACTTAACATTTATAACGAGCAACAGGACATTCGAAGAATTTGTGACTTCTCTCTGATAATATTTTTCTTTATTTTTCGTTAGAACGTATTTTGTATGTACTCAGGGGGTTTATTTTCAAGGAATGAATTTTTTGTATTTTCTTTGGGTATACGTGTCGTGGAATACGTGTGCGAAGAGGTTTTTGTGAATTCGTGCAATTAACGTTGTTGTAGATGTTCGAAGAATGCAGCAGAAGGAGAATTCTATATATCGTGTAATCGACTAGGGAATTTTTTATTTTGCATAAAGATCCGCAGTCTAATACGTGTCAGGTCAGTTCATAAGTTCATTTGAACAAAAGACGATCTTTTTCCGCAACCTAGCGCAATATTGACAGCAGAGCCTGCTAGCAGCAGACCATTTTACCGATGCTACCATCTAGCGACAATTTTAGTGACTCGCTAGTCAGTCTGCAATTTCTACGATAGAGGGCGAACGTATACAATTACACATTTAAGTGAGCTCTCGCTTTAAAGAAGACTAAAAGCGATCATTGTAATTATAATAAATGTATTGCAGTAAAAATTGCTGGAAAATCTAAATAAATACATTTCTGTTTTTCCTGCAAAGTAATGAAAAATAGTCGCTTCTATGGCAGGAGCTGCAGTCACTAAACTCGTCGCTAGATGGCGCAACGGATATTTGATGGCGCAGAGGGCGCTGTACCCACCGTCTGCTGCAAATCTGCTGTCTGCGTCGGCTAGCAGACTCTGCTGATTTTCTTGCCATGGCAGATGATTCATGGAAGGATGAAATTAACCATAAATGTGTCTCAAATATGAATTAATTTGCGGACTGACTTGATACTTAGGTAAGACAATGAAATCGAATAGTATAGACACTGACTAAAGGGTGAAGTTTTCTTCGAATCTCCGTCATTTTTCCACGAACGTTCAATATATCTCGGATTTGATTAAACACAGAAATATTGACTCGTTGTTGTGCTGTTCGATCGAACAGAATAATTTGAACGTGAAAATAAATAGAGGAGAAGCTATTGTTCTATCGGTTATTTTGCTACACGAATGAACAACCCAATTTTTACTGGTTTTTAGCCACAACTTCATTCGGATTCACCGGACGCAGTCACAAAGCCGCCATACAATAACATCGCGCGCTCCAACCAGGTAAATGAATTCATGGTCGAAACATTTTTGCTATCGTCGATAAAAATTCATCGTTCTAATTCAGAGCAGCAACCAGCCGTCGTGACGTCATCCGGCCAAAGGAAAATTGCATTGAAAGTTTGTCCGTGTTATAACTTCCGATGAGATTGATACGATTTATCGTTCGTATTGGCACGGAATAATTTTTTGTTATTCTTGCGGATTGAACAATCCACTCATGAAATTCACGATTCCAAGTATGTTCCGCTTATTGAACCGAGACCATCCCATAAAAGACCAGCCGGGATAAACAATTACAACTAGACTGCAGATTTTATTATAACAACGAGTAAATACTGTTACATTATTTTCAACTCACTAAAATTATTAAGGGAACAAATTAATTTATATTTAATTCCTAGATTTTACAATTAATGCGGAACATTTTTATTGTGCTTGAAAATCTGCAGTCCAATAGTCACATACAGCTTGAAGAATGTCCCTATCGCGCCATCTTTTTCTGCGAACGAGTCGCCAGTAAAACGCGCCTATCTTTTCCCTTCGTGTTTGTATTTACCTGCTCATTTTTCTTCGGTTGACATTTAGTTCGACAGTTGCTCTCGCGTATTTCTTGTTGCGTTTTAAAGGGGGCGGATAAAAAACAGGTAAAAGACAGGCAGAGTAACAGTTTGTTGCAACGTTCGGTCGGGTCCAGATCAAAACTTGAAATTTAGCCATCTCCGCGACGTCCAATGCGATCTTTCAGAACTTGTCATATCCCATCTGACCTTGGCGAAAATTTTATATATTTACGTCGAATCGAATAATGCTTAAATTAATAACAATTCGAGTTCTTTCCACATACCTCCGAAATTTTATCTCGGTAATAGCCTAACGTTGATTTTTCGTCTAATCAGTAAAACAGTAAAAACATCTGAAGAATTTAGAATTTAGAAATGCGGACAATTTTTACTTCGCATAATTACTCGCTGTCTAGTCACGACAAAAACAGGTAGGTGTAATTTAAAATGTTGGAAAGATAAAAAGAATTTGAAAATACTGACGTGTTATTTTGAAGATATTAAACTGGTTAATGGAAGAAATAAATTTCTATTTGGTTTTTGTACTTTACGTTTCGTGGCGGACACGAATATTGATGCGAGTCACTGTGTGTTACATACTGCTCCGTCAGAATCCTCGGAATTGGATGCCCCAATTTTGGTGACCTCGTGGTACTACTTAAGGGATCCGTGCAGGTTATTTGCACGAGAAAATCTGCTATCACTTTCTATTAGCCGGTAGACAAAACAGTAAGGAGCGAGTGTACACGAAGTGATACAGTACGCGCAGAGAGACGAAACTCCAGCCTTTTTCCGAAGCCAATTATGCGCATATCAGCGTGCACCTGCCGCTAAGTAGTGCAACCGTGAATGTCGCGCCCGAAGAGAAACCGAAATATAATAGTTAAATTTACACGTTTGCCTTTACCTGTCAGAAAAGCTTGACATCGCTCAAATTTACACACGTATAACTTTTGACTCGGTGAATTCCTAACCTTAAAACTTGGATTTTTGGAATTTTCTCGTGAAAATCTACAGGATTATATTTAAAAAATTTTTTAATTTCTGGGTTGCCAAGTTGAAGTTTAGCCCCGTTTTGCCTTAAAGCCGTGGAGGAGATCTTTGCAAATGAAAAAGTTATGCAATATACAGAATGGACATTGCATTTCAGATAAATAGGTAAAGTGTCTTACTATTTTATTCAGCGTTATTGGAAGGGGTTCAATTTCTGGTAGAGCCGGAAGGAGAGTATTCGTTTTGTAAAAAGCTCGTCGAAAGTCGACCGCAACGGCAAACCCACAGAGGGTTTTGTACCCATGATTTTACGTAGGAAATGAGCCGTCACCTAAATAATACGCCCTAAGGACAGTTTCGTTGTTCCCCGAACGTTAAACGGCACATATCGGATCTTGTTGACTCGCGATGGTGTGGGTGAAACGGTTCCGACGAAGTTCTGGTTTTCCTTGAGCAGTGACGACGGGCTTTGTGTTCAAGGCTTCCATCGAAGTGCTTGTTACGTGCATTCAACCGTATTCATATAATTTTCCTACTTTCCCACATTTTGTGTGCAGATAAACTCAAACACAAATAACGTAATTATTATTCGCTATTACCTGATTGGGCAAGCATATGGGGCAGTGGTAATTAATTATATTACTAATTAATCGAATGTGCAAATAATTTGTGAATGTTTGTCCGCGTAATAATTAAAACGACCTGCTAATGGATTGGGTTCAATGCCGTCCAAGAAAAGTTAAATAATAAACGTCTATATAAATAATATTCGTATAACTTATTTTGGACTAATTTGCAGATTCGAAGGATAATCGAGAATGCGTGTCCGTGCGAAGAGTACATACGTAACGTTGTTTTGAATAAGTTAGCAGGAAATTTTACCGCGAAATAGCGTTAACGATCTCATTATATTCCGCGGTAAAGCATCCAGTTAAAACATTTACCCGAAAGAGATGAGGTTTGTTAATGATCTGAATAACGCAATTTGTCGATGCAGCCGAGTGAAAAATGGAAATGCCAAGACCGCCAAACTATGTGATTCATCTACGTTCTCGCTGTACTTTGTTCTTGTAAATTATAATGCAGGAACGTCGTGGTTCAGAAGTACGAATACCTCAGGAAGATCAACGTTGTACAATATGTATCTTGTGGTAAGATGAAATGGCAATATAAATTTCTCATATCATCAAAATGGAAATAGGTATCTTCGTAGAAAATTCTTAAATAAATTGACTTATTCGAGCACGTGATATGCATACTAAAAAATATATAGTAGCACGTAAATAGGATGTTGTTAACTTCATTACGTTGAAACGTTTAGCAAGATAGCTCGCCAGAGAGTTAATCAGTTCACATTACTGGGAAACACGTTGACAAATTCACCTGGACAGACGCGTGTGCAGCGGGTGAGCAAACTGCTGCCATATTGACGGCAGATAGGCGGCAGATTGACGGCAGATAGGCGGCAGATCGGCGACAGACGACGGCGCAACGTTTCCACCAAGTCGACAAACACATATTTATAGTCGGACATCGAGAACCAGCCGGAGAAAAATCCCCGGGAACGTTTATTCCCGTCTGAAAATCACGATGCGGTATAATCGCATAAAGACTCGCGGTCTATTACGCCCGGCAGTATCGCACGGTCGTACACGTACGATTCGCTTCAGAAAGATCGATCCCGGCGATGCTATTCCAGATGAAATGGTGCTTCGCGTGGGGTTCAATGAGCGTGCACACGAAGAAAAAAGATGAATGTGTTGGAGCGGGGGGGGGGGGGGGGGGGGGGAACTGTGCTAATTTCATGGAAATCGAAAGCAGCAGCAAATCGCGCACTCAAGAGCTAAATTCCTTGCGCTGAAAGTCAACTTTTGCTTTCTGCCGGGTTACCTTTCGACCCATTCACGGGCCCGCGTAACGCGATCAGCTGGCTGAATAGGAGATTCGTTTATTCAGGCCACCCTGATAGCATTCACCCTGCACTGGCGAGAAAACGCGGGCGATCTCGTTCCCAGCCGAACAGGTGCGCTACCAAAGTGATCCGTGCTGTTTTTTTTTTCTGTTTTTTTTTTACGGAGCAAGCTTCGTTATTCTCGTTAAAAGTTATGGAACGGCTTTCGCGACACTTCTCGCTACGTTTCCCGACACAATCGTTGTAACTTTCGACGCGGACGCGAGCTAACTGAATGACTGCCAGCGAGTAAGTTATTCGAAACTGTAATAAGATTAATTATTGTCAGCGCCCGGTGAACGTGCATTTAGTAATGTGACTCGGAAATGCTGTATTACAAAATGACGTTCGTGCGTGTATATAGTACACATGGGTGAATATGCAAGCAATACGGAACAGCGCGTAATATGGAACATCAGAAAATCTCGATGAAGCAATAACGAACTCTAATTAGAAGAGCATCTGTCGTGTATCAGTTATATAAATTCTTGAAAATCAAGCTAAATTGTAATTCGATTAAAATTCTCTGTTCAAAAAATTAAAAAAAATACGTAATCGATAAAAATCGAAAAAAAATGTAATCGATAGGTATCGCAAATTACACATCTAACCCAGGATCAACAAAATGTAGTTTCAGCGTGGTTGCAGGATGCTTCTGTGTATAGTAGCTACATTGTCTGGACGCTGAAAAGAAACGAAGGAATGACAATAGGTCGGTGTATTGCAATTCCGCGTAATCTCTCTCAGGATAGCGATGCCCGAATACGTTTCCTTTGTCTATGAATATATCCTTGATGTGATATAGCACAGTCATTTGCATCCCTGTTAGTCCCAGGAGAGTCACGATCTAGCTTCACTTCTGTGTCGATAAACAGCATCCCGGATACGTGTATAAGCGCGTCTCAGTACACAACGCTATCACCGTATCACCCATTCACCTGCACCATCGATGAATACACGGTCATTCCTCACACCTTACGCGTCTACTTAGTGGCACTTAAGCAAATTCCCCGGTTCTTGCTGAGTATCGCTAAACAACCTCGTAGCATCAACGAGAACAGTTTTGACATAAGCTCGGGCTTAACGTAATAACATTGGGATCGGTTTAGCCTCTCCTGGATGATGACGTCATGCATGCGCTGTACAGTACACATGCCCATACAGCGCGATGGAAAAATTCATTAACCCTTTGCACTCGGCGGTATTTTCATTCTAACTAAATTTTTCTTCCGTCTTCGAATATTTTCATTTTATTCGTACGAAACTGATCCGATTTCCACATATAATATTTAAATGTTTAAATTTTGAAATGTAACAAATATTTTGTAATATTTTTTGTAATTTCTTAGAAAAAATGCCACAACAATTTCTAGTGGCGCTTCAGAGTCACCACTCGAGTGCAAAGGGTTAAAATTTTGGCAGAAAATTTGTTATAATATCCGAATCTAGTTATAATAATCGTTTGATTATTCGACCACGCTGAGATAGTATTAGTCCGGTTGATTTACTCGAAAATGAAATCGTGATGTGTTTTTTATCCGTGCGGTAACGCATTAGTTCCTGCAATTCTCGCATTCGTCGTAATTAGTACGTGAATATGTTTACGTGATTAGCGCGCGGTAATAAAACATCTTCGCGTTTCCCACCAAGTATAACATTCGCATTGTATGCTAATTGGTGCGTAGCGGTAACCTTAACCGAGGTCTAAATTGTGGTTGGCGTGGGATTGAAATTAGCGTGGTGATAAAGTAGACGTTAACTGCAGATTCAATTAAAGGAACGTTAGAATTGGGGCATGGTTAAATCGCAATCAGATTTAAATTAACCGTTACATTTGGACAGAGAAGATTCTTTAGCTTGATAACGGCCAATGTTAGTTGTAACTACGATTTCATTCGCGTCTGCGTGCCCCCCCCCCCCCCCCCCAGTGATAGTGATATAATTTCCTACGAAATTTTAATGAGCGTAATTACGCTTCTATCCAATTTATCTGTACTTATCTATGCGCTTCAGTGATTTATTGTTCGAACAATAAATTTCCGATTCTGGAGGAATTGTTTGAACTCTGATGATTTTGTGAAAAATAAACATAAGCTTGTCCGCGACTCTCTCTCCTAGTACGGTGCACTTGTCCGTAACTGTGACTGCCAGGGACGGCGCGCCTGGCTGCGGAAGGCACAAAAGCCACTATAGTGGTTCATACCGTTCGAGCTGATGCTATCCACGGAAACCACTATAGTGGCGTACAGTACCGAAGAGATTAAAAAACCCGGAGTTCTTTTAAAAAAGGGCAAATGTTTATTTCGATCCCCGGCTAAAGGATTTCTATTTGTATGTACCTTTCGAAATATAAAGGAGTCGTTTTGGGAGGACAACGAACACACAGAACCTTTTTAGACACGTACACGTATTTTCAGCTCGCGTGGATCGCTTAATGTCTTTTTCTCGTTCATGCTACCACGTCGAAAGAAGTACCGTCGCTTCGGGGCTGTAATTTGGTCACATTCTATGTTTAGCTGCACGAGCTTCAAGTCAACTTACCGATTCCGACGACCGACAGTTGCATGCTATACGGATGATAAGAGTATTAGCATCAAGTTACAACGCGTGATAATTTCCCGAATAGTCTCGCGAGATTTTCCCGTATTTTCCTTCGAAACCACATAATCGCCGCGTTCAACTTGCGTCGTTCCAACGCTTCTCGCTCGATAGTGTTAACCTAACAATAAGTTTGGTGGAAGAGCATTACTTCGTGACAGAAACCAAAAAAAGTTTTTAAGGAAGAAACGCCCCCCATTTGTAAAAATGTAAGCATGAAATGTGTTGCGTAGAAGTTTGCCGTAAAAGTTTTGATGAAGTTTTAATAAATTGTGTGGCCACCATTATTCCTGGTATATCGGTCAAATATCATATACTCTTACTAGTGATGCACGTAGTTGAGTGTAATTTGAAATAAAACTTAACTTCAGTGTAAACCATTTTTTCTCAAGGCTTTAAAGTTGCATCAACTTCTTGGTTTTTAACGAGTGCCTGTTATGTTATTTTTGTCAGTAATTCTGTTTCCCTTGAGAAATTGATGGAGACTTCTATTTTGTCTTTTCTGTTTTAAAAGGAAATAAGAAACACTGAACGGTACAAATAGTATGGAAAATATTACGTTATCACATATTAAAATATTAAGAAATAGCATGTCATCATTGTTTTAATAAAAACTAGGTTCGTTTTCTTCAGAGTTGCAATTATTGCAAAAGCGTTGGAATTATGTGATTTTATTGAAAACAGTAGCGACTCTAATTTACTCACGGGGTATACCCCGCGGTGAGGATAATTCGACATTTATCATCGAGGCCTTGGCGACATATATAGAGAAATCGCTGTATTTCGATCCTCTATATTTTCCATTGATGTTTATACAATTTGGTGTCGCATGCGAATGAGAAAACATTTGCCTTTCTATTCAAATGTTCCGTATCGAGTACCCTTCGAATCCTTTTTCGGCAGGATCAATCCTTCACCCCACCCGCTCTTACAGGATCGTTGTTCTTCCTTGGAAAAGTGGATCAGAGAAAGTGTCCTCGCCTGAAGTGCTCGTCTATAGTTGCAACTTCAACATCTGCGCCGCCGTCAACGAAGGACACTGTGTCTGAACAGTGTCATCGTTACCAGTATAGCTCAACCACCCTTGTTTTAGCGGGTCCTCGAGATGTTTGTGAGAGAACGTCTCGCCCTTTTGTTTCTCACAAGTGGAAAATTTATATGATCGAATATCTGGAGACTACTGAAGCCGAACGATAAATTTAGATTGCAATATCGTGGAATTTCTCTGAAAAGTTATTTTCTTCTGTTAATTATTTACCAACATTCTCATTATATAATCGGTGATCAAATTATTACGCCATACATATATAATGAAAATGCATGAAAACTTGCAGTCCAAATTTATAAATGCGGTCAGTATTAGTCACAAGGTAAATACGGTCTTTTTAAATAAATAAAAGCTACGTGCTCAGGCGGGAGTACCTCCAGTAAAAAAAAAATAACACGAATAGAAAACCGGGTGAACATGCAGGTAACAAAGTCTGCGGTGCACTACTCACAATTCTGCGTGCAGCGGCCAATTTTCCAGCAGCGGAAAGCAATTTCGTCGGTTCTCGACTACAAAAGGTATTGCTCGAAGAATCACTTGACAGGAACCCCAGAAAGTCACTATATTTGTTCCACCGATAGTACTCGATGAAGTCTCAATGTGTCCTGGAAAATGACGTTTCACCTGAAAAATTGTCACTCTACTCTTCTCGACTTCGCAAGTTCAGCGATAATTTTGAATATCTATGGTTGTCTCGATAAAAATATATTTCATGCTATGACTCTGATAATTTGATAACCTACAGTAAATGTACACTTTTCTTTATTTCCAAAATTAAACTTAAATATGAAGTTAATTTCCAGTAACTTGTACGTAACATATTTTTACAGTGAATTCTCGATATATGTCAACAACACGGGTCTTGCCAGCGTCATGTATCGTCCAGGAGACATACCCTAGTCGTGTTATGTTTATACTGCATGACGCCCGAGGCCTCTCGAACTTCGTGGCTCCTCAGGGGGTACACCCCACGGTAGTGGGGATAATTACGCGACATTTGTCATCCAAGCCTTGGCGACATATATAGAGAAATCACTGTATATCGTCACAATTGAAATAAATACAATGTGAAATTAAATTATTAGAATCACAATACAAAAAATATATTTATCAATGTTAAACAAATATTTACAACTCGAAAATAAGCGAAGTTCAGTTTAGTCGGAGTTCCATATAAAAATGGATTGTTTTAATGTAAACTCGTCAATTAATGCAAGTTGCTCTAATAATTTGATCTAATCATTTGAGAAATATTTGTTTGCTGTTAATTCAGCATTAACAAACGGGTAGCAGGGCGAGGTATCGATCTAAACTGCAGAATGATGGAGACTTTTAAGGGGGCCGCGTATTTACACTCACATGCGTTGAATTAACCTGCGGTTATCGTGGATAACCAGTGAAATTCTACCACGCGAATAAATGTCATGATATAGCATTCGGAAGCATACAATGAATGCCGCGGCGTTCGTGTGCGTATTCGATTGTTTTGCAGGTGTCTACTCCCGTTGCGCAAAACACGATCGTGCACAGACTATGGTTCTCCTACTCGAATTTCTCTATCGGGAAAAATAGAAACGAGTATTAAACATACAATGCGACTTCTTGATAACACTAGGCAATCGAAACACGCGATAACTGCACAGAAATATTTTCATCCGAATTGATTTGTAACTATTAAACTGCAAATCGGGTGCACGTACGTGTGTATGGAACAGGCGAGTTTCGTGACAAATAAAATCCTGCGAAAAGTTTTAATAACGTTTCCATTTTATTTTTATCTGTCAAAACGTTCAAACTCTTTTGATTCCTGTTTTTGAAGTATAATTCTAAAAATTTGTTTCTGTGTTCGCGTTCGTAATCATCGTCGTCGCGAAATGCGATATTAAAATTATACAAAAGAATGTTTTTCCGGAGAAACGAAAAACTGTGAACCGAATCAGGCAGTATTTTGTTAATCAAGTGTCCGACAAGAGGGGTAATGCTCATAAAGTAGATTCAAGTGTATTCTTTCCTCATTTGCATTTTTTTAATCTTGGAAAAGCATCCGAGTCGGGGCAAAGCAAGTAATAATACGCATTTGCAGGATACCGTACAATGCAACATAATTCAAGATGAGCGACACAACTGCCCTCTACCAATTACATTAAGAAGATAAACGAATGAGATTATCATAATTGGTCAAAGAGTGTCTCTGTAACTTTTGTAGCAAAAATAAGATATTTACGGATGTACACGGTGTTTCAAAATTATATGTTGCGACTACTATAGCGTGATTCTACACCTCTGAATTGGTAGAGATCTGTCAAAAAAGAATGGACCGTAAAATTGATCTTGACCGAGTTTTCCAAGGTCAAACTTTTATTTTCATTGCATCCTATGGTACTCATCGCGGAGAACAAAGTACACCGATCTCTTCAAAAACAACTTTAAAGATGCCTAAACTATTTTATTCCACATGTCTACAGGGTGTCCCAAAATGGTACAAAGATGGAGGGGTTGAATCAAATCGGAAAAAACTTCTTAGAATACCCCAGGAATACCCCTTTCAAGGAACTGGAACATTTCGGAGACACCCTGTATTTCCTCGTATTTAAAAATTAAGTCGCGATTCCAATTGCGTGCAGTCACTTTAGGAATCAACTGTTGTCTTCCATTCCTCTGTTTGTTGGGACGGAACTCACTCCGGGAGGTAGCTAACGCGTGTATATATTGACTCAAGAGAGTTGCCGCGTTTAGCTTAATTAAACTTACGATTACGATTTTACGTCTGTGTGTGTTGATTTTTGTGTATACAGCGTAGCTCGACCCAGAAATTAGTTGTTACCACACACCGCGGCACGGTTATGGGGGTGGAAATCCACCATGAAGAGACCCGCATCGGTTACACGCCTAGCGGATCTGTTAAGGACCGTTTCGCACCTCGAGGTCCATGACACGGTATCGCTATTTAGTTTCGGGAACCGGGATGCTAAAAAGGTATGTGTGCGTTAAAACGTGTGACGTGACAAATTGTCTCCGGGAGCTCCTGTTCTGCAGCCAATTTGTCGACAGCTGAGGTAGCTCGAAATAGTCGTAGAAATAACAAATTACTGTCGCTTACGTCTTAAGCTCGGATCCAACTGTTCTAGATTTTGTAAGTCGACTGTGGATCTGTACGCAAAATCAAAATTGCCTGCTTCAATTATAAGCCGTCAGCTGTACGCTCTGTTAATGGCTCTAGCTTTTTACCAACCCGGTAGATTCGTCAAAAAATAAATAATAATACACAGTTTCATTCGGTACGTGTTAATTATTCTTCCTCGAAACAGAATGAAAATTAATGCATTTCGAAGTAGCATCTCAACACCTTCAATGAGCAATTTGCGAAACAATTCCGCTTCTAGTTTAGCCGCTCCGTGAAACAAACGTTATTGTACTCGGAAATTGATAATTTGGTTTAACTTATCCTTTCACGGTGCACCAACTATGATTAGATATTTGAAATTTGAATAGAGATACAGAATCATGCGTGAAGTCAACGTTAAAGTGTTTGTTAATACAGTAAAATATAAATATAAAAATATTAAATTAAATTGAAAAAATATAAAATAAAATAGAATATATATATAATATTATAAAATATCGTTATAATCAGACAAATTTCCTTTACTTTTGGCAAGCTTCGGTGTCAGGTGTTCTGTATTACCGACCTTCAAAGATTTCGCTTTGTAAGCTAATGGGGGTTGGGGGAATGGCTGAAAGCGGCCATATTGTTTCGCACGAACAGTGCAAAAAATTAACGCGTAAACATAACCAGCGAGCTGGAAAATACATTGAGTGAAAAGAGCATCTGGAGTCCCGTTGCGATATAAAGAAGGGTAAAGAGCTGTTGACGAAATTTTAACAGTTCTACTGTCGTGCAACTGAATCAATAATGTCTTTACGCCCTGTGTATACGCTTTTATATTCTCGAAATGCACGCGTGAAATGAGGAACGTGAACGAGCATTCATCGCCCGCGAGCTTACAATTAGTAAAAGAAACACTCCCGCCGCGCGATAAAAGCTCTCTATCTGTAAAATAAATCAAATAAAGACGACCGGCGTTAGAAACGGCAAAAACTGTGGAAACACATTCGCGAAACGGGTTTTAATAAAAAGCAGTGCCGACGAAAACAAAATTAATGAGTTGGAAAAGCAACATAACTGAACCAGAGAAATATTTTGAAAGAAATATGAAAATACTCATTCTTATAGTTAGTATTATAGTTAGTAGTGTAGTAATAAATATATATGAAATATGTGGATATTTCGTATTGAGAAATAAACATGACCGTAAGCTTCTCCTATTTTATTCCCGGGTATTAATTATTTACAGTGATTTCTCTATATATGTCGCCAAGACCTGGATGATAAACGTCGCGGAATTATCCCCACTATCGCGGGGTATACCTCGGGAGGGGCGGCGAAGCTCGGGAGGCCCCGGTACACATAACACGGCTCGGGTATGTCTCCTGGACGATACATGACGCTGGCAAGACCCATGTTGTTGACATATATCGAGAATTCACTGTATTCCCTTATTCCCGACCCGGTCTTAAAGCAGGTATTTTGTAATTTAGAATACTATTTCCGGAAATCTGAAAAATCTAGAATTTTGATACTTTCACTACGATTTTCAAAAATAGTAAATGGGCGAATTTTCATCCCGAGAAACGTGTCAGTTTCTCGCGGTGAATAGTAAAGTAATTAATTTGACTACCTTTGAATAATTTGCGAAACTGTGAACGTCGCATGCATGTGACAACGTTGATGCAAGATTTAAAAAAAGAAACACCCTGTACATGCTGTGATCGTGCGATTTCATCTGATCCACCGTATAGATCTAAGCAGTTACGGTTACGGATCTCATCAAAGTCGTACGAAGTAGCAATTTCATTTCGGTTCGTTGGTCTCTCGTACTTCTCTTGCTCGGATTCTTGCTGGAATAAATATAGTAACCTTGTAAAGGACTAACTATAGAAGATTCTGAAACAAACCTGTACTGATCCGCTTTAGCCCGAAACGATCCAATTTCAACAATCCCAACTAGTAGACGATATATACGTGGGTAGAACCAGCGGTGGCCACGGATGGCGCTTCTACTATACTTCAGACCCTCTTCAAGTGTCATTGTTATGAAAGGATAACGAGAATAGTTAATGACAGCGATCCCCTCGTCCGACGCAGATGGCGTTAGCTGGCACCGCCGCTTAGCATTTTGGTTTTCTTGACAGCCCAGGCGGAATGGAGGGAATATTGGTTTACTTCGCAAGAAGTAGAACCCGTTGCTGAAGCACCGAACCGGAACACAGTCTTCCAAAAAGGTATTGCGCAATCCTTTAGTGCTGTCCGTTTAGATTGAAATCAAATAGGTATGCTATACATGCAGGCGGTAGTCAAATTCCAGAAAGCAAGTACTGTTCATCCTCCGGATGATGGCTAGGTAAAGAACACGGTTTAACTCTGTCCAAGCCGCAGATGAGGGGAGGGAGCACGAATTGAGGGGAAAGAGTTACCCTCTCTCTGCCAACATCGGAGTATGCGCGACAGAGACGGAACGCGTCACGTGACCGGGCCGCGGCGAAAGCGTGGGGAGTAGCGCGGTGGAAGGGGGAATTAGAGTGGGGGAACTAGTCTTGATATGGCGACTATGACTAGAACTCGGAACCAGTGTCACCACATGAGGGGAGGGAGCACAAATTGAGGGGAAAGAGTTACCCTCTCTCTGCCAACATCGGAATATGCGCGACATAACACAAGCACGAGAGAGACGAAATGCGTCACGTGACCGGGCCGTGTCGGAAGCGTGGGGGTACAGCGTCATAGAAGGGGAAGGTAGGGGAGACAAGTATGAATTTGGCGACTCTGCCCCTACCAACGCATACACTTTCGCTATTGGACGAAGACAATGGAGACAATGAATGAAATTATATCTAATGAATACTGGAAACTGTTCAAAAGAATATTTAAAGCATCCGATACACATATTAACACCAATATCCTCCACTTTTTATTCGAGTAGATTCTGTTTAGCATTTCTTATTAGCATTGATCACTATGTCATTGAGAAGAGTGTGGACGAAGAAGTGGTAATCAACTAGGGACAGACCCCCGTAATCGACTCCATAATCTTACGATATAGGATAAAATGATAACATCCGCTCCGTATTTTCATGTCCCGTGAAATTAGTGGAAAAATAATAGAGTATGCACATGTTATCGGTATATAATATTTTTGCCTAGGAAATGGTACGTTGGACGTAATTTATGCGATACTAATTTCAATAAAAACAGGTATGCAATAACATGTCGCCCAAGACGTAGAAAATAACAGACAAGAAAATTTATTGAGGACATATCGATTTTAAAATGGCGATGGGTTGGTTGAAAATTTGGTTCACAAAAACTTATAAATATCCGGCTTATCGAAATTATTAAGGAAAGAATACAATTTTTATTTGGCACTTCTTCCTTGCAATTAATAGACGAAACTTTTATTTTGCATAAAAATCCGCAGTATATTAATAACATTCATTTCGTACTTGTTCATTCTGCCTGACAGTGGAATCGTCAAAGCAACAGACGGTGCAGGACACATTGAATCATAATACAACAGAATTATTCCACTACATTCAGGAGGACTTTCATTACAATTAATATATGTATGTCGAAACTCTCTCAACTCAACTGTGGAGCACGCGGAATTTATGAAATAATTATTATACACAAAGAACAAATGTGTAATTTAAGCCATAGTGTTAACAGGAGAAATATTTTATAGAGGTCAAATTAACAATATGATTAAGAGACCGGGAAAACTGGCTACCGCGTTTGCACTGCATTCGTTTGATTTCTACATATTTAATGGTTCCATTACGACCTACAGAGAACTTCAACCATGGTTTATGGTGCAATTTAGTACTCCGTTCATATGTATTTCATGTTTTAATATATTATTTCTAAACATTCCGTTTATTGTACTATTGTGCAAAACAAGAACAGTATCACTTGTTATCAAGAAATTACGAAATAACTGTACAACTGTCATTATTGAAGTATGAAATATTTTTTAGATAAAAAAATTTTTTTTATTAAACTTCAGTGATACGTCTTCGGGAAGGAAGAATGAATGTTGCATACGTACTGCTTTACATTCTCCAAGGATTTAAAAGAGCACTCTCAGATAATCATGCGGGAAACATGCTAATTACGTGCTCACAATCCCATATTCTTGACGATAATCCTTGTTAATATAAAAGCAACTTTAGGATACAACCGGAATACGCATTCTACACGCTCGCGGGAAATTCTAGATCCTCTGTGGATTATTCTGTCTCATCATGAATATTCCCAAGGCGAACCTGGAAATTCTAGGAATGCTGTAGTTTGTTATTACATGAGCCTCCGTAACTTTGTGGGTACGCAACGAAACTAAAAAGACTGTTCAGCACGAATACGTTGAATCAATTGCGAACTTCTCCAAGAAGAATATAATATAAATTGTTTCGTCAACAACGACAGAACTTCGTTATTAAACCTCTCAACTGTATTTCCTGCAGTGTTGTTCACGTACAGACAATTGAATAAGATTAAATCTTTTCCTTTGAATGAAATTTATGATCAATGTTAGTCTGTTGTTTCAACCTGCCTGTCTACTATTATAATTCTATATTATTAATAATCGAACATATGAAGAGAAGAGAACAATTGTTACGTTGTATGCTACTCTTGAAGAGTTTACTCAACTACAGTAAAGTCTTGATCTAAGTCGACCGGAGCTACCTGATCTTAGTAGTTCGCCTATCCCCTCCACTGGGGGCATACCTCACGAGGGACCAAGAAGGTCGAGCTGCCTCGGTCGCCGAGCAGTGTAGTGTGTAAACATGCCGCGTCCTTTTCTACGTTCGGTGCGGTCAACGCGGTCACAAGAAAATAGTAGCCCTACACGATCTATGTCACAGCACCGACCCGTGGATTGGGCTTAGGGTACATACGATTCAGATGGCGCAACCAACTTAACCACCCTGTATACCCTACAAAACGGTGGTTTTTTTTCAGCTCACGACCGTGTACGTGTCCCGGTAAAAATGCGCTCCGAGTCGGCGTTAACAGTTTCGAAATGAAGTTCGACAGGATGGAAAATGGCGGCGATCAGGCTCGGGCAAAGGGTCATCGTGGGACTCCGCATCGTATCGCTGATGAAAGCGGTACTTACACAGCCATCGGGAAGGCGCTTTACGAGGGAGCGTAAAAGTGGACCAGCCGTAAAAGTGGTGGCGGATGAAATCACAATTGCTTAATGAATTTGCGGGGGTACATGGTGAATTGGGGTCGGTGCCGCCTAACTGCGCTCGCATTAGCCCGTTGCTCCCGAGAGAGAGAGAGAGAGAGAGAGAGAGAGAGAGAGAGGGGGGGAGGGGGGGGGGGGGGGGGGGGGGGAGGGAGAGACAGTGTGAGAAGGAATGGAGAAGAGAGGGGACGATATAGGGAACCCTGGTTGTGCGAGGGTGAGGGGGAGGGGGTAGGGGGCTATTACACCGAATTCGCCCAGGAATTTGCATATATAACACAAGCAGAGACCCCGGCTGCAGAAGAGGAGGCAGGGGAGCCCGGATAAGTGGCTGTCTTTGAGTAGCTGAAACATAAGGATTATTCAATTAATATATTCATTGAAGTACACCGGAAACCCCAGGAAAATTTACCATCGGATCCCACCTTGCCGTGGAAAAATGGGTCGAAGTGCCGTTTAATGCTAACGTCCGGTATAATCCAACAAGCAAACACACACACACACACTACAGCCTGATTGATCGAAAACGACGTACTTCGTGGCAAGCTGCTATTAGACGCAATGTCAACGTTACCTGCGTCGCGTCGTGCAACAGGGAACAAGTCGCCGCGACAAGATGCACGATTGATTGAATTATACATATTCAAGAATGTTGAACAGATTGTTAGCGTTTGTCGGAGAAGGCGAATTCAATTCTCCCTTGCTCGTGTACAGTGGCTCCGAAAAGCATTGACACGGTAAATTGTCGATTGTTTACCGATTTTTTTTTTTGTCTTAAACTGTAAATTTTTCAATGTTTTTAGGGACGCGTTGGTAGCATTTTAGAGAGAGAACACGTGTCATTAGTTTCTATCTTTAACATACATAATAATACCGAGTGTAACAATTTTTTTAATGAGTATTGTATGTAAACACCACTTTCAATAATTAATTATTATGTTTTTAGCTAATTTCGATATAAAGGTAATTAAATGAACATAGTCAATGCCCAAAGAATTAATTGAATATTGCATTGTCGTCATCAAGGATTATTAATGGTAGAAAGAATATTGACATTGATTTAATGTCATTTAAATGTATTTCCGT
>CM052120.1:4392427-4431753 GCA_028454245.1 Halictus quadricinctus
TGGGGATAATTTCGCGACGTTTATCGTCCAAGCATTAGCGACATATACAGAGAAATCAGTATAAACAGAAAACTTCTTACTGAGGAATTTTAAAAATGTACACGCAAAGGTTAACAAATACAGACTATTGGGCCAAGTTAACAATATAAGTAATGATAAAAAAAATATAATTACGAAATGTTCAATGAAAGTATTGGTACATTTTGGTAAGAAATGCGTATCATGAAACAATATGCTTCTTATATGGTCGACAAACGGATCATTTACCTTAATGCACTCATTGATACGTTCAAGCTGTACGTAGCTGCCGCAAATTTGGTACTAGAAATCATAAAATTTATACGATGCGAACTGTTACGATACACGTTAAACCTCGTGCTATTTCTCCCTCTGAAAATGAAATTTAATGCTCTCCTGAGAAATACCGTAATCGGCCTACATGCGGTTCAATCGTGAATGTTGCACAGCCTGCGGACGTACAAATTTACGCCTGATGGATTTATTAATCTATTTTCGCGGTACAAATTGCAATTAATTCATACCGTGCCGACAAAAATAAAAGGTTACGAGGGGACACTAAACGTTCCCACAGAGATATATGCAGTGGATTCAAAACCTATTTGTACACTAAATTTCCGATTCTCTGAGAATTGTTAATATGTGTACAACGATAATTCCGTTAAAAAGAATGGTACATTTTAACACTAGAACTACCGAACCAGTCAAAATGACTGGTTCCTGATTTTTTCTTTCACAATTACTGAAATTATAAAAATGTTTTCATCAGAATTTTTTTAATGAACTTTTTCATTAAAGCACATGTTAGAATAAAAATGGTATTAGGTTTAAATAGATGTAGTCTTGTCATTATTACAAAGCAATATTCATCAGTTGTATTTATTACTCTGTAGTTCTAGTGTTAAACCTCGAAGCTTCCACTTTCGCAAGCTATTATTCATTTTCTTCCAGAATATTTTTGCACGATATTGCAGGTGAAAAATTAAGGACACGTTTTTCGTCGAAAATTATACAAATTGAAACGTCTGTAAAAGCAACAAAAAATTTTTTCTGAACGAATTTATTAATGATTGAAGATTGAATTTTCTTCTTCTTAAAACCAATTTAAAAATCACGATTCTCGTATATTCGGTGTAATGTACGTCGTACTGGGAGTATATTTATAATTACATTTACATTATTCCGAGATAATTATTGAATTGTTTGTATTCCGCGTTCCTAATTATTTATGAATATATACGAGGTCAATTAATGAATGAAGAGCATCATTTAAATATTTTACAAAGGTAATGTGCTCATTAGTCGACGTGAATGGGTAAAAAGACCTTAAATAACAAGTGAAGTAAACAAAAAAACAGTAGAACAATGGAAAAGTGTGAAATAACTCAATACTGGAAAAAGAAGACGTTTGCGTAACAGACCGAACAATGTTACAGGAAGCATAATCAGTAATTCATGTAACAGGTATATTTCTACCTTGTGACCCATATTTATTTTTATCCATTAACAGAAATTTATAACAATGCACTGAATATTTTATTTGTGTCAGTTATCTGACCCCTTCCGAAAATAAAACTTAATGTCGTATTTTCTGTCAAATTTCGCATTGTAAATAAACGATGATATCCCCCGAAAATAATTTGACATGAAGCAAAGTTACCGTTTAACAAGAAATAATTGATTTACCAAATATTATAGCCAATTAGCAAACGAAATTTTCTGCCGACGTTTTGTGACGCGTGTATACGTAAACATACACAGAAAGGAAATAAATATTTGAATATTGATAAATTCCTTCGCATGGGATATTCTAATAACCTATATTCAGGGTAACGAAATTTCAATATATAAATTGATTCTAGTCTGCACTGATTGCCATGAAGATAGAATCGCGCTATCTAGATTGAAATCTCTATATTTCATTGGGGTATTCATTTATCGTTCATTATAGTTAAACAATTTGTAGTTTTAGCTCGCAGCTTTAAAAACTTCTTTTTCTAAAATGCAGTGTAAAATTAAAAAAATATGAATTTTCATTTGACTTCAAATTCTATATTTTACATTTCTGACAAAATACAAATATAATGAAATATTTATGTACTGTGCATAGTTACAAGGAATGCACACTTTTTTCAAAATTAATTTTTCTTTTTTTTTTATTTTTAGAACCTCTAAAGAGGTATATTTATTGACCTTATTGTCGATTCCTAGTTTCTGTAATTATATTAATGAACAAATAACATGGTGTGCTGTTATTTCTGAACTTTCGGTTACAAAATTCATAGTCGGAGTACATCTGCGTGAATTTCACGTTTGTACATCGAAATCAAAATTAAGTTCCCCTGGCAAATACTCGGAGAAGCATCATGCTCTTCGTGTCGTATGATGAAAACTGGGACAGCGGTGGTGTCGTGGAACATTTAAACGTTGTCCCCCCCAACTGCCCTCGGGATAAAATTTCTATGTGTTTTTTAATACAGCGGGAAAACCAGGAAAGGTAAAGAGACAAATCGAATTTCGCCGGGGAACGTAGGAATTCCTTTATGATGTTTGATTTGCGAATGAGTCGACACATACTTCAGCATGGTGAGCTGTGATTTACTGTGCCCTGCTATATTTTATTGGCAGCAAGCCAGTTTATGAAGCCCTCGTAATAACGTTTAACCACGTTCAGCATAATTCTGTACGGAGAGATCGCAGAATTGTAACATTCGTCACGAACAAAACGAAGGGCCCGCTGGAAAAAGACCGATTAATTTAGTCAGGTTAGTTTCGCTTTTCTCGAACGTAAACGGATTTCTCTTGTGCCGCGAAAAATTTTCATATACAGTGGATACAAAAAGAATTTCAACGCTACATTATTTACTTCTTAGAAATTTATGTACAATTATTTTTCATTATTTTATGGAACTAAAATGTGGAAAAAGTACCAGTCGTGTAAAGTCCTTATGGTGTAACTCGGCGCAGGCCACATTTGCCTTGATTGAGGCGAAACCGTCCCCACCATAGGGCCCACTGCCCCCTTCCAGTACGCGCCGTTACCATGGAGACAGGACGCTCTTCGCCTGGTGGGGGAAGCAAGCGTTTGGGGGGCCCCAAGCACTGATATAAGGGTACGTACACCCAGAGTCGACAAATTGGGACTTGTCTCCCCACTCTACCTTCCCCTTCTACAACGCTGTTCCCCCACTCTACCTTCCCCTTCTACGACGCTATTCCCCCACTCTACAATTTTATTTCGATTCAAAGGAACTGAATAATGTTCACAGTTGACTAGTTTCTGTTTGAAATCATCATCACGAGTCTAAGTCGATATTATATGGCGATGGGGTTAAAAAAATAGTTTTTTGGGTGACGGAACGTTAAGTTCTGTGGAAGGAAATATTTAAAAAGTAGAATATTTTGTAGTATTATTATTACCGCAGCACTATAAAGCTTTGGGATTTTATAGCGTCATGTTAACGCATTTAGGTATTTCCCTAGCGGAACGTTATTCAACACGCTGCGGAAGCGAAGCAGTTTGATTCTCCTAATATTGGTTCTATCTGCTTTATGGCAGGAACATTTGTCTGAAAGCTGAATGATTCGACTTCTATTTGATCCACGTCAATGCAACTTCGTGAGATTTCGCAATTCCAGAACTTTCTGCTAAATTGAACTTCTCTAAAATACTGCATCGCAACGAAAAAATTGAAATTGATGTTGAAAATTCTATTGTTTGTTATAGTAGTATATTGATACGTTGATTCTTTCCTAAATACTTAAAATTATGCAAGTATAATTGTGTTACATTGTGTTTCAAAATAATTCATTGAGAAATTCATACATACAGTTTTGTTCAATCATATATCATTTTTTATGTAAAAATTATAAAATATTCTAGGAACTGGCAAAATTTATAAAAATAGCACTAATACAGATAGAATTTCTGCTGAAGTTGTGAATGTAGTAAAGCGAAGTTAATTAGTTTAAATTTTGTAAATTAAAAATTACATATCTCTACAGTCGTAACGTGTTGAGAAATGATTTATAAGCGATTTAACTGTACAATGTCATTCAATTGTTGCCAAAAAGACATTAAAATGTCACTTTTGTTTTGGAAAAGAGCTGGTTGAACTGACAGATATAAAGAATTGTTTGCGAAAGAAAGAAGATGAAGCATTTGGAGGAGATCCAACGAAATGCTCTGACAAAAAAATCTTCCTGTACACTGTAAATCACGGTGTAGAATTCCATTACAGTGCTGGCGAGTTTTTCTTGGATATAATTGGATTTATTAAAATGTAGTATTACATACTCGGTGAAATAATTAATTCTGGTAGTATCAGACTGATCTCGTAAACGAAAATTTTCAAAATTATATCTTCACCAATACATCACACAGCTTAAAATTATTCACGAAAGAACTATCTACGTGACTCCTGTGTTTTCTAACTAATGCAAACAATTTTTATTTTGCATAAAAGTTTGCAATCTAAATTAATCACGTTTCGCCCACATACTTCTTATTATTTCTATCACGACTACCTTCATCTTCTCTGCTTGGTTCGTTCATTCCTATTTGACATATATAGGATTCATTCTTTTTTTACGGTAGCTACATATCATTTCTCTGATTAGAACTTTCCAGTATGCATTTTGCAGTTTACTTTACTACTCCCATTTATTGCCGACTGAGCTACAAACTTTAGTTTAGCAACGGAAGGTTTGAGGTCTCCCCGTGCTTCTCAATAGCAGTTGTCGTATCATAAACCAGGGCAGACATGAGACCACATCTGCGGGCCGGTGTCGTTACCTTGAATATATTTTTATTTTTTCTAAACCGTAAAAACGTGCACACTGCATCGTATATCTCTGCTCCGAAACCAATACATTTAGATCGAGTATTGCGGAAAATGAGAGACTACCTTGTGCATATTTAATATAATTTATGTATAATTTATGTTTTGTATCCCGATGTGTTCGTATAAATGGGATTCTAGCGTAGCTCCACAGTAAATAAGTTCGCAATCATTTCCAATTTTCTCATCTTCAGAATAAATGGTTTGTCGATTAAACTTCACCAGGGCAAACCAGAAATTTTTAACTTTCTACTATATAATCCCGTACATATTCACGAGAAAATGCAAAAAATCGAAGTTTTAACGCGAGGAATTGACTGATTGAAAAGTTATGCGTGTTTAAAGTTGAGCGATTTGAATGCTAATGGTTAATTTCATGAGTCTCTCGAGCAGCGACGACAAGGTTGACTTCAATCGTCTGAGTCAATCTGTTTTCGGCACTTCGGACGGTGAAATGAAGTTAACTCGGTAAACAGGACGCTTGCCAAATTATTCTAGCCTTTATACGTGAAGGATTAGGAGCAAACAGCATGTTCCAGTTGCCGCGAAATGAATTGAACTGAGCAGAGCGCATGCGCTGGCTGAAGATAAGAGCAGAGTGCGACCTACGGGTCCCGTATTTTCTGTTCCGAGAAAATGATGGAGCAGAGGCTCTCACAAACAGGACCGCTTACGGTACAATAGCATGATATACGGGGCACAGTACTGAATGAGCACCTTATTAACTGCGTCGGGGTTTCCGCAGTGGGCAACCGGAACATAAGAAGAATTTTTAATTTAATAATCGGAGAATTTAATAATCGACTATTTTCCGTTTACAAACCCACGAGAAAGAAGAATTTAGCTAGCCCTCAATTTGGTGAAGTAGGACATTATCTCAAAATACACTCATCTAGATTACATTGCACCTATAAGATAACGTTTCTCTAATAAACGTTATCTGTTTCAAGGAACAAGAAAGCATTAGCTTCTAGGAGGCTTCCTACTTGTACGCGGAGAAAAAACGATGTTCCACTTACTTTTTAACACACCATCGTCTAAAATCAGATGGTCTGAAGAGACTCGTTTAATTTTACTAACCTGCTACAACTTTTAATTAAAACTGCTTTCTTTTAATTAAGCCTCACAAAGGAGGAGCGTGTCTAACTTGGATATGCCGATGTTTATGATATTGGAATTTTTATTTTGTAGAAAGATCACATCACACATCATTTCTCTTTTACGTTTGCAATTTATTCTCACGCATAACGTGTTATGACCTTGGAATGACCTTAAATTGAGGAAGTTGCAAAATATGAAAGAAAACCTATAAAACACTAATGTAAAGTACACTTACAAATTTTTCAGAATCATCTGTTCCTCCGTCGGATCCCTGTACATGTAATATTATTATATTCTCGTATTTCATATTTCAAAGTTAACTCAAGGTTATATAGTATAACAGGTCATCGAACGCGTCTTAAAATCACCTACAAAGCTATTTGGTCAGATGTACATAGTGCCATTTAAAAAAGTCGAGGTGACCTTCATTTTTCATTGAAACGAAACTTTTTTCAAATGCTTAATGATGCAATTTGTAGAAAACTGATTAACTTTTGTACGACAGAGTTTTATTTTGTCAGACTATTGGATGTGCCCCAAAAATTTGACTAAATTGTATGCCACCCTGTGTATTGATCGATGTCAGGATCGATTCTCGTTACGCGGTTCGTATGATGCGAGCCGTGAATTAAAAAATTCGTAAGTTGTACGTCATTGTGCTCCTCGCAATACGCGCGCAATTTAAACCGTTTCATACATCTGCACTCGAGCTCCGTTCATATTGTTTGTTCTCCCCAGACGCCGCCGTTATTGTGAGGCTATGCAGAAATTGCTTTCTTGTAATTTATAGTTATGGGTATTTGTATATGCACTGTTGATACTCTCTGGACACAATTACACGCGAGAAACTGCTCGTTAAAACTGATGTTTACGGTTCAAGGGTTGATTGTTTGTTGACGTTTTCAAATTTCTACACGAGGATGTTATAAAAATTTATAGCGCGTTACGAGATTGGACGGCGCGAGAGAACAATGTTTTGAAACGCGTGCAGCAGCGGCGACAACGGATTTAATTCTTCTCCAAATTTTCATGGTATATATATTATGTCTAACATTACTTTGATAACACGATTTTTCTAATTCAATTTAGAGGGACATACTTTAACGTATGTAACGCCGCAATATTAAATTCTGTATCAGTCGTGTCACATGGAGCGGTATTTACCATTTGCATTATCAGTGGCCGGCAATTGATGACGATAACAGATTACTAACAAAATGTATTTCACTCACTGTCACTGTTTCTCGCTCTCATCTCTGACGTCCCGACTCAGAGGTGAGTAAGCCGAAAACAGATAACAGTGGTTAATTTCTGAGACACCTGTCGGTCCAGAGACTACGACAGTCAGTGAAGCATTGCTGAATTTCGATTGTTCTGAATCTCTCTGCCATCCAATTTCAATCTCCTTCGCTTTGGTAAGATACCAAGTGATTGATGGATAGGTAGAAACATTTTAAGACGTTAATCCCAGATTAATTACAAAATCAAGAAATCGATTGTTGGCGACCTATAAATATTTCATAATTTTGAGAGACACCGTTCAGAATCAGTAGCACAATTTCACCTAAACACGAATAAAAGATTACACGATTCAAGTACAGCGTGCATACAAACGATAAATAAAAACGTGTTTATATTGCAAACTATTCGACCTTTCACTCCGAAGGCTCGAAGGAAATGAAAACAACCCGTAAAATTGAAATCGCGTAAAATAAACTTTTCGAAAGGCGTGGGTAGATTTGTGTATCGATTGTAAAAATGTATTGCTTGATGAAAATAAAACTTGAGGGACCCTCCGGCTTACATAACTGTTTCGAGATCCTTGAAAAATTTCTACATTATTCAACTCGCACGTGGTAAATATAATTTAATAAGGACTTTATTGATTTTCAAGGTAATCTTAAGTCATACTCAAATGTATTTTTCCATCGGCTACAAGATGCAATAGCAAAAAAGACATGTTTCTCAGGTAAAAAATACCAATGACCTTGAAAAGAAAAACAGAAAAATAAGCTGACAAAATAGATTTGTTTTATACGATACTACTTCATCGAAGCCATTGAAATTGTTTAATGAACATTTTTCACGTCATGAAACATGAAGATGACGTTAAACTGGCCTTCTCAGGCTGAGACACCCTGTACACTTATCGGGTTACTTCTCACAGCGTTGCGTAAGTTGCACCCGAGGATGATATCCTCAAGAATTTTGTGTGAAAACGTTTTACTTGGTTTTATGTAACGCGCAGAAAATTTCTCTTTCCTCCGTCATATTTCTGGGTCTTTTTTTACACTTTACAGCGAAGTGAGTAGGGAAGCTAAATTGCCAGCCTTCCCAACGTGCCAGGACTGATGCGGAATATAATACTGTTTTTTCTCTGTTCTTTGTTTCCAGTTCGTAGCAGGAATCGTGAAACGAGGATACGTGAATAATGTATCTTTACACAACACTTCTTTCAGCTTGAAATCGCTTTGAAAATGCTCTGCCAACGTTTCCCCTTATATAAATTTAATATTATTTTAAAATACAACATTGCAAATAACTTTTATATACAACGTAAATTGAGAATAAAAATTATTTTTACACACGGTTGAGGTGTATAAGTAAAATAATTATCATCTATTACCATTTCCTAGTCGTGACCAACGTTATCGACAGTTCACGAAATTGATTCTATTAGAACGATTCGAGTATAGTATATATAGTATCTTTCAACTACGGGTTAATAGATTCATAACTTATTTTTCGTAAATTTTTTTTCTGAAAAAAGTCGAAAAATGCTGCATGATTCGAAATGAAATGGACATACATATAGACCGTAGATGAGCCACAATCGTTCACACTCCCATGTTCCATTTGCGTTCCAAAACTATTTCAGTGAATGGTTTCTCAGTTAACCATCGTTCGATGAAACGAGAACGCTGCAATCAGTCGTAAAATATCGAATCGGTAAGACAGTCAGACCCGAGACACCGAAAGCCCATAAGGTGTTATGTCTATTCGTATATCTTGCCTGTGATACGGGGTCTCATGTCATACGGTCTGAAATACTAGCATCGCTAAAACAGTGCTTTCTACTGCCCTCTATCTAGACAGAGCAATAGCTAGCGAACTACATAATAATCACGGAAAATCAGTTCCCGGGGAGACTAAATTTTACAGCGTTGCCGGTTCTAAAAGTGCAACGTTGCCGCGTGAGCTCGGGAGTCTTCGAATCATCGAATCTCCAAAGCAAAGTTTGTCGTCAAAACCTGCTTACCTCGTCTATACTACTACATAGTTTGAAAGTTTCACCGCTGTAAAGACTGATGATAACTGCAACTGTTGCGAAAAAAATTGTTCTTGCCAGTATTTCCGCACAAAATTACGAAGACTGCCAGAATAATTCATGGCTAGGCTTGTAAATGTTCTAATCATTTCTACGAGTAGTTAAGGGCTAATAGAGAATGATGGGCTCCAGGGCTAGGAGCTCTGGGCTACATTGAACTGCCGAGGACTACCCGGGCTACTTTAGGCTACCATGGGCTACTTTGAGCTACCCTGGAGTACCTTAAGCTACCATGGGCTACTTTGAGATACCATGGGCTACTTTGAGCTAACGTGGGCTGCTTTAAGCTACCATGGGCTACTTTGGGCTACCTTAAGGTACCTTGGGCTACTTTGGGCTACCTTGGGTTAGCTTAGACTACCTTGAGCTACCCTTGACAGCAATTTTGACAGCTATTTTACTTAGATAAGCAACATGTTTAGCTGTTTTCAGTAGCGAAAAAATTATTTAAAATTGCTACCGATCGAGGAACTGTGTTCTGAAGTATATTTCAAACAAAATTCTTAAAAATGATAGGAGGTTGTTGGGAGCAAAATTGAAAAAAGTTTCGAAGTGTAAAGTGTTAAGCGACCGAACCCCTCTCAACGCTTTACGTTTGCTTGGGGGCAGGTCAC
Organism: Halictus quadricinctus; assembly: GCA_028454245.1. Taxonomy (NCBI): domain Eukaryota; kingdom Metazoa; phylum Arthropoda; class Insecta; order Hymenoptera; family Halictidae; genus Halictus; species Halictus quadricinctus. The sequence continues at coordinate 4,402,330 of CM052120.1, forward strand.
TGGGAGAAACGGTTACTGGATGGAGGCGTTACTTAGCCATCTTTCTTCATGATGAAGCGACTGGTACCGGGGCTGGTCAGTTCTGGGGGCTTGCAAGCACGGTACGCCCAACGTTCCTCTCGAAACGGAATCCTCTTTTATGTTTCGTTTATTTTTCTTTGGAAAGAAACAGGGGCTTCTCCTCGGATTCGTTCTTTCTTCCTCGTTGTTCGGAGACTTGTTTTCTGATTCACTGTTGTACCGCAATAATTACTCCAGCCTATCTCCGCGATAACTACTCGGACACCAAGCGTAATTAGACATGCGTGTGTCCTAATTAAGAAATACTCCTGCATACACTATAAGATGTTACCAAACAGTAACCAAGAGTATTGTTACAATTTAAATAACCCGGTTGCACCTTGTTGCCATCTGTGTGCATCGCCGCCACGAAAAAAGAATGTTCATCACAGTAGCTGCATATATCATCTGAGCCTAGATGCGTCTAAACATGATTTCGAAACGCGAGAAAGAAGGAAGGAACAGTATAGATGCGATCCTGAAGATTCTTATTCGAAGCTGCGGGAACATAGTACAAATTCCATGGTACGCGAGTCATAATTATAGCCTTAATTAAAAGAGCATTAATTAAAAGCGTGCACTGTTGCGTCTATAATTAATAACGGTCCAACTTGTTCCCGCTGCTCCAGTACACGCACGCCACAGGGACATTTACAAACTACGTATCTGAAATGACGTGCCAAATGCATACGAAGGTGATTCCTTTGCATACCACTACACACTGTTGCAGGACGCACACAATAAAATCTAACTTTAAATACACATTTTTGATGGTCCCGGCCCATGTCGCGGTTAATCCATTCGGCGGCCGTTATTTTCTCAGCTCACCGTACATGATATGCCCCATTTAATTTTCCGTAAATTAGGGCACCTTTGAGGGAAATTCAATTAGATAATTACCGTTAATCCAGTAGGATACAAGGTAAAAGACATTAAGACATTTTGACTCGAGTAGAAAATAAGCTATATACAGTTCAAATACTTCTTGGATCCACTGTACACAAATGTTGCATAAAAATCAGCAACCTATGCATCACTCTATTAATCGAAATTTCAATATGGATAGACCAATTAACTATTCTCTGCTCGCTACAGTAGTTTCGAAGAATGGGGGACCGCAAGACAGTAAGGTGTGTAAGGGCTGTTGTTTTTTATGGTCATCATTAATGCATTCCGTTTTCCACCCTTGACGTCGGAAAAATCCTGGTGGCCATTGCATTTTCGAAATTGCAGCTTATGCCAATCACCCCGTGGCGACCGTTCCCTCCAGTGTCCTCCATATAAAAACACCGGCAAATCGATCGTGCTGCAGTCACGTCCCTGACGTCGTGCCACGATGATAGTCGTTGACGTTAGTCTTGCTGCTGGTGATCTTGCTAATGATTTCGATAGTGTTTGGAACATCTTCTTGTATCTCGTGACGCTGGTCAACTCCCGACATAGTTCTACCGACCGAAGATGAAGAAACACTGTTGTTCTGCGTTCGATTACGTGTTCTATAGTTTCTTCATCGCGACGGTGATTCGAATAAAACATTTGCGACGATCAGAAAAATTAGGGACCAGTGATTTAGGGACACTTCAATTTTACATCAGGAAACCAAAAATGTTTAACTTTTTTGTGTGATCCTATAGATTTTAGCGAGAGTACTGATCTCTCCTAGGATTAAAACTTGAATTTTCGGCATTTTCTCGTCGAAATCTACAGGATTACATAATAAAAAATTAAAATTTTCTGGTTTCCTGAATGAAAATTTAGCCATCGATGAAGTGCATCCTTTGTGTACTCATTCCAAACATAATTTCAGTATGGGTGGGCAACTTTGACGCCCCATAGAAGCTTTCCTATTAAAATGGTTACACAAATTACTTGAGAATGGTGTGATTATTATTATAAAAATAAATTAAAATACGACTCTTATTAACAAAATTTATTGAATGAATTGTCTGTTTACACTCCTCCGCGTCCAAGGCCTCTAGTGCTTCGTGACCCTCACGGAGTATACCCCGCGGTAGTGGGGATAATTCCGCGACGTGTATCATAGAGGCCTTGGCGACATATACAGAGAAATCACTGTAATATTTACAACCGCGAAGACAACACTTACTAACGGGTTTACACCTCATCTCTGAATTAGGGGCCATTGGATTTTCACTGAAGAGACGTCATCATCGTAAAATAAGACACTGTGGTCTTTAACATCTAGAAAGACAACATACAGTCACACAAAAGTTATAGAAACACCAATACATTGTATGAAATTCACATGTGAAACACTGATACACTTTTACTAAATAATTAGTCGAATTTCCTTCTACTTTTCTTTTCTAAGAATTTTTGTGGTCAATTAATATTCTGAATTTTGACATACGTGTTTCTTTATGCTTGTGCTTCAGAATAGACCATTTCATTACGAAATTCATTTGTTTCGAGTTTAATTGTGTCGGAGCGTATTAGTATTTCGAGCGTACTTTCGGTGTATATTACATTTTTGCCAAGAACTTTAATTTTTATAGAAAACATCGCCACTGTTCTCTTGTGGAACGAAACTGTATAGACACGACTATCAATCATTACAAACCCCTGAGAAACCTTCGAGCGACGCATTATAAAAACCGTGAAAGTCGAATTCTATTGGTTCGCTGCACCTTATCAAGATAGTTAGTAGAATTTTCTGAACGGAGACTGACCTATTGTACCACGGCGTAGAATATCTGTAATACCAGTAAAATTGAACTTCCTGTTTCACACCGGTCCAAATGATTTTCATCCATTTTGCGCTACTTGTACACACACTCCGCGACAAAACTGCAAGGTACTGTGCAGAACTATAAAAATCTACCTTGACTCTCACTGATGTTCAGACGCACCGTGATAAAGAAAATTTTTTTCGAAATTGCACATTTTTTGGAAAGTTAGGAAAAAAATTTAGAAAAATTTTGAAACAATCGAAATCGCGAGAAATGCAAGGGTTACTTTTGGAATTTTTTCGCGGACCTGCGTTGAAAATTTGAGAAATGCGTTTCGTCGATTTCTGTGCGATTGCGCAGACATTTCGTGGCGGCCATATTTAATCGCTATACCGTCTCACAATAATGTAGCGAAGCATGGTCTAGCGACACCAAATAGAAATCATTTGAGCTTACACGATTGTGCGAAAATAATCCGCATGGTCCACGACTTTTTGCATTACATAATTCAGATAGAACATGTACGACAACTCGGAAATGGACAACAATAAGGACAGCAATATCTCTTCCACATTGTGAGTCACACAGATAGCGGTGGATAGCTGAAATATGAGCATATTTCGAGACATTCGTGATAATAACGTTTGTATCGTAACCGATGAAGAGACAGATCGACATACACGGAAGCAATTGATTGCCAATGAGACGACTGCGAACATGACAAGGATGGTATATGATACTGAGACTTTACCTTTCACGTACATCAGGAAGCTTCAAGAACAAACAAACCACGAGTGCATATTAATAACACCGAAATCGAAAGATTCCGTTGAGCCTGTGCTAGAGGAGAGTCATTCTACTACAAGAAAAGTATTCTCTTGTAAAATATAATCAAACAAAATGTCACAAAGCTATGGGTTATAATTGCGAATAACCATGTGCAGAACATTTTTTCGATTTTCTGTAAATCAAATTCCAAATTGTGATTGTCTCTGATAGCCACTGCGTTGCAATTAAAATGTTCCCTTTCCGAGATTTTTGAAAATTATAAAATTAAATAAATAGATAATAAATTAATTTCTCAGGTTGAAATAAAAATTTCAGTCAAATTCTCGAGCACAAAGACAACGAAAGGTCTGACGTTCGTCTCACTCTGCACAGACACAAATGTTTCTGGTAGGCGACGTTTTAATTAGCATTTTTCTGCGAGTATTATATGATTTGGCGAATACTAACGTTCTTGCGTAAATGTGGTAAGTAACCGCGGTTGCTAAACACTTTTTTCTGTAAGCCTCCATAACCTCCTGCGAGATACAGGACGGTCTCTCGGAAACCCCTTTTTCGATGTGGTAACTAGAAAACATAGCATGCAGCGTTCAGTACCTACGTGGCTTATCGTGGAATTGTTTCAAAATTCCTCAAGCGATCGGAACAAACGAGTACGCTCTAACAAGGGACATCACTCAAGTGAAACGCGACGATTTTAATGAAATTTATAAAGGATATAGTTCGTTCAAAAATATTTGACACATATTCTTTTGTCTGCAATGATCCATATCTAGAGGGTAAAAGTGGCCCTCAAAGTTGGGGGTGAAAACTCTATTTTTGCTAATATCTCGTCGGGAACTAGAGTGTCTAGGACAATGATTTTTTTTTAATTTGTGTGCCTTCGATCAGAGAATGTAGTCATATAAAAAGATTTCAAAAGAAGATAAAATTTTAAAATATTATACAAACAAATAATTTCTTCTAACCATTAAAGTGATAATAACAATTCTCAAGCACTAGTATTAGGTGTATAAAAGTGCCGACGATTAACAGTGCTCTTTTTGCAAGACTGCATCGTTAGTCTTCTTTACCTCGCGAGTTCGAACAAGCCGATACTGTGCTGAAGCCACATAATGTACAAGGTCTCCGTAGCCACATATGTCGTTGCAGCGAAGAAAAACACCACATTTTGATGTATTATTATGAGAAAGAAATATTTCTCTTCATCGATCAAATAATCCGTCAGAACCGGGAAAGGATCTGTTACATTTGAGTTCGGGGGTGCTGTTACGACCACGACATAGGATGAGATTCGAAATACCACCAGGAGTAGTGCTGATGGATAAATAAATACTGCAACATACACATGATTGTGACATGAAACGATGGCTTTTATCAGTCTCGTTCGCAACGCAGTGATGCATTGATAAATCGCTCGTGCATCTAGTTATGTAATAATTGTGCGTATCTTCCAAAAGCGCATAACGATTGTTTATCACGTGAATCCATATCTGCTCTTTCGCAAATGTGTTGAAGATTATTAACAAGGTAAAGCGATACGCTGCGAAAACTTGGGCCAGTACTGGGCACATTTGTCTGAATCAAGGCAAAACCTTACCCATCATAGCGTCCACTGTTCTCTTCCAGTAAGTGTCGTCACCGTGGGACAACGAAGATTAGTGGGGGGGAGCAAGCGTTTGAGGGGCCCCACTGGTCTAGAACAGTGCCGGGCACGTTTGCCTCAATTGAGGCAAAACCGTCCCCCCACTATAGCGCCCACTGTTCTCTTCCAGTAAGCGCCGTCACCGTGGGACAACGAAGATTAGTGGGGGGAGCAAGCGTTTAAGGGGGCCCACTGGTCTAGAACAGTGCCGGGCACGTTTGCCTCAATTGAGGCAAAACCGTTCCTACCATAACTCCCATTGTTTCCTTCCAGTAAGCGCCATCACAGTGGGGCAACAAAGATTAATGGGGGGTGCAAGCGTTTGAGGGGGCCCACTGGTCTAGAACAGCGCCGGGCACGTTTGCCTCAATTGAGGCATAACCGTCCCCCCACCATAGCGCCCACTGTTCTCTTCCAGTAAGCGCCATCACCGTGGGGCAACGAAGATTAGTGGGGGGAGCAAGCGTTTGAGGGGGCCCACTGGTCTAGAACAGCGCCGGGCACGTTTGCCTCAATTGAGGCATAACCGTCCCCCCACCATAGCGCCTACTGTTCTCTTCCAGTAAGCGCCGTGACCGTGGGGCAACAAAGATTAATGGGGAGAGCAAGCGTTTGAGGGGGCCCACTGGTCTAGAACAGTGTCGGGCACGTTTGCCTCAATTGAGGCAAAACCGTCCCCCCACTATAGCGCCCACTGTTCTCTTCCAGTAAGCGCCATCACCGTGGGGCAACGAAGATTAATGGGGGGAGCAAGCGTTTGAGGGGCCCCAACCGTGCCCAGCACAGACACAATTGTCGGATAGTGGTGGACGATGTTTTGCGACCGAGCTATAGGCAGAATTGGAAGAGATTACACAGCCGAGCGATTTTCGCAGCACCACTGTATTTTCTTACGTGCGTAAATAGCTCCTTGTTGCTTCCCCACAGTGGCCCGCCTGCTTAAAATTGCGAGCGTGTCCTCGTGTGTCGTGTTCCATGTTCTCTTTATGCAGTCCATTATGACCCTAATCTGTATTTGCAATCATCTTTTATTGCCTTGTATTGTCGATTTGATGCGTTAATTTAACTAGAAATCGTTTGGCACTCACTGAACCGATCTGAGACGTGAACGCGTTGAACTTCACTATAGATCCCAGCGATATTATTATGAAGCACACGCACTGAAGCAGCATAATCAAGTCAACCTCGCCGGTCGCGAGACGTGTGATCTGAAAGAACCGTATTTTCATTTTGGATCAGCGGCAATTTCTTTGATCCGATTTTGAGGTCTTGATTGCCTGACCTGTGTTTCGCAACAAGACAGCAAAATTTGTAAAAAATCTGATTTCAGCAGTTTTATCACCAATATCTTGATACTAAGACAGAGTAACTTCAGCACTACAGTCAGTTGAGTAATATACTAAATATGATATAATAAAAAAAAATAAGATATAACGAGATATTATTGTTGACCTGTTAACACGAAAATTTCTTCATTCTAATTACTTACAGGCATGTAAACACAGTATGGTGTATGTCAATGTGTGTACAGTGAATTCTCGACATATGTCAACAACGCTATCGTCTAGGGGACATACCCGAGCCGTGCTATGTTTACACTCCTCGGCTACTCATGGGGTATACTCCGCGGTAGTGGGGATAATTCCGCGACGTTTATCATCCAGGCCTTGCCGAAATATATAGAGAAATCACTGTACTACATAGAATAAGTAGAGGACATCGTATCAACGGTTGAACGGATTGGTGCAAACAGTAATACGTGACACGAGAATATTTTGTGTACACTAACGTTAGAGGCGGTTTAAGTGGCTGTACCTGCGCGACTAATAAAAGTGAACAAATCATGTTCACCGCTGTACTTTGAATTCGACGAAGATTCGCATTGACGTACGGCCAGAGCCCTAGGATCCTCATCAGACGTATGCTGAACTTGTAATGTGTATCCACGGGAGCCATCGCGAGCAACGGTTGAAACACGACTCGCCGATTTGCAGTTTCCGTTTTACAGTTTCAGGTTCTACGTTTTCACTATTTTCCCCCTTCGCAATACTTTCTCGTGCAATATAAAAGAATTCACGGATGTGACCATATTATGACTGACGTGATCTGCAATTACAAATTCACTTATGCATGTGTGTACAGACTAGGCGACAGATCGATATGGTACCGCCACGATAATGTATACATGACAATTATGATAATAACAGGACTCTTACGGAAGGAAACGTCATGTTGTTACTACCGTTGCATGTGCTCGTCTACTGTATTCTTTTCCTCGCATTCCTCCGACTCTTTTATTTATGTATTTATTTTATTTATTCCTCCGACTTTTTTTATATATATACAATATATATGTATAGCGACACAGATTGCAATTCTCGTGACGTTCAACTTCCTCTTTGATCTCCGAAAACCTTTGTACTCCTGGAATCCGGTTCACAGTGCTATCATCGCTTGTTATCAATGTTACCGTTGATGCTAATTGTGTTTCTCCGCAATATCGCGCAACGGTTACTACTAATTTCGATACGCAGCCTTAATAACCCATTGTCCACATTAAATAATTTAATGAGAAGGGACATTAAGGGGGCATTAAGTTCTCTTGAAACTCGGAAAATGTTCGAAGGATCACGTGAAAACTTTTGCGTTTCACAAATTTTCACAAAACAGAATGGAATCTAATTTTCAATGGCGATAACGTTGGTGGATTCAAAATAGATCGAAGTTGTACTAAATTCTGTCGAATTTTATATTTTAGTATATTTTTTTTAAGTTTTCATGAGCCATAAATGCATAAAAATTGGCAGTCGGATAATGTGTAGATGATTTTGTATTTTCTATTGAAATTATCTTTATTTGTGCCTAAGCATAAGTAAAGTGGTCGCGTACCTATCACGTCGAACGCGTCGAAATTCATTGAAAATATAAATCATGTGGGCAATATGCGATACACGGCGCAATATTCGGTAATGCTAGTATGTACGTTTAAGCTGCTCGACGTGTACCACGGCAATCATCTACTTTTACGGGCACGAATAATTAAATAGTTGAAATGAATATCGTTTGTTCAACAGTGATTACGCCCGTTCCAGATATGTGACACCTATTACAAAATAATGAATCATTTGCATCCGTAATCCACGGTAACCATAAGCTATTTACTAATATAGCGTTTTGTTTAATTCATACCTAATCGATAACTTAACTACTGTATTACCACTACCGCATAATTACTGCAAGATTATACTACTACAACGTTTACGAATAAACTCATTATCTTTCGAGTGCACCTACATATATTGGTGCATCTTTTATACGGTAAATAGTTTATTATAAATTTAATTATAAAAATGGATAAAAGACCTTAAATATTTCCGTTACCCGTACTAATATGAAAAAATTATATATATACAAAAGTTGCATGGTATAGAGGGGGCAATATTATAATGTACACACTTTTTATGTGCGCGAAGACGTTTCAGAAATTTAAAGGTCACTTTGACTTCTTTAAATGAAAAGACCTACGTTTTGTGTCATGAATCATTTTCATGTCCCTCAACTCGAATACGGTGAGTAAGAATGTTAAAGTAAAAATGTTCAACATTGTCTTAAATAACTATTTTACATACTCATCTATTCAATTCAAATCATGCACTCCTCTTGTGCCATAAATATCGAGAAACTCATTAGCTTAAAAGCGTTACTTTTATGGCATACAGAATGGGTCATTCTGTGACGATAAAACTAAGGAAGCGCATTTTATCTTCGCGAATCCACTGGAAAAACTAGCCGTATAAAGTAAAACTTTCGAATAAATTAACAGTGACGATGAATGGACGCATATATAGAGAGACGTTTATATTTCACTATAACAATTCTAAAATGATCATATTATATTCTATAGTGGCGGACAAAAGAAAGTTTAAACAGTAACATATACGATAACTACCACGATTTTATAAACTGAAATTTTATTTTAAAGCAGCAATGAAGGTACATAAAAAATAAATATGTTAGGAAACATAATGAAAGACAGAGTAAATTATAAAAATGGGAAAAGTGTTACCATTAGAAAAAATGCTAATATATGAAAATGAATTATTTTGCAGAAACATGTAGTCTACACTTAAAGTTTATACTCGAGTGTAATGATAATTTATTAGATTTTCTTTTGCGGATAATGGTTCGAAGTCCGCGTGTTTCAGCAGAATTTTAATGACGACATTAAAAACTAGATGCGTTGGTAAAAAGATTGTTTTTACAGCATTACGTCACCCAATTTCAAAGATGACTCCGCGATTGTTTTCCACGACACAAATGGCGGGCGCAGGAGTACAAAACTGCGGAATGAAAGGGACCGGTCTGACGCAAAAATGCTCTCGGCCAGGTACGCGTGAAATCGTTAAAAGGAAATGCCGTGAACCCGTGGTCGCGGGTAAATGGATTGTTATAACAACTTTGAAAACCGCTCGGCAATGACGCCGTCAGTTAACGGCCGTTCGTGGAGGGTGTGGGAGAACCAACGAATGAAAGAAGAAAGTCTTCCGTGAAATAATCCGTTCGCATTCCACAAAGAACGGGACATCTGCTCGCGTTGTCAGACGCATTTAATTGCAAAGCAAACATGAATTCCGTTGGATTTCGACGGTTTTCACATCTGCGTTTGCAATTATGCTGCTGCCACCATAGAATGCCGATTTTCCTTATGAAATCTCGTGAAACTTTATCGATTCGTAGGATTGTAAATTCAAAGTGCTTGCTCGTAACCCTTCGTCTCGATATTATTATATTAAATTTTATTTCTACTAATATTGTAATTTCATCTTGCAGGTCATAATCAAAAACTATACTGAATTTTTTCTTGAAAATGTGTCTATTATCTATATTTATATTCACATATGTACGTTTATATTCTCTAATTTATATACAATGTCCCAGTATTGAATAAATTTTTTTCTAGCTGTAAGCATTTTCCTCTAAAGCGAGAAACATTTTGACAAAATATGGAAACGACTACAGGAAACAATAACTGATTTTGATAGAGAGCCCTCTGTCGTGATAAACGATACCTTTACTGTCCTCATGTGTTGGAAACCATTGTCATCAGTCGGTAAGATAATAGTCACTGATGATAATCCCGTCGGTGGCAAAAGCACAGGTGAGGTATAGGAAGAGACCAATTACCATATCGACACAGACGTGGTATCACATACGAGGTATAGGAGTAGAACAATCACCATATGGGGTTTCGAGTCTCACGATCTGAAATACCAACATTTTCTCATGATCTGAAATACCATCATTCTCACGATCTGATCAACCGATACCGACATCATCAACAACAACTAGATTTCTTACGCCCTCTGCGCTGACGAACGATAAATGTTGCAACTAGATAATCATAATAATCAGAATTCAAGGTACAGAATAACTTTTAAACCCTGAACATTCTCACGGTGTTTCATTTCATGAGACACGAAACAGCATAAGATGAGATGACTGAACTGGTCTATTCCTACATCTCGTCTGTAATATTAGTTCCAACCGATACGGTAGGATGTGACACAAAAATGGTAAGGGGGCTGAGACGTGAGACAAGAAAATACATTGGGTGATTGGTTTACTCCTGTACCTCGCCTGTGCTCGAGGCCTAGAAAAGTCGTCGGTATAATAGAGATTTGGTTCTCTACAGCTAAAAAATGAACTAAAAACTCAACTAAAAGTTTTACACTCAGTGGAAACAAGGACTTTCACAATTAGTAAGAATCTATTAAACATTTTTATAGATATTCTATGATTGTCAGTTGCAACGAAATAAAATTGTCATTAGGTACATACACTTATTATTGGGGCAAGTATTAGCTTTCAGAATCTGCTACCAGATGGCCAGCAACATGTGGCATGCTTTCTCGCTAGGTCTCACGCGCTTTTCATTAGTATATATACAAGTTCTAAACAGGAATACGTACGCAAGCGTCTAAGGCGGGGTCTGTATCTAGCTTAGGTTAGTTTGCTGTTTGGGTTAGCATCTGTGCTAGGGTTTAGAACTAGGGTTTTTTAATTAGGATTCCCCTGTAGCTTAGTTGTTCACTAGCTTAGGCAGGGTTCTCTGTTAGGCAGATTTCTACCTCAACCACAGTACACAAACAACACAGCCTTACTGATGAGTCCATACCTGGCAGACTTGGGACGAAACGCATGCTGATATTTTTTGCATTTTTCCTTTATTATTCATTTATCCTCTTTCCACATTTGTTTTCCGTTTGCAAGTCTGTTAATTATGAATCTTATATTTTTCTATTAAGTAAAAACAAAATTCTGTTCTTTGATGTGTATCCAAGGACGCTAGATTTTAGTTTCCGCATTATGTTTATACAAAAACTGTCGATGCTCGCATCGAAACCATCTGGACGGTTTCTTTCCTGCTTTCCTGCTTTCCGGGGCTGTCGAAATTCGGATTGCTTCTTCATTTAAAGTATAGAATTTCAGACGAGGTATAGGGAGTAGAGTCTCCTATACCTCGTCTGTGCTTTTAGAGTTCCCCGAAGCCTAGAAAAGCCGTCGGTATAATAGATACCTTTCAGTTCATCTATCAGAAGTAAAGTGTACTACCATTCTCACCGTCGATATAGTTGTAATAATTGTTTTATTTTATTACATTATCACTAGATGTCTGTAGTATTTGTTACTCCTTTCACAAGTCAAATTTTTCGTACAAAGGCATGAAAAATATACTAGTATAGCATTATATTGTTGTAAATTATGATACGGAAATGTGAACTATTAATTATGTTATCCTTTACTTTTCGAACTTGTCATTTATCTATTTTATTAATTACAAATCACCAGTATTATAAAAGTTCCTTGGTATATACCATTTCACACTATTTAATGTCACTAGCACTTTTAACTTTTATAGTACAACTGTAGAGAAGCAAAAAATATGGTACTCTGGAAAAGAAATTCAAAATGTAATTAGATTTATCTATAGATTTTTTATTAATCTGCTTGATTCAGCTAACAGTGTAGTCATTTCAGGAGCACTTTGAAAATGTCTCGACTGTGGTGTTACCGGAATCCAAAGACATAATGTTTATATCTCAGATAGAATTTGTGATTGTAAAGGATTGTGAAGTGTTTGCATTGTATCTCACAAAATATAGCGGAACTGTTGATCGGAGATCGTCTCGCCAGGGAAAACAATTATTTTGAAATTTTGAAAAATACTTAAAATTCATGCATACGCGTATCTCACGCGACTCGCAGAACATTAGCAAGTTGGTAGCCATCCAGGCACGTTCTTCTGAATGAGTCCTGGCTCTTCTCCAGCGAACAGCCTATCCTTTTACGGGATATCACGGCGCGGCGGCCGGCTGTTGAAACTTGTCGAAGCGTCCAAGTAGGACCGTCGCCGGAGCTTCTTGTCCGGGATTATCGGCGGCATTTGCGGAAAGTGCATCGAATTTGTGAACAATCGTCCCCGAAATTGCGGTAGGTCGCTAACGCCGCTTAAACAACGAGCCCGAAGCTTGTTCTCGCGGTGGCTCTCCTGTTGGGTTACCCAACTGATACCCAATTTGTTCCACCAATTTATTCATAACACATTCAGTCTACCGATCAGAGGGACACTCGCGAAGTGTAATAGTAAGTGAACTAAGATAAGATTCATTGACTCCATGTCATTGGACATTGGACAAGCTCCATTGACTACAAACAGCAATACAGATAAGATTTCAGAACATGCAAGATCTTCTTAAAAATAACAAATTCTTCATCTTCATTTTAAAGCATAAATTTTTCGAAAGCATAAAAATCGACCTAAGAAGAATGAATATTAAGAGACAAGACTCCGTAGATTCGCGATAAGGTAGAGTGACCATGTTACCGACAAAAATAGGCGAAAAATGGTTTTACGTTCCTCAACTTCTCGTCCTTATATGAGAATATTTTCCGCTGGGAAAGGGCTCATTCGAAAGAGGAAGGTTCAATCCAGCGCGCGCTGGTTATGAGCTGACGAGATTATGCAGATATTCGGTAATATAAGTGTTAGAAGTAGGTAAAAAATTGACGATGTGCATGCCCCGTGGAATGCAAACATTTTTATGCCATTGGATGAGTTTTCTGGATGAAATCGAGAGTAGCGCGTGCTAGAAAATATCTCCAGCTACAAATTGAGCTATATTTTGTAATACACAGTAGTACATAGATAATACAGATCAAAAAATGTGACAAGTTTAGTCACAGACTTAAGACCCGTCGGATCAAGACCAAGACGGATCTTAAGTTAGAGTCTGAATTGTTTGACTTTGCAATTATCACGTGACTACCCTGGCCCTTAACTGAGAATCGTTGGCGTTATTTTTGAAGAGAGCGAGTTAATAAGTTCCTGATAAAATCAGGATGTACAATTAAATCTCAGTAATCAGCAGAGTCGACGACTTTCGACTAGGACACAGAATCGATTTCGAATCTCGCATCCGGTCGCCGCGTGGACTGTTCGTAAAAGCGAGCGTAACCGAGATCGAATAAAAACTGTCGTTTCCGCGATGGAGTACCGTGACTGGAAACAAGTCGAGATCGAAAGGACTCGATGGAGCATGCCGGAGAGATCGGAAATCCGCGGTTTTACGTCGCGGCGACAATCCGGGCCGAAATCGGGCCACGAGACTCGGGCCCGATGACTTTGTTTCGGACAATGAATTAGCGACGTCACGACGGAGACGAGAAAGACGTATCCCGTAACGAGAAGCAGACTGTACCGTGAACTGAAGATTGTGCGAGTGTCGGCAGTCTGCGTTCGTATCGGCGTGTCGTCAGCTTTTTGGCAGTCGCGCCGTGCCTCGCATTCGCCGTGGCGCGCCTTTGTCACCCAAAAGTCGTAAGCGGAATGCACTTGACAATAAAGCAGCCTGCGCGTACGTACGTGCACGCGGTTAGACGCTATAGCACCACGTATCGCACAATAGGCCCATGAGCTTTTACATTATCCTCCTGTCTCGCTCTTTCTCACACAGACACACACACACACACAGCCTCTATCTCTTTCTCTTACTTCGCCGTCTCTGTCTGTCTTCCAATCTCCACCGCCTTCTCCTGGTTTCGCCTTTGTCTTGCCTCCTCTACGCTTTCCTCCCTTTTGCAACGTCTCTCTCTCTCTTGCTCCGCTCCCGTGTCGAACTCCCTTTGTTGCAAACCTCTCTTGAGCTGTCTTGCCTCTGCGGCACTCGCTTCTCTTGATTTCTGCGCGACCAAGTGTCCCTCTTTGTTCTGATATTCGATCACTCGATCATTAGCGGGATTCTTGCTTCGTTTTACATCTGGCCAGACCTCTCTTCTTTGTGTCTCTCTTTCTTCGTCCTGCCCCCGGATCGAAGCCTCATCCTCTTTCCGAAATTTTAATGCTTTGTGCTCGGACAATCCTCTCTTCCTCTACCGCGGTTCTTTATTCGATACCTGCGGTCTTTCAGTGTTCTTTAGATGCAAAAGTGTCTCGACTTTCTCAGATGTGACGAATCTTGAGAGAGAGAGAGAGAGAGAGAGTCGGAATGCTTTTTCCGATTCTGCTGATTGAAATTAAGGTACTTAAGAGCCAAGGATAGTCACGTGACTTTAGCAGAGTCAGCAGGTCGGCAACTGCTGTATAATTTCTGTTCACAGCCTTTAGCCACTGACTTAAGATCCGTCTTGTTCTGTCTGTGACAAAACGTGTCACATTTTTTTGCTCTGTATTGTCGATACTGTGAATTCTGACGCCAGAAAAGTGCTTCAAGTTTTTGGCTTTATTTCGCAGAGAATCAAGACAAAATAAAGCCCAATTTGTAGCTGGAGATATTTTCTAGTGCGCGCTGCTCTCGATTTCATCCAGAAAACTTATCCAGTGGCATAAAAATACTTGGATTCCACGGAATGCACAACGTCAATTTTTGACCTACTTCTAACGCTTATATTACGAAATATCTGCATAATCTCTGCAGCTGATGACCAGCGCGCGCTGGATTGAACCTTCCTCTTTCGAATCAGCCCTTTCCCAGCGACAAAATATTCTCATATAAGGACGAAAGGTTGAGGCACGTAAAACCATTTTTCGCCTATTTTTGTCGGTAACGTGGTCACTCTGCCTTATCGCGAATCTACGTAGTCTTATCTGAACGTAAAAACAGGTAGCTAAGTTCAACGGATTTTTGAACACTGAAACTCTTCCTGTTAGGGTTACAGAGATGTAAAGGTCCTCTAGAAAAACATCCCCGAATTTACATCATAGTCTGAAGCTCCGAACGAAGCTCGTAGATAAGATAAAGAGTGGTCTGGGGGTGTGTTCAGGATTGAGCGGTGATATTCCGATATACAATGAATTCGCGTTGTAAGTCCCTTGCGCGGTTCTGGCGAGGGACATTTAGATGAAATCTGTGCCGAAAGTTGTATTTGAAATGCGCAAGGCATGCTGGAAATGTAAATGACGCTCGCGTCTATATGGCCAAAACCAGGGACATACAGACGGATAGGGACAAGAAGGTTGAGAAAATGTCTTTCTCTGATACAATGTTGAAAAGGACAGCGAAGCTCAAAAGCGGGGTATACATCGAGGTGGTGTGGGTAGTTCCAGGGACCGGAAAACGCGAGGCTAGTTGGGACTTACAGCGGTGGGGGGGTTAGGGGAGTGGTCGGTTGCATTCGATTCCTAGATCCCGACCACCTTCCAATTAGCTCAGGTAGGCCACCGTGGGGTGTAGTGGTTATACCCGGCATAGCACACACCGCCGGGGAGTCCGGGAGTTCCAGGGAGACCGGGAGATGCGTAATGCATTTCCCTCACGATAAAAAAGAAGGGACTTACAGCGGAGATTCACCGTAAAACGATCAGTACCTTATGACACTTCGGTTACGACACTTTGTAACAATCGGTAGCATATTCACAGTCCGATTTCAGATGCTTTCCTTCTTCGTCAGTCCGAGCACGTCACCATGAAACGCTGGTCCCGACGTAAGTCGTCGGGTGCATGGTCGTGGATCTGCGCGAAAGAAATTATACTGCGTCGAGTTTATAGCCGACCAAGGGCAACTGTTCCAAACGCAGCTGTTTCGCGAATACGATGCAATTTCCGCAGTTAGAGCAGCCAGCCTTCACAGATCCAATAATCGGCACACGTCGACGTCGAAGTAAGAGGAATTGAGCCGTTCTACCGGAATTGGTTACATTCAATTCAGGGATTGAAAAATAACTAGGAAGTCCTGTTTGTCGATGAATATTGTCTCTCGGCTACGGTCGCCCGCCGCGAATTACTTTTTGACGGATGAAAGTAACAAGCTCTACTCTGTCAACGCTGCGGACGAGATTAATCGGTTATCTTGTTACGATCCGCGGACGGCGGATGTTATTTTTGCCATCTGTTTGAATAAATAATGGCTTACACATCTTAATTGAGGACAATATATTCCACGCCAATCACTCGATGCAGTCGTCCCCGGTTGTACGAAGAATATTACTAATATTAGACCCAGTATACAATATTTGTTAGGTACAGCGATTTCTTTATATATGTCGCCAAGGCCTGGATGATAAACGTCGCGGAATTATCCCCACTACCGCGGGGTGTACCCCGTTAGGGACCACAAGAGCTCCTGGACGATACACGACCCATGACATATATCGAGACTTCACTGTACACCATGGTTAGACGAGCATAGGTAGGACAACATGATTGGAGTCACTATGCGTTAGGTCCTAATGGTCCCACCTATTATATACGTTAGGTCCATATTGTTAGGTCGCCATGGTAGGTCTAACCATGAGACGCGCTATGTGTTGGATCTATTATGGATCACGGGCATACCTAATCCAAAGCCACCGTGCAATTACAGTTCTCAGACATCCCCCCCCCCCCCATCTAATTCTAATTCACCCAGACGAAAGCAACTTCTAACGCGCAACCGATTTGATCCCAACAGTAGATCACTCTTGGATCAGCCTTTTGACAGGCGAGAGTGTTACCGGGTTCTCGAATGGGACTCGGTGCTATCGGGCTGTCTGGCTGTTTCTGTAGAAGTGTCCGGAGAGGTAGGTGCGACACAATCCCGCAAGTGTAACGCACACGTATTTTCCCGGCGACCTCGTCGCATCGTTTAGACTTTCCACGGCCGAGCAACACTTCACGGGCTGTGAAAACGGCGCGGCGTCGGCGTCGCCGACGGGGCTGTGTGATAGGAAGAGGGGGTCGGGGAAGGAGGAGGGTGCCGGAGATTCCGCGGGATGTCTGTGTTTGTCCATGGAAATCGGTAAAGGAGGTCAGCGTATGCAAATAACAGGGTCGCGAGGGTTGCCAGAGCCAGGAGGGTCCCGTAGGTCAACGGACAGGAAGGCGTAAGCCTGTCTTTGTCGGTGTCTCCGTCGCTCTCCGTCGCCGCCTGTCCCCTCCTCATCCTCCTCGTTGTCTCTCCCTCGGCCCATGCACGAGCTCTCGCACCAGCGACCGTTACGGCACCATATATTTCTAAAGGCAGCGGTGGCGGCGGCACTGGAGTCACGTCTACAGATATAAAGGTGGTTCTAGTGCGCCTCGCGTGTGCCGGCGCTCGCCTACGCTCGTGGAAATATTCGATTTTTACGATACGAGTCGGGAGCGTACCGGCGAGCCGCTCCGCAACCCGCTCCGGCAACCCGCTCCGCACCGGTTCGAGCCAGAGAGAGCGTACGCGTCCCTTGTACCTGCCACCGTTTTTACGTCCTACTCCCTTCCTGATTCCGCTGGAATCGCTCTTTTTGCTTTTCCCATCGTACCTCGCACAACCACCCCCGCATCTCTGCCCGCACCGCCCGCCGCCTTCGTTTCCTCGACTTGATCGAGGAATTAAATTACAGGGATGGGATGCTAGAAAAATGGCGATACCGGAACACCGTGTCTGTGCCACGGGACAGCGACGTGTGTGTGGGTGTCGCGTTCACCCAGCGAGAAACGGAGCTACCGGCTTCTACCAGCCCGTGTTTGCACCCGGTCGCGAGAAAATCGTTCTGCTTTGCATTTTCTAGCTACAGGCCCCTGTGCGCTCTTTGACGCCCTTCCCCAGGGAATTAGACGGGGAGGAGGTTCGCCTGATCCACACCTACACGGCCCTCTCCTTTTTTTAATTCCGTTACTATGCCACCTTCAGGATTTTCGTGCGAAATTTTTCTTGACTGAAACTTTTGCACCAGCTAATGTTTCTGTGGGAAATTATTGAATGGGGTAATTGTTACATAAATCGGATTTTGGATCGCACAAAATCCGCAGTCGAATTGCGACCGTTCAGGAACAAAGAAAAATTCTTCGAAGTTCAATATTAAAGCAAAAATGATCGGATAAAATTCGATGAATCTTCTTTCACTTTTACTCACAATTTCCAATATTCCTTTCGAATAAAATTAGACTTGAAATGTACCGAAAACCACGAGAGCTGCTAACAAGCCAAAGATATCATAAGTGGAAAGCTATGTAGAGAGAGCACAGGTGGAGCAAAAACGACGTATGCATGCAAATATACATATATTTCGCCCGTTTCTTGTTACTCGATCCTGTTCGAATACTTGATTGTTCCGTTAATCGATACTTTAATAATAAATCATTCCTCGACTGGCGTTCTTATAATCGAGATCGTACCGTCTACCAGGTTTCACTTTCTCCCGTCTGACCCAAATTTTATTAATTAAAAACACGCCAAGTGTAAGCAGAATTATCCAAAAACCGGGACTCACGGTTTTGCTTCGATACCGCGTAATCGATCGTACAAAGAAACCGATTACAGTATAACCTCGTTTATGCGAACACGTCGCTGTAGAATAACAGAGCTCGACGTACAGGTCATAGAAGTTTGTTATTCTCTTACGTAAAGGTCGCGCGACTGTCCGCAAGTTTCGCTGCTTGAAGGTCAGTCGTCTTCTATTTATCTCAGAAAACGCGTTCGTGTAACGAATTCTGGGCTGTAGTTCGTATAATAGAGGTTACGAGTTTGTACAAAGTTCAGTAAGTATACGTCGCCAAGGCCTGTACGATAAACGTCGCGGGATTATCCCCACTACCACGGGATATACCCCAAGGAGCTAGGGTATGTCTTCTGGACCATACATGACGCTGGCAAGACCCGTGTTGTTGACAAATATCGAGAATTCAGCGAGTTTCGATTCCCAATCTCGCGCAGCTCGAACCGTTTCAACGTTGCCCGAGCACTTTTTTTTTGTATTTTTAATTCGTACCAACCGGATCGTTAATTTATTCGACGGCGCAGGGCACACCGCGGGTATATTTTCCCCGAACTTTTTCGAACAGTCTCGGGACGCGAAACCATTTTCGGTCGAAGCGAAGCTCGGTGCCTGGCTCCCGGTCAGAAAATCTCACCGGAAGCAGCCGGGAGAGAACCGGCCGGGCCTGGAGAGATGAGAGGAGAGGAGAGGAGAGAGAGAGAGAGAGAGAAAGAGAGAGAGGGAGATCAACGAACGCCGGCTTTTAGCTTTTGCCAGTCCTTTTTTCACCGTGGCCCGAAGTCGTGCCGAGGCAGAAAGAGCCGGTACCGTTTCCTTTCGCGTACGCACCGAGGAACATTCGAATAAACGTGTCTACGCATTCCTCCCTCCCTGCACCCACTCTCCGCACTCTCTCCCCGCTTCCCCACTTTTTCCTCCACCCTCTGTCGCCCCGCCACCTCTCTGTGCTCCCACCACGTGGTGCACCGATGTCCTGGCGCGCAGCGTGAATTTTAATTAAAGCAATTAAGCATGCGTCCATAGGTAGTCGCATTAACCAGCACATCGCATTCACGGCTCTGCTCGGTTCAAAAACGCGACAGCGATGTGTCACGCGACCGGCTACGGACGAACCTGGACATCTGGCTGGCCCCGCGACCATCCCCCTAACTGTCCCTTTTGAGCAAAAAATGCCTGCCAGGAGTAATGGCATTTGAATAATATTAATACGTCAATCAACCACGACGCTGCGTTTTGCAAGGGCCTTCCAATGAAAAGAGTTTTAGGCACTGTATTTGGTACATTGCTCTAACCCTCTGCGAACGAGAACACTTTCTATCGTATTTTTTAGTCGGGTCCAATAAATCCAATTTCACTATGAGAGAAAATTATGTACGGGGTGTATAAAAATTATATGTCATGACCACCAGAGCGTGTGATTCTACACCTCTGGATCAGTGGAGATCTGTGAAAAAGATACACCGGAAAATTGACCTTGACCTTGAGAACCAAGGTGATAGTGTCAAAAAATTTTTTTTTATCGTGCAAATTTTTTGACAATATGACCTGGATTTTCAAGGTCGAGGTGAATTTTGCGGTGTATTTTCTAGACGGATCTTCACCGATCCAGAGATGTAGAATCACGCTACGGGGGTCGTGAAATATAATTTTTATACACCCTGTACAGAACAGCTCATATAAATTAAATTAAGAAGAAGGGGCTATGTTTAGTGAAAATTTGGTGAATTTGTATTCTTGACAATAGTATTTTTAGACCATTAGTAAATTATTTATTTTAGTATTACACTATTCGTATTATTTAGCAGAAACAGTATTAGGAAGACTGTACCGAGTAGAATTAGAATTCCGAGGTGAATTAACAATTTGCAATAAATAGTACATTTTTGTTTCGCAACTATTACCGACTGTTTGAGAACATTCTGAGGATTCAATTAAAGCGATACAAATTTCAACACACGTTCTTGACTTTCTTGAAACTTTGCGAGCACACCGAAGTCTTGTCATTAGCAGACATTAATTTCTATCCTGCGGTCAAGTCTTCCTTTTAATTAACACTCGGTAGATTAGCGTGCTTGTCGGAAATCGCTCTTCCTCTCTTCGTACTGGCTTTTTCGCCGACCCTTCTCGCCGGTGGTTGACGTCGTCGAACGAACCAATTCCTCCGCGGGGGATTAATTTGTGATACGGGTTCGAGAGGATTTCCGGGGTGTTTCTTTAACAACGTGGTCCCTTAATCAAGTTAAATTATTTTCTTAACGAGTAACTTTGCAACTGCGACGGATAATGTCGTCTAACCATGAGAAAAAGTACGGAAATGTCTCGATACAAGTAGAAGCGATGTGCACGACATTTGTGAAGGTCAATCACTGACAAAACCTTTTTGGTTTTTTAATTATTTCTCTGTGAAACTTTTACTAACACATTTCTGACATTTTTCTGATTAAAACGACATCAAACACGACACACTACGGAGTATATTTGCTCGTTCAATTAACGATTCAATGAAACCTCGATTATCCGAACCGGTAAAACAGACCAATCTAAATCAATCGGACTCGTACACAACATGATTCAGTATACAAATTAGTAAAGATTTAGTTTAATACTGTAGCTAGGTTAACTGTTCTATTACCTGGTATATCCACCCGATTAGTTCGGATAATCGAGGTTTTATTCTATTGCAAATTAAACGAGTAAATATGATCTAAATTGTGTCGTGTTTGGTGTCGTTTTAATCGGAAAAGTGTTACGAATATATTGGTAAAAGTTTCATAAGAAAATGGTTAGAAACAGAAAAGTTTTGTCACTGGATTAGTATCGTTCACTCGCTATCCTTTGTCTACGGTCGACACTAGCAGCTCCGGATCAAGGAATAGTGACATATACAAGTGATCATTATTACTGTATGAATATTTACAACATGGAATTCCCAAAGATATTCATCGCGCGTTAATGATTCACCATATATTGATAATGTATTTAATTAATAACGCACAATAATAATTGATTTCGTAATATTTTCTACCGTACGTAGTTAGGAAACAGATGTATAATTATGTTTCTACCTTTTCACGCACGGCAGGTCGAACGCATTCACGGAGAATGTTGTCGCTTCTCTAAAAAAGTAGTGTCTCAACCACCAATTAACGAAGCTTTCGGAATACTGAACGTATTTTCATGAAAAAAAGCGCGAACTAATGAAATAACAACGCTTGAAACCAAATTTTCAGGTCCATAACAACTCCTCTACATATTCGCAGATATAAAAAATATTTGGTCTTTAATTTTTTAAATTTGCTGCGGTTCGCTGTCCGCCTAAAAGCATTCAACAGTTATTTCTTTTTTTTTATACATATGCCTATATCGTGCGCGCCGCCGATTCGAAAAATCAGATTGCGTAGGAAACGAATTTTAACTATTCGAGTTTCAACGATGCATGATTCAGGCGTTATATCATTTGAACGTATGCGACATCATTTTCCAACGGCATTGTTAAGCTTGCTCCACTTTATAATGTATTTTGTTTGGGCACAAAGGCGTTGTGATCTTTCACTTTTTCAATGGTCCTCTTAAATGTGGATATGATGAACCCCTATGGTTGAAACGTATTTACAAATGTCAAGATTGAAACTGAATACAGGTGAAAGGCATTTACAAATACCCATGTTTTTGCTAAACAAATTCAACAATCTGCTAAACTCGAAGGACAACCTAACGACTAACGCTCGATTTATAAGCTCAACAAACCTATACCGAACACTATGCCGACGATTTAATATGTCGAAACAACTAAACAAAACAAAAATCACTTTTAAAAGGCGATTATTATAAACACATTGAACCCCACGTATATTTAACTCACGCTATGTTTGGTCAAGAGGTTGCGTGAGTTAAATACACCCGCAACCGTTGTCTGGGCTCCGCAAGAAAATAAATACAGTGACTTCTCGATATATGTCAACAACACGGGTCCTGCCAGCGTCATGTATCGTCCAGGAGACATGCTCGAGCCGTGTCATGTTTATACTCATCAGTGTCCGAAGCCTCTCTAGCTTTTTCGCCCCTCATTCCCACCGATAGTGGGGATAATTCCGCGACGTTTATCATCCAGGCCTTGGCGACATATATAGGGAAATCAGTGTATTAGAATATTATTTAACCCTTCAGAAGCGATGTTCGTGCATCGCACTGATTGTAACAGTGTTTTCTTCGATTGAGAGCGTTCTTCTTAGATTTTGAGAAGTACTATGACAAAAATATGAAAGCCGAGCCGTGTTATGTTTACGCTCCTCGGTGTCCGAGGTCTCTCTAGCTTTTGGTCCCACATTCCCCGCAGTAGTGGGGATTATTCCGCGACGTTTATCATCCAGGCCTTGGCGACATATATAGAGAAATCACTGTACGTGGTCCTGGAGTCCAACCTTGTTTTTTGTATTGCAATATATAAATTGCGCACCGCGTATAATTTTGGTCCGCGCAAAAAAAAATTCGCTTCGACACGTTCGTCGAGAAACTCGTGCCTTCCCCGCAATAATGACGGGAGATTAAGAGAGAAAGAAGCGAGGGGAAGAACGTGGAATCTAGTAAGTCGACCGCAACCAGCATCAATTTTTCCGCAACTGGAAGTCCCACTAATTCTCCTCGGTCCATAATTTACATCGGCTCTTCGTGACCCGCGGGCAACCCTTGCCGGTCGGGTTCTAACTTCGTCCAAAAATTCAATACACCCTCGTCTCCGTCGGTGCCCGCAAAAAGGAAGGAAAAAAACGGGGCCAAAAATCCAATACATCCGGCGCGGCGGCGGGTTCGGTGTGTGTTCGGGCGAGCGAGCGGAGAGTTTCCTTGCCGCGCTCGCTTGCTCGAACCCTCTCTCTCTCTCTCTCTCTCTCTCTCTCCCTCTCTCTTTCTGTCCCGGGCACGCGATCGAAAAGCGGCAGGCGTGGTGCGTTAAGTTCGAGGGTTTTCTGTGGATCGTTGCTCGGTTTGATGGCTGGGGTTGGGCGGTAGCCACAAGTGTCTGCCGGAGCGCCCTCTCTCATTAATTCTCCACCCTTGTTGCTTGTTAAGGTAGGGGTGGCCTGCCCCTGCCCTCTAGCACTCGCGCCACGACCCACCCCCGTCTTTGTTTCTCCGGGCCAACTCACTTTACTCTCGCCGGCGTGGGCGCGGGATGGCGGGGGCGGCTCGGAACGTGGGCGGAGGGTAGGAGTGGGGCGGGGAGGAGGAGTAGATGGGGACGGTGGGGGGAGGGTTCTCACGGGGTAGGGGGATGGTGGGGTTGAAATGCTTTCTCGAGTGTGGGTGGTAGCCGTTCCAGGGGAAGGGGGGAAGCAGCGAGTCGCAGACAGAGAGGACGCAGAAACGTGCCGAAGAGGGACGCAGACGGTTTCTCGGGAGAAACGGTGGCAGGGGGATAGAAAGGGGGATGGAAAACCGACCGGTTAGAGAAGAGGGGATGGAGAGGGATGAACGGACCAGGGAGTGGGACGAGGCGGAACTCGTCCCACTCGCGTGGGCGAGAAAAATAGAGGGTGAGCGAGAAAGACACGGTGAGACCGAGGATCGACGAGCGGTCCAAGCGGTGAGACATCGAAATTGCGGTCTCCGTAGCCGCGATACATATATTATGTACACCCGTTAAATGGCCGATGCAAATCGAACGTCACAGGCGAACGGTGGGCGTGCACGTGACTGTAAACGAGCCGATTAGCACGTCGTTTCTCTTATTCGACGCCTTTTCCACTGCGCCGACGATAGCGGAACCAGGCCGCCGGCAGATTGCAATTTATGGGGACTTTTCCTTTTTGCGGGGCGGGGCGAGACGGGACGGGACAGCGCGGAACGTGTTCCGGGGTGCCGCTGTTCTAACGACCGCGGAAACCGCTGCGGAAATTCGGAATCCCGATGCAGGGCGTAGGCGGACTCCCAATTCCCTAAAACCACGGCACCGTTTAGTTTTTTTCTGCTTTTTTAATTTTGTATAAACGAGTTTTCGTCTCGACTGTTTTTAGCATGGCTTCGTTGATCTACCTTAGGAAAAATCTAAATGTTCGTCGAAAAATTATTTAACCCTTTGCGCGCGAAGCTATTTGAACTCGCAAACGAAACATTTCCTCCGACCTGGAATATTTCTTGTCGTGTTATACATACGAAAATGTTGCAATTTACTCGTACAATACCGAAGTGTTTAGTAATTTATTAAATACAATAACACATTTAATAATGTAAACAATATTTTGAATAATGATGCAGCAATTTTTAGTGGCGCCTTACAGTCGCCATTCGAGTGCTAAGGGTTAACCATCTGCCGGCTTATGGGTCGCCGAGCTCCAAGCAAACTCCCCGGTTCTTCATTATTGTTCGTTGAATTTTTATCCTGATTGCAAACATGTTTCACACGTTCGCTGGTCTGTGCATCGCTCGTAATTCACGGTTACAATCACTATTAACCCTTTGCGAACGAATGCCGACGTCATGCAAATGTGTAATTTAATTACGTACGTAACATTACTTTTTGCGAGTTACGTGTAACTCACAAAAAAGAAGAAAAAATATGTAGCCCCGGTGGCTCAGCGTCGTTTTCCCACATTGACGTTCAACGAGTTCATCCTAAGTGTCAGATCAACGGGGCAAGAAAATGTCCGTTCCGTTGGCAAGCATAATAAAGACCTTTTAGTGTGCTTTCGGAACGGTTTCGGGTTGCGACGCGATATACCGCATTTTCCACGTCATTTATTTATCTCTAAACACCGTAGTGGAAGCAATTTTCAGCGGCGAGACGCGTTTCCTCTTTGGGAGCCGGGGAAAACACGTGTTCGCAGATAAGGGGGCCCCGATCCGGGCCCCTCACCGGAGAGCCGTCGCCGGTCCACTTGATGGCCGTCCCTTTCCCTGACCCCCCTCCGACGTACGGTATTTCGCCACCAGTGTCCCCCCCCCCTCCTCCTCCCAACGCCGTCTCCCTCTCTATCTCATCCCATTTTTTTTGTATCATTCCGCGAGCTGCCAGGATCCCCGGGCGTCCGTCATCCCGCTCTCTCTTTTTCCCCGAAGCCCTTCGTGCGGCGAGGGCAAATTTACGAGCGAAGAGGGTGGCTTCCATGTGTCTGTGTCCCGCGTGTCTCTGTGTACGCGCCGGTGCGCGTGTACGAGAGAGAGAGAGAGAGCTCGCGCGCGCGCGTGCTACGTGTGTGAGTGCGTGCACGACAGAGAGAGGGATGAGCGGACGATAGAGAGGGCAGAGAGAGAACCGGAGGAAGAGAGAGCTGTGCGTTGAATTAATTCGCGCTTGGCTGAAGGTCTCTCGTTCGAAATTCTCTCTGCCCGTTCCTCCCGTCTCCGCCACCCCCATCTCACCCTTCCTCATTTCCCTATCCTCCGTATGCCCGGTTCCTGCGAGAATATCGCGGCTGAAATTGCTACTCGTTCGGCTAAATACCACGAAAAGGCTTCGGCGACGTAAACGAACCGTTCGGGAATCGGGCTCGAATCGTTCGACTACGAATTAAAGATACTCCAACCTCGGCGGCGCACCCTTCCCCCCTCGGGAACCCCCCGCCCTTCACCAGTAGTTTTCCGTTCCAGACTTCTGCCATTTCCCTGGCACTCTTTTTTTATTATTTATTTATGGTTTATTTCAACGTAGTCGCATTCACGGCTAGGTCATTAGCGACCACACACACTTTCTTCGTATGACGAGTTTAGAGTCGTATCAGCATCTCAGTTTATTGGTAGACTGCGGATCAGTGTGCAGATTAAAAATTGTCAAAATCATTCGCGAGGAACCGGAATTAAATAAAAACGTAGTTTCACTTTGAAATTTCAATATCTTTCGTACACTCTAATTTGGCCTGCTGATTTTTGTCACAAAACCCGCGGTACAGTGATTTCTTCGTATATGTCGCCAAGACCTGGATGATAAAAGTCATCGTGACAAATTGGTCGTTGGATTAGCCTCGCTGTAAAATTAATAAACATTGTGCGTTATCAGTGCTATCTCTAGTATTCACTTTTACTGTGGACACCGTGATCAATTTTCTAAAGATGTCCACTACCCCGATTAGTGCGTTATAAGTCCGGAGTCTACAGCCCAGATGGAATCAGAGTGGTCAGTTATCGTGACAAATTAGTTGTTAGCTTAGGCTCGCTGTAAAATTAATAAACATTGCACATTATTAATGCTATGTATTAACTTTTACTAGGGACACCGTGATCAATTTTCTAAAGATGTCCACCACCCCGATTAGTGCGTTATAAGTCGGAGTCTAGAGCCCAGATGGAATCAGAGTGGTCAGTTATCGTGACAAATTGGTTGTTAGCTTAGCCTCGCTGTAAAATTAATAAACATTGTGCGTTATCAGTGCTATCTCTAGTATTAACTTTTACTGTGGACACCGTGATCAATTTCCTAAAGATGTCCACTATCCCGATTAGTGCATTATAAGTCCGGAGTCTAGAGCGACCGGAAAAGTGGATAGTTATCGCGAGCATCGGTCCATCCCGAGTGAATCTTCCGCAAAACAGGCGGCAATTTTAATTGCACACAGCCCCGGCGAGAGGCGAGTGGAAGTTCTATATGCACATATTTCTCCGCCAATCAGCATTTCCCCGGAGCAGTGGACTCCGCGCTCCAATCTAGCCTTTTTGTTGCGTTCTTAAGTCCTTAGGATTTTTTTTATGTCCTTTTTTAACCCGGTCTAGTTTCAACCACTCTGTCCTGTCTCTGCTCTCTCCTCCCGGTTTCTATCCCGGGCCCTACTTAATCCTCCCTTGCCGCCTCTTCAACTTTCCCGGATTCCTCTCTCGTTCTTCCTTCGGCTTTACTTGTGTCCTTCTGGCTCGACTTCTCGTCCCCTATCTCGCTCGCTCGCCGGTCTCATTGTTATTTGAACCTTTTTCTCGTTTCTTCTTCAGTTCCTGGTTCGACCCTCTCTCCTTCTCTCTCTTTCTCTCTCTCTTGCGCGCCAGCTACGCAGCCCTTCTTTTTAATCCCCCCGTGCGTCCTCTCGGTCGCTCTCGAACCGCGTCGCTCCTGCTCGATCCCTCGCGGACCTGTTCTCCCTTTCGTTCCTTCCACCGACACCCTTTTTTCTCTTGCTTCCTCGACTCCACTCGATCCCTCTGCTCCTCTCCCTCTCTCTCTCTCTCTCTCTCTCTCTCCCGTCCTCTCTCTTCGGCTTCGATTCCCTCGGCCCTCCTCGTCGCTCGTTTGCCCTCGCTCTGTCTCCGGCAGTTCCTTGAACGGTCTCCGTTTCTTTTCTCTCGCTCCGCGCAACGATCACGCGCCCTCTCTCTCTCTCTCTCTTTCTCTCTGTCTCGCTTTCTCTCTTCGACCTGTTTCCCGGCCATATAGCTGTCGCTCCCCTCGAAGAATCACCTCGGGGATAGACGTCCGGTCGGGCAGGTTCCAGGAGAGGACTGGTCCCGTCCCAGGCGGTTCCTCCGTCTTCCTCGTGGCCCTCTCGGAATCCTGTTATCGTCACGGCTATCTACCCCGGGACGAGTGACTCGACCCGTCCCGCGGAATGCCTAGGATTAAGCCTTTTTCGGGACACGCGATGCGTGTTCCCAGGGCCGGGGGATTCGGTAGCGTTACCGGACCCCCTACCCCTACCCCTACACCCTACCCCCGCCGAAGAAAAAGGAGAAATCGAGCGACGCGATGGGCGGACCCGGGAAACGTTAATCGCGGGACCGATCGCCGGTATCGAACGCCCGGCGACGCCTGGTTACGATCCTGACGCCGTTTACAGGCCCTCCTAGCTTCTTTATTCGTTTTTCGACCGCGTTCACGGGATCTGGCCTTTTTCACCATTTTGGGGTAACTGTTTCTTTTCCTTTTTTTTTTTTTTTCGTTCATCCGGCTCTTGGGTTTTCTTTGCAAGTTCCGGGAGAAGGGTTCTTTACTTTTCCTGACCGTCTGCCAACTGGAGATCTGACAGGCGCGACGCTTTCTGGAAATGTCACTGGACAGCGGTGTGTCTTGCAGTTTTATATCTTGCATTTTTCGATTTTATTAATCGGAAAATTTCAGGGTATATGGAGAATTTCGTTTGTAATTCGTGCTTCTGATTTTTACACGCCGTTGTTCCTTGCTTTTTATTGTGAACACTAGAACCGAATTAATATTAAATTAACCGATTTGCATCATAAGGAAATGTTAAAAGAAGGCCTTTATCACTAAACTCCTTTTTTTTTTATTATATTTAAGCACAAGAAAAGAACTTCATATTTCAGCATTATAAGAAAAAATCAGAATTACTACTTTCATCTCCAACAACACCATTTCTATTTTTTAGCTAACGAATAGTGATATCGATCAACAAAGTTGAGCGTATATATACGCTAGTGATGCAAATGGGTTAATATTGAACCGAATTAGAGCCGAACTTAATATTTTTGTGCGCCGATGTACAACTTGTTATTTTTCGGTAAATATTTGTTTATTTGTCAATCGAGAATTTTTGCGGATTTGATGCTTTTATGTGTCACAAAACAGTGAAAATATTGGG
>CM052120.1:4435017-4449122 GCA_028454245.1 Halictus quadricinctus
ATAAAGATCCGCTATTGTTCGTTACTTGATCAATATTCTCAACCCCCTCTCCTGTGATTTTCTTTGCTGCTGCAGTGGTTAAAATTTCTAGTAATAATTAAAGTGAGACGAAAGAATGATTTAAATTGATTTAAAAAAGAATGACTGATAACAATTGAGCGTATCCCCTTTTTAATTTTAATGTGGATGAGGTTTTTATATTTGAATAAGATCTAAATGCACAGTGGAGCTTTCACTAAGCTCTACTGATTCTCAAGCTCAGAGGGTTGCAGGTATCGAGCGAGATTCGGACTAATTTAAGCTGCGACCGCAATCAGTTCTGACCCTTGTGATCTGCTGCTCGGCAGTATCGATCGCAACTCTGACTTCACTTCGATTGCAGTTTGGAGAAAGTGTCCTTAGGCTGTATCGGTTCCTGGTGCCTGATAACGTGTGGCTAAAGTTCTGTGTTCAATCTATTTTATAATTAAAGCTGAAGAATTTATTTTGTACGCCGCAGGCGTTGCCAGAGAAAGTCTCGATTCGATATAAAGATAGTTG
The DNA here is from genome assembly GCA_028454245.1 of Halictus quadricinctus. Taxonomy (NCBI): domain Eukaryota; kingdom Metazoa; phylum Arthropoda; class Insecta; order Hymenoptera; family Halictidae; genus Halictus; species Halictus quadricinctus. Next base: position 4,435,558 of record CM052120.1, read on the forward strand.
TAATTAAGCAGGATGGAACACGTGTGCGTGAATCCTTGTGTGATTAGGTGCAGGATTAATACGCGGACAGGTGTGCTCGGGAGCAATTGGTGCGTCTAATCGCAATAATCGATCCGCGGATGAATTTGCTTTTTTGCGGAGGACTTTGTGCCAGTGGAACTTCATTTATTTATGTATTCACATTTTTTCTTGATATATTGGCGATTAAATTGTATGAGTTGTATAAATGGGAACATCTGGATATGAGATTTGAAAATTGAGATTTCAAAAATGAGGTTTAAAAAAAGTTCAGTTGTTAAGTTAACAAGTCTTAGACAATTTAAAAGACACTACACGGTATTTTCAGTCTCTTGAATGTTTACTTCAATTTGAATTATTGTGATAAGTAAAAATAACCGTTTCAGTAATTGTAAATTTGTAGGCTGCATATAATATTCCAACATGGAATACCTACGTACAAAATTAATTAACTTTCTATCTTCAATACGTAATAATGCTGAATACTTCCATCCAATTCCTTTTAATTACTCAGGAAAGCTCTACTAATCTCAGTCTCTTCAGAAGATAATTTACGCATTACTGCACTAAAAAAATTAAATTTAGCTGTATTTGGCATTTACATTTTACTATCTGTTTAGAAACTATTTGCGAAAGCAATTGTTTGCAATAAAAATAATTTTTCTAAATCAATGATAAAATATACATGCCTGAGACGAATATTTCAAATTAATCGTTAAATTGTTATAATTTTTGGTATTACTTTTACTACTAAAAATATCCATCCAACAATAAAAATTACGTCATTCCTGTCGATCAATTTAACATTAAATTTTCTCGCATGAAATGTTCCACTTTTTAATGCAATTTGATATTTCATAAATTTTTCAGTTCACGCAGAATTTCTCATTTAATTGAAGGTCTTCTGCGTCGAATTCTGAATTTTTTGAAGTACAGTGCCGCTCATAATTATTAAAAAGAACTTTTACACTTTACCCTCCAAATGTCTACGATTACTGTTAACATCAACCACCATATCGTTCCTAATCGTATTCCATATGTCAGATTTTATTTTTGTACTAAACACGGAAACGTTGAGTTTCCCACAAAAATGGGAAAAGAAAAGAAAATTTTCAAAATCACTAATATCAAAAAGTTCTGAAATTAACATCTTCGAAATAAATAAATAATGTTCTCAAAAGGTCAGAAAATAGTCCACGTTCGCAAACCTTAATTTAAAAATCATTACCACAACAGTGATAGTAGGACCTTCCATTCTGAGTTTTGCATTCTTATTCGACGACCCCAATAACTCAAGGAAAGACAAAAAATAAATTCTACAAAATTCATATGAGATTTAGGTATTTTGGCCAGGTTTTCGAGAAATGGTCGTGACAGTCGCGCAACAGATCGCAATTTCAACTGACGATCCTCGAATCGGCGGGTGGCCGTTTTCCGCGCGATGTTCGTCGATCGCGTCGCGTCTACCGATTCAGGGATCATGCGTGCGTGTATGGTTCGCGTCGCGTGCCGATTTCAGCGGCGAGGCGGCCCGGCCGGTCCGCTTTTCGTTCCGCTCCGGTCGCTTTCTCTTTTTCCGGTTTCCTGAGGTCGGCCGCCACACCCAGCAGCGGTAGCCTGTGCAGCGTGCACGCCGGGTGAATCGATGGAGGACACGTAGGGTCGATGTTAATGGCCTTGCAACAGGTTGAACGAATCGGTCGGCGTCTTCCGACGTCGGCGTCGCGCGCCTTCCTATCTGGTGTCGCGGTGATAAGCGGATTGCGGTGAAGAAACGCGTTTCCGCCGCGTTCGATCGATAACCGTGAATTATATCGATGCACCGGGGCGAGCTCCTCGCTGCCCGTGCGCTGCATAAATATGTATTTATGGGCCGCGTGTTCTTTTTTCTCCTCTCTTTCTCTCCACCTCTCCCTTCTTTTTCCCCTTGCTCTCTTTCTCTTCGATTCCTTTTCTTCTTTTATTTTTCGCAGACCGCCGCTCTTGCCATGGACAGCCCGAGACCCATTTCGAGAACGACGCGGGCACCCGCTTTTAGTTGCGTATTTTTTTACGCTTCTTGCGTGGCTGCTGGTTTCTTAACATTAGTTTGCTTAGTTCTGGATCTTACAGCGTCACGGGAAACCTCTGATAACCGAAACCATCCGATTTCCGGTTTGAGTTGTATTGGTTCGGCTTGGGATCGTCGTGGATGCTATGCTTTTATGCATGAGATTTGAAAATACAACAATTGAATCATTGAATGTTTCCTATGACTTAAAGGTTGATCCGTTCGGTGACAAATGCATGGTTCAGCGTTAAACGTTAAAAAGAGCACGGAGAACATTTTTGTCGAATGAAAATAAAGAAATTGGCGAACAGTAGAAGAGGATATTGACGAAGCTGTCATGACTGTCATCACGTTACGTGGGATACCAGACTGCGACGATTAGACTGCGGATTTTATGCATTTATGACTAAAGTGAGCACACGTAATTCAGAGCAGTGGACAGTTCATAAAAATTTTGGAACGCAAATGTATTAGATCCGACTTGTTAAAACTATGGAAGGAAGAATGAAGTATCTGTTTGGTTTCTATTTGTTGCGAATCATTTTTATTTTGCATAACGATCCGGCGTAATGACAGGCGAGTGTCACGAGTTTGTTAAGTGCGACTATTATAGTGAATTCTCGATATATGTCAACAACACGGGTCTTGCCAGCGTCATGTATCGTCCAGGAGGAAATCACCATATTTCTTTCTTTTAAGTCAGTATAAATTCTGTCCTTCCATATTGAACATACAATAAACATAATTTTCTTTCTTCCCTAAGAAATGCTGTAATGATAACCTGGAAGAGAATTGTTCGTCCGCTCCAGATTTTTCGAAATAGAAATGGAATTCTGAAAAAATCCACCGAACTGTCCGTCGATACACAAAAATTAAACTAAAACTTAAAAATGAAAAAAAAAACGCGAAGGTATGCGCCGTGATCACTCAGAATTTTATATTCATGAATGTATATTAAATTCCGTAGAAAATCATAGTGGGACGAATTAAACGCAAAATTCTGCATTGAACGCGGGGCTCGAGCGCATTTGAGACCGGACGATTAGCTTCTCGCTATAGCGTCCCCCTCCCCCCTTCCCCTTCTCCCACTCCCCTCACCCCCCGATATATCGATCTGGAGCTGGAACCACCGAGTCCATGCGCTTCCCTGATCTCTATGGAGGCTCGGAATCGGCACAGAAGCCGCTTAGAAAGCGATAACTAAAACCCTCGCTGCCCGAGTCTACGTTTCTCGTTCCGATTTTCGCGGAACGCCCAGTCTTCCCGATAATTTCGGTCGAACCTTTTATGCTCTGGATTGGATTGGTCGAACGTGGGAGCGACCCGAAAGAATGTTGGGCGGGTGGTCGGGTTCGTTTGCGCGTATGTGTGTCGAATATTCAGCCGTGCTCCCTCGCGCGGAGTAGGCGAACGCTTTCGGTGAACTTGTTCGATGGAAAATGCGACGATATATGTATTTCGATATACCGTGTGCTCCCTCGCCTTGTTTTTCGTTCGTGTCGGTATTAGTCATACGAAATACGCGCAAGGTGTTCGGTAAAACGACGGCGATACTTCGAGAATTAATTACACGCTCAGGCGTACTGAGAAATGTTTAATTGCTCGCGTTTCTTGTGGAAATTTCAACTTGTTCCAAGAGTTATAAGAGTTTCGATTTTCTAATCCGAGATGATTCGTTTAAATATTTTTGGACGGCTGGAAGTGAAATGGAAATTCAAATAGAATTCTTCTGTGTAATTTATTGCAATTATCAAATCTAAATAAAAATCTTCGCCTGGTTTAGTTTGACTTAAAATATTCAATGTTGGACGAGTTAGAAATGATAAATCGTTTGTTCCTTGCTAGATTCAAATTTTCCATCTGGTTAAATCGTTTTTTATTTAGGAACTAGATGACTAACGTTAGTCATAAATCTAAATCCTATATTTGGTAGAACTCGAACAATAATTTAAAGTTAAAGTTAAAGCGAATTTTGACATGAAATATGTAGTTTGTTCGAACTTCCTTAGAACGAATTAAATAATTCACACACATTTTTATAAATCCGGAAGTGCCTTGCGTTTGCTAATTTTATTAAAAGTTTGCTTCGAATTAAAGGATATTCAGATCAGATTATGGAAGGCTACTTTAAAATATTTAACATAATGCCGATTAAAAGAGATTCAACAAAGTCTTGCAACTCTTTGCGCTCTCCATTATAGGGATAACAATTAAAGACCTTCCGTTGCAGCAACCGATAGCGTCTGAAACGTGATCAAAGATTCCTAACCTACAAATTAACACATTCGTATCGAATACAACAGCTCAAAGTAGAAGAGGACATAACTAAATTAAAAACACAAACACAGTTTTTATTTATTTCGATATTATGTTTATTTCTTTGTCATTGTTCCTTAATTCGTAAATTATTCTGTATCTTTTAAATATGTAAGCTCGACATTTACAAATTTAAAAAAAGTCGATATTTTGCTTTTACGGCATCGAAAATTAATCACTACAAACACAATCCAATTCCATTCATAAACACCCATGTCACTTTCAATGCAGCCAATTTGCGAAAGCGACAAAATGCACGTTTTTAAAATGAAGAACAGGTCGTGTAATTATACAGAAAAATTTATTATCACATTTTGGATATCTCTTTAATGCAACTAGAATGTTTCTGTAGTTATTTAGCCAGCTTCGTCCTTTCTACCCTATCCCTTACCAAACCAAAAATTCCCTAAAGGGATCCAAACATTGAAGAAGAAATCTCTTAACAAAATGATCCAACGAATTCCAAACCTAGCGAAACGTTTGTCTCGATACCAGGATTCCAGAAAATGGGATCTGGAAGTGAAATTACACAGTGGACTCAAAGCTCACGCGAAACGAATTACCGCAATCACACTAACCGCATGTTCGACGGACAACGTCTTGAGACGATGCTAGAGATCGGACGCAGCGGGGAGGATCGACGTCGAACAATTATTTACACCTTGTCCTTATGCAAATACGGTTGACCGCGCGTGAACGCGTAATACGTCAGCATAATAACACCTTGACGCACCGCGCAGTCCAGCAGGACTGTCCGGTAGCCGCGAAAACCCATTGCAATCGCACTAATATCCAGCTATCACAAAATAAACTGCATTTAATTACACAGGCTCGGCCGTGTCCCGGCAGCCCATCCCCATCCACTGCTCCCTCGCACCCTCTCACACCCTCGCAATTACTCTCTCCCTCTCTCTCTCTCATCCCCCATACCAATCACGTAGTCGGCACGGCGGCCGGGTAGCATTGGGAGAGCGGGTATTTATTTCCACGCGGAAGAAAGAGAAACAGTAGGCCGCAGGGAGGCATCGACCCTTCTGCTTGCCAGACATGGATCCTGGATATTCATCCATTAATCCCGCGAGCAAAACGATGCACCGTGCCATCCAGCGCAACGTCGACGACGAGAGAGAACCCCCTTCTTGGATCTTCTGGATGCCAGCCCAGTTATTAATGGGTTAACAGGATTCCCTAGCCTCGGAAAATATGCTGGGAAAAGCCTCCGAAGGATTTCGGCCGAGGCCGAGGAGCCACCCGCACGCGGTGCCCAGTCACCCTCGCTCCGAGCACCCACCATTTTGTCAAGCTGATTACCTTAGGATAGCGATCTGTGAAAAATTAAAGTCTTCCCCGGCTGATTGGCCCCTCACTGGCTATACCCCGCGGTAGTGGGGATGATTTTTCTTGTTTTGTCAGCGTTTTTCTTGTAAATAGTGAATATTTAAAAAAAGGGGAAAGAGGAAACAGCAGTACTGTTGTTTATACGCAACACAATGGCGTATGTAATTTTGTTGGGGTTTATACTATTTTGTTAGATATGACGGTGACCTTCGATTATTTAAATGCAGTGTTGTATGTTTGTTTATATCACATGAAAGCGTGTGTCGAGACTGCACAGTGACCTTCAAGGGCATGCAAGGTCAGAAATGGAAGAAACATTTTGAATATTCCGTATAGAGAAATCACTGTATGTTTTGTGCTTGGTAGGTTTAGTGTTAACAATTGCCGCCTTTATTTTGTATTAGCTCTAGCACTCTTTTGAGGGGTGATTTGTATAAATTGTTTACTGTTTTTTGCTTTATAAATTTCCATTTTTCTGCCACAAGTTTCCAATCCGTAGGCGAACTGTGACTTGTGGACTCCTGGTAGGGTAAGGGACCCAATTACTGTGCCTACATCAATTACACTTATTTTGAAAGCATAATCAACATTAAAAAAAGACATAATAAATTTGTTCATTAAAATCAGTTGATATATATGTTATATATCTCTTTTTAAGTATTCGGTAGGTTTTAAAAATAAGTACAATTAGTATAGGCACAGTAATTGGTACCCCAACAGAAAGTGTTGGATCAAAGAAATCAAACATATTTGAATGCTATCACGAAAAAATTGACTAGAAATGGATTCCTGAAGGTCACTCCCGAATATTTTACTGCCTTCGAACTGGTAGTTCCAATGATAATTATCCTGTAATTTTGAGACAGAGTCGTATCCAAATCCCGCTCCCATAAAATTGAAACAATAAAGTGTTCGACAAATGTGTGTTACATATTCTGCGCTGAACGATACGTAACCTGTAGACGCAATTGGTTCTGGGTTACTAAAGACATAATAGAGATGTCAAGAAACAAGTACATGTATCGTGTTAGTACTGCCAGCCTTTAATGAGTTATAAAATCGAAGGTATTACTTTCATTCAACCCCTGTAATTATCAGGATAATAAAACGTCTTTATTGCGCCTTGCACTCATTAACGTAAGCTGCTTTATCATTCAGAATGTGTCTCAATGGGTTTCTTGTAACCAATCGTTACTCAGATTACAGTCCGAAGCACATTTTCGCAAGATTTCTTAATTCCTTAGTGTGCGGTTCACTTCCCTTTCGTTTTGACCTTCTCAAATACTCTACTTCACTGTATGACGTGATAGAAAAATTTTCAATAAATTACCATTGGTCAAAATTGCAAAGAAAGTACTAAAAAAGAAAATTAGAAAATTGAAAAAGTACGAAATTGGAAGATGGTAATTATTGCAGTCTTTCTCTTATCTACAAAACGTATTTTAAAAATATCCAATATAGACCCACATAAAGAAATTATAAAATACAACCTCTAGTACTTTTTCAACATTTTTTTTTCACGCCTTATAGTAAACAAATTGTTGTAACTTGTGAAAAAGATCCAAGACGTATTGTCAAATGTTAACACTAAACCTACCACGGTCAAAATGACTGGTTTTCTGTTTCACAATTATTTATAAAAACGTTTTCATAGGAAATTACTCAAGTGAATTCTTTATTTAAGCACATAGTATAACGAACATCGTACAAAGTTTAAGTAAATTCAATCTTCTCACTTCTTTAAGACCTTTCACTTTTATATGTTTCGCGCTTGGTAGGTTTAGTGTTTAAAATGTTACCGTCTTTTTAAGGGTGTCCGAACGTTAATGGGAGTTGCCGTACATAATTAATTAATTCTCCCCCGAAAAAAAGGTAATTCTCGCGGAAAGACTCGAATGAAAGTGTACTCATTGACAACGATGACGAATTTTGTTCACGTACCTATCGGAGGCCGCTACGAAACGTACGACGCTAGAGGAAAAGCGAAATAACGGGCACACTTTCGTCAGGGAACGAAATATTTTTCTCTTTCATGACCGTTTCAAATTATCCAAAGCGAAATGAATTTTTGGGAAAAACATTTGTGCTTTAGGGGATTCGACTAGAAGTTCAACACAGAGAGTAATCAGAGCGCCGGCGAGCTGGAGCGCCGGGAATAAACTCGGTTATCACGTTCTCGACGAAGCAACGGCGCGGGAAACGTTAATCTATAAAAATGCTCGTCGTTAATATCGGCCGTCGGGTCGCGTCGAATAGAAAAAAAAAAGAAAATGCAAAACGAAAAAAGAAAAAGAAAGAAACGCCGGGAGAAAAAGTGTCATTAATTCGCTCGCGATCAGCGTGCGCGTCGAGAAATTTACAAGCGTAAGCGGGCGCGGCGGGTTCGCAAACTGAGCGATTACCCTCGCAAATAAATCCAGGTAAGTGCGGCCCGGGAGGTGGCCGGGCTCGATTGCGAAAACGCTGTTTAATTTCCGACCGGGCTCGCATCGGGTTTCACTTTAATTAAGCGAAATAATTAGCCATACCCACCAGGGGGAAGAAGTCACCCCCTACCCTCGCGACGCAGACAAAATTTCTCGAAGTTGAAATTTCTCGTGGCGATACGACCTCCCCGCCCGCCGTCACGGAAATCTCATAACCGCGTGTTCTCGCTCGAGTCATTATGTCATTCAGAATTTAAAACGTTTTTAGTTACGATAACATACACTATAACACGTGTAATACATAAAACAAAACTATTTTTCGTCGATTTAATTCGTGTTGTATTGATACTCCTAATTTCTAATCAATTTTTTTGCTATTCCACCGGGAATTCTCGATATATGTCACCAACACGCCAGCGTCGTGTATCGTATATGTCCGGGAGACATAACCGAGCCGTGTTATGTTTTCACTCCTCGGCGTCCGAGGCCTCTCGGGGATAATTCCACGATATTTATCATTCAGGTCTTGGCGACATATATCGAGAATTCACTGCATCTTCTTACTTGTAGAGCGAAATGGACCTATTTCAGGGTCTGAAACGCTACAACAATAAATAAATAAATTGTAAAGCTACAACATTTGCGCGCCTTCGATCAACAAACATTTGTTCACAAGTCAGCGCTTAGAAATGCGCATAAAATAAAGACATTGTGAACCGGACACCGCGGCCGGTGTAACCGTCGCGAGTGTAATCGGGCGGGGAACGGCCGTGTCCACCGCGGCGTTAAAACCGTGGAAACCAAAAATTCGCCGGTTCGATCGGTTAGGAGGTCCGGCGCGGTCCTTTGATCCGGCTCGCTCGGCTAATAAAAATAATCGAATCGATTTTTCCCCCGGTCCCCGGCGATAAATCAACGAACTCCGGCGTTCGCGGCGCACAGAGCTCAAAGAGGTGTATATGTACGTACACCGTTTCCGCGCATTCGCGCGCACGCTCGCGAGCGGCAAACCGTGTTTAATTCCCCGCCACTTTCCGACGCGTCTCATCAGGCGAGGACACTCACGCTTCACCTCCCCGCCGGATTCTTGCCGCCATTATCTTCCAATTACGCCTCTCAAAGGAGGCATTTCGAAAGTTCTCTCGACGCATCCCCGGCGCATCGCGTCGTATTTCACCGAGCGTTTTTCCTCTCATTGCCGCACCGCACCGCACCGCACCGCACCTCGCCACGCCGCTCGCGCGGAACCGCGTATAAATATCTAAGCCCGGACCGCGCGACGAGCAAAAAAGAAAAGAGCCGGGGGAAGAAAAAAGAGGGGAACAAAAAGGGGAAAAGAGTGGCGAAGGAAAAAGAGAGGGATGTTGGCGCGGGAGGGTGTGTGCGTACGTGTGGGTGTGCGTGGAGAGAGAGGGAGAGAGAGAGGAAGAGAGAGAGGAAGAACCGGAAAACGTGAGAGCGAGCGATGCGAGGCAGCGAACGGGCGACGACGCGGTATGGTACCGGCGAAAACGAACGTCCCTGACGAAGTCGCGTTATTTTAGCTCTCCCCGGAGAGGACCTTCGAGGCATCGAAAATCTCATGGAAGCATCGTCGTGGGGCAAAAAGGGAGAAAACTGTGGGGGAAAGGAGGGGGCGGAGGCGATATAGCTAGGCGGGGCGAGGGGGCGGGTATGCAAGCGGCCCGATAAGCCCGAGGAATCGATATTTGAGCCGGAGCGGAGCGCGATCCTCGTGGCCCGTTCCCGACAGGACGCTGATAATCGGCCTGGAAATTCCGACGTGGTGTGTGCGCGCGCGAGAACCTGCCCGCCGCCGACGAGTCACGGTATATAGTGCCACTAATTATTACACCGGTGCCGCTCGTTAACGCACGCCCGTGTAAATCTGCGCCGGGGAAAAAGTTTCGTACGAAGAGGCGTACCCTCTTCCCTTCCACCTTCCTCTTTCTCTCTCTCTCTCTCTCTCTCTCCCCCTTTCTCCTGCCTTCCCTCTTACCCCCCCCCCGTCCCCCCTCTCGCTTCCCTCTTACGCGTTCAATTAATATACCGGGTGAGATTAATCACTTAAGCTTATTGATCAGCTCAGGCTGTCGGGAACAATTTTGTTCGGCCGCGTTCGACGTTTCGGGCACACCGACGCTGCCGCATGCCGGGTCGAGCACGACCAATTTTTTATTCGATTTTTCTGGACGTGGTCGCGAATTTTTGGTATTTCGTGTACGCCGGTACCGTTGTTGATGTAACAGAGCGATTGGATATTTCTGATTAGAAATTTTCCTGGTTTTCAGAGATTTCATGGAAACGTCTTTCCAGTTTCTTTCGAGCACAAATTTTCGAACACACGATTGTCAAATTTTTTCCTGAATATCATTTAATCATTTAATCACTTTATATCGTTTCTGATATCATTTTATCAGTTTTTTCTTAATATATCATTTCTGTTTTTGCGGTAGTATTACGTACAGGGAATATTGTTTTTGATGCATTCTTATTTTTAGAATGTTCTATTTTTTTTTTTTTAAATCCAGCTCAGTGGTCTGTAGTGAATATTCTTTTTTATTGTTTTGCAATTTTTAGAACGTTTACTAATTTCAGTAGTCGCGATCGTGGGATTATATTTGTAAGTAATTGATTGTTTTTGCACTAATCGACCGTTTTAAGTTAATTCGGAGAATATTTTCGTTTTGAAATTTTACAGTGTTTAAAGTGGAACAGTGTTATTCTTATTGTGAGTTGTTTCAACCGAATTTGATTCATTTCAGTAGGCGTGGTCGCAGGATGTCGAAACTTTGTGTCTTCGTAATGATATAGCGTTTCAGATAACTGATTTGTGATTATTAATCAGTTAAGTGAAACGAATATTTCTGTTTTGAGCTAAACAACACTTTAACAGCTCCAAACGGATATAGATAATATGTTATCTACATAAATAATTTGGATAGATCAAGCAGAAAACGAAGCATGTGACAATTTTCCGAAAGATTCATTAAAAATCTTGTACAATAGAATAGTTAGAGTGTCGGAGATACATTTATTTTGAAATTTTCATTATATTTACACGCACAATGTATACAGTTTACTTTGTGCAAAACAAATTTCAACAGGATGTGCACGCTGTGGTGCAACCTAATTTAATATAAGGCTTTTAATTTTTAAAAACGAATCACGTTTACAATTCGTTTAATACTCGTTCGTTCGAATTTCATTAACCTACTAACATTCGTTTAACATACAAGATTTACGCTTCCATATTTTCTACAAAATTTTATTGGCAAGGACTGCATTAAAAAATCATTAAAGAAGGTATCTGCCTTTTCAAATAGAGGAGTATGCTTGCACGAGCAATTGAAAGATTAAGTTTTAGGATTCTTGAAATTTTCAAGTTGTCACTTTAACCCATTTGCATCATAAGGAAGTTTTTAAAAGAAGGCCTTTATCACCAAACTTTGTTTTTATTATATTTAAGTACAAAAATGACTACAAGTCAAAGAACTTATTTCAATAATTCGTCTTCGTTTCAGTGGCCTAATTTCTTCTTCGCTATAATCAGAATTACTACTTTCATCTCCAACAACACCCTCCATTTCTATTTTTTAGCTAATAAATAATGATAGTGACCAACAAAGTTGAGCGTATGCATACGGCTCCGATGATAGTTACCAGGAAAATTGAGCATATATATAAGCTAATAATGCAAATGGGTTAAATATGCAGTATACTTTATAAAATATTGAGGGATTATTGGGAACGAAATCGAGAAGAAATTCGTAGTTCAAAGGGTTAATACCCAGAACAGCAGCCACGCCCTGCACGATCCAGTTAAGTCCATTGAAAAAAGCGTTGCGAACCGTGAACCGACTTGATAATTGTCCGCAACAACCTTCCCGCACGAAGTCTCCTCCAGAAGAGGAATCCGCGATTTCAAGCGGTGCCCGTAAAAAAGATTAATGCAGAAGGGTTAACGTGTCGGAGTTTTTACATCTGGCTCTCAGCCGTCCCAGCTTGGCAGACCCCTCCCCTCCCCTCCACTGCCGATACCTCCGCCAGCCATCGTTCATCGAAGACTCGAAACGGTCGATGATGAAGTTTCAACCGTCTGCCACGCAGTTTTTCCTTTCCTTTTCTGGTTGCCGGTGATCCTTCGGCGTTTCTCCGTCGACCCCAGACCTAACCCACCACCGCGCCGCACAGCCTTGTCCTTCCTCTTCCTACTTGCCCTCTCCTTACCCCCGTAACCGTCCCGGAGCAACCTGCCCCTCCGGCACTGGCCGAGGTGTGTACCGGAAACCGGTTTCCGTCTCTCTCCTCCACGAGGAGCGCCGCTGCCGGCTCATTAGCAGGTGATCAATTAAAAATTCGTTTGTTTTCGCGGTCTCGGGCAAGGGTGCCGCCCACCTAGCCCCGGCTCGTGACGGGTTCGCTTTGGGATACGGCCGGAGGGGTCGGAGGGTTTCGGAGGGATAGAGGGTTGGAGGGTCGGAGCGAGCAACCCCCGATGACGCTTGATGCGCCCCACCGGAAGCCCAGGGGGTGGGGAATAGTTGGGGACTGGCAGTTTAGTGGCGACTGGAATACGGGAACGCGATATGGGTAATTTATATCGCGCGGGCTTTGCACGGTTTTCGAGCGATCCGGGCCGGCTCGGTTTTCGAATCTGGGGTCCCCGCGTGCTCCGTGTCGCGTGGGTCACGCCATTTACCTCCAGTTAGATCTCCTTCGCTTTTTTTTTCCGAAAAGCGACCAGAGATTGATGGCCAACTGCCACTGTTAAGAACGAAAATCTTGATCAAGAAAATATATATTGATCTTTCTTCGTACCGTTCGATAGGACCCCCAAAGAAGTCCGTCTGTGGAAAGTTTCAAGTCGGTATCCATATCACGATTTAATGAATTATTTCTTCCGTTCTGGTTAACAACAAATTACGAGAAAATTCGAGAATATTCTATCGGATATCCCACACGACTGTAAATTTTTTACGAATTTTTGATTGTAAAATCGATTTTTGAAAAATTCCAGAATCGTGTTAGTTTTGATCCAGAAATGTTTGTTTCATTGCTAGGCAGCGGATCTTTGTGTAAAATAAAAATTGTTGAGTGGAGTAGAAATTGATTTCGTTTCTGAATCTGTTTAATAGATTAAAAATAATATGGCAGTATTTTGAAATTGCTCTAACATTTTTATACCAGTGCTAAATAAAGCCGTTCTACGGCGTTAGTGTTTGACATGTAACAAAATGGTGATGAAAGCTTCGCATTATTGTCAGAAGAATAATTACAAGAAGGTGCCCCCGTGTTCGAATGATAAAAATGCACGGTGCTGGACGTTGTTACGGCTAATAATCAGGTATAAACGGTGGTATTTCGGGTTACAGGATGACGCCGTGAATATTTTTAGTAGGAACGGCGCGTGCACC
>CM052120.1:4449622-4469983 GCA_028454245.1 Halictus quadricinctus
GATCAATCACGACCCAGAAAAACTTTCAACGAAAATTTTAAGTCCGCCGCGCGGTGGTGCGTGTTGCGATCACGAGGGGAATTAGCGGCGTTCGTGATAAACTCGGCGAGGCGACAGATGGTGAAATTTCAGGTAGCGTGACTTGCCGTTGAACGAGCCGGCGAGAAAGTGAACTTCTGACAAATGCAAACAGGTCTAATGTCGCTGCACCTACGGGTCACACTGTGTTTTCTGGCATGTGTGTCGCGGTCGAAGTCTGAAATTCACAATACTTCGGCCATTATGCAATCCCTGCGACATTGCCGACTCCGACAAACCACAAAAATGAGGTTACTAGCATTTGCCCCTTTCGATTCGCTTCTAAGAATAGCTCTGTCAATAACATAAATTCTAATGTTGTCTCCGTCGACAATGGTGCTTAACCCTCGGATGGCGGACCATTCTTACAAGTATATTAATCTATGGTGTTTAGGACCAATCACTGCTTTATTTGTTTTTAAATCATATTTTTGAGAATATGATTTTTGGGATATTTTTGGGAACTGCCGAAAGTACTTATTCTTTAATATATAGTATGGAACATGTTGAAGTATATTAATCTGTGGTGTTTAGGACCAATCACTGCTTCATTTGTCAATTTTTTAAAACATATTTTTGAAGGCTTATTTAATTAATTCGCCAGGAACTGCCGAAAGTACTTATTGTTTAATGTAATGTCGAAGATGTGTTAACAATTTTCTAGACGTAGAATAATTTCTCGTGCAGATAATCTAATCAAACAAATATAACATCTTTCTCGATATCAATTGAATATAGCAAGCTGCGTTAGAAGAGAGGAAGATGGAATGAAGTAGAAACGGAGTGTAAAGATCAGACACAGCACACGAATGCTAAAAAATGTCGAAACTAATTATTTTCTGAATGAGAACTCTGTTTACTTTGACTGTAGAGTAGATTACGATTTCACAGTTCAAGACAGAAAGGCAAACTGAACTTTCTGTGTCAAAAAATTATACTTGGACCACGCAAGATAAATATACGAATATTGTTGTATTTTTAATTTGATCTTGCATTATAACTTGTACCTCCACACATACTAAATAAAAAACCAATCAATGTATCAGTTACATTTACTTTTCCGTGCACAAAAATTCGAGAATCGGTGTAAAAAAAAGGAAAGATTCGGATTATTTTGTAACGCGAAGACCGATTTTTGCGGGAATCCTAACGGAAAATCTCGTAACGATTGGCGGTTGTTCGCGGGCATGGGAACAAGTAACCCGTAGCAGGGTATAAAACTGTAAAATTCGTGGATCGAAATAGAAGCAGCAATCTAATCTGGCGATCCTCTGTCATAAACAAGCAAGCGAACCGCTATGGAAACCTCTCCCGGGCTCCAGTAATTATTCCGGATAATTCTGTTGCGCAGAGAGCTAGGTTGTTTTCCTGTAGGAGACGGTCCCGATCCCACGGCACTGATACGATCGATCGGCGTGCGGAGAGCGCGCTGGCAAAGCCGACGAAAGAGCGGCGAAATTTTCGCGGTAAACGTCGATGCAGCGCAGTTTTAGGTAATAAACTCCCGGGCCGCGTCACGCAATAAACCCCACACTACGTCTTCAGAACAATAGGACATTCTGGAAGCGTTACACGCAACGGTTGGCATCGCCGCGGCCATGGATGAAGCGTTTGGCAATAACGCTTGCACGCCGGCTTCAAAGAACGCGATCAATCTTCCGTTTTATTCGGCCAGCCGCGGTCCGCAAGACGTTGCTTCGAGAACGGCCGGCGCGGCGTCGCGACGACGACGACGTGGTGAGACTGGGGGAGTGTTTGCCAACGGATATTTAGAGCGGTGGACGCTCCGCGAACGACTCGCTTGCTCGCTAGCTCGCGTTTTCCGGCCATCGATATCGTCACTAGGGATGGGATCAAGTTCAATATGTACCTACCTACCCACGAATCCCCAATTTCGATGCCCGGCGAATCGTTCCAACGGTTTCGATTGGTCCTCCCAAGAAATACTGTTTCTTTACTAAGCCTCGGTCGAGACAAGTGCAATTTCACGGAATACAAGATTCAAGGCACAGTGTTTACTCGATACATGTCCAAAACACACGTCTAGCCACGGACATATATCGGCCAGGAGACACTATTTTTTGATCGACGCGATCTTACACTCCTCAGCGACAGAGGTTTTGGCCCCTGACAGGGTATACCCCACGCCAGTGGGGTTAGTTCTGGGACTTTTATCGACTAGTCATTTGGGACATATGTAATTCGGCCAGGAGATACTATTCTTTGATCGTCACGACCTTACACTCCTCAGCGACAGAGGTTTTGGCCCCTGACAGGGTATACCCCTTGGCAGTGGGGATAGCTCCGGGACTTTTATCGGCTAGGCATTCCGGACATATATAGAGTAAACACTGTACCCTCCTCGGCGACAGAGGTCCCTCGAGCTTCCTGGCCCCTCACGGGGTATACCCAGCAGCAGTGAGGATATCTCCGGGACTTGTATTGGCTAGGCATTTGGGACATATATAGAGTAAACACTGTATACAGTGAATTCTAGATATATGTCAACAACAAGGGTCTTAACAGCGCCGTGTTATGTTTACACTCCTCGGCGTCCGAGGACTCTTCAGCTTCGTGGACCACGACGTTTATCACCCAGGCCTTGGCGACATATATGAAGAAATCACTATATTGTATTTTATATTGAGCTAACAAACGAGAAGCCACTTGCAATAAATATATCCGTAGTCATTGGACTAGTGAGTCACTGAGTAAAGCGAAAATCAATTTTTAATCAATTTTTAGGGAAATTACTGTAATAGTAAATATTAACACTAAACCTACCACGGCCGGTAAAGTTGACCTTTTCAAACTTCCGCGTTCATGATCACATCGCTATTTATCTTCACGACTTTTCTTAAAGTATGTATACAATATATTTTTCAGTATTTATTTCTCGTTTTATTTTTTTTTCCAAGAAATGTATGTAGCCTGTCCTACCTACCACCATCAACTATTTCATAGTGCCCCTATCGTGGTTGCCTCGCGCCGTGACTGCGAATGTGTGCGTGAACATCTACACTCTACAGGAGTTTGGTGGGGGGACCCAGTAGTAGGGAGAGGAGTCGATTGTGGCTCGCGAGCCTCAAGTTGCCCAGGCCTGTATTAGAGGACTGTTATGGCAGAGTCACCAGATTAAGACTTGTCTCCCGTTCTACCCTTCCCCTACTCTTTACGATTAGTTCGGATAACCGAGGCTTCGCTGTATCGTGAATAAAAAAGTGCCGATGGTCCAAATTCTGGCGTGTTTCGTGTCGTTTCAAGCAGGAAAATTTCGGAAGTACGATCATAGAATTTTCATTAACAAATCATTGGAATGCAAAAGAATTGAAGCTGGTTATAATAGCCGAATCATGGCAATGGAAGATAACATGGTACTATGTATAACTTGCACTGTGATTTTGCTTTCTTCTTACCGTTGATCGTGGAACGTTGAGGAGCAAAACGCTTCCCGCTTCCTGCGCAGAAGTAGCCATAATTGTTACGCGTGGCGACGAACGCCTTTCAGCGTCGACTGTGCACGCTGATGCTCTTCGCCATATCCTCTGTCGCAGGGTTAAAACACTCGTGAAAGGTTCAAAGGCTATAGCCGGGTTTGGGGGTCAAATCTGACCCCGGAGGTATTTTATTCTAATTTGCACCATTCGATAGCCTACCAAAAAAGATACCTTTCAGCCAAGTTTTAGCCCGATAGCTCATCTGTAAGGGTAGTTATAGAGGAAAATCGAAAATCCAGTTTTTGGCCCATTTTCCCCATTTAATGACAATTTAAAATTCTGAAAAAAATCTGACACATTTCGGATACCAAACCACATATTTTGCATCGTTTTCGGATTTTCCCGTTGCAAACTCTGGTTGTAAAAATCGAAAAAATGAAGATTTCATATGGAAATCGAAGAGACACTAGAACAGAATTAATTTAGCAATGAGATATTGTCCTAAGTATTATACTCCATTGTTTTTAAATTCCTGCGTTTGGTGTGTCATAGTTGGAAAAATAAAAACTACTTTTTTCGACGTGGGTTCGATTACGCTTCGAGGTATCGCGTATGGCGGGCTGAGAATCATAGTGATGTAATATTTTTAAATAAATATGTATTTCTGTAATGTCTTACGTACTTTTAAATAAAGTATTGCTCTTCTTTCGCAAAGAGCTGAATAAACAATTTTCAGAAGCATTTAGACATAAATTATAATGAACCTAATTTCAGGTCAAGCTCATAATCTCGTAATCGTTCTAAAGTACCATAACAAATATGAATTCACTTAGAGTATCCTCCACTGTATCTCTCTAATCGTCAGATCTTCGTTGATTAGATGATCCAAAATCTAAATCAAGGATACACTAATACTCGCGTACTTACGGTTCGCTAATTGAAGAATCGATCTGACAATTAGAGCGATTACGCTGACAGAGAGCAGACGATTCATGCGGACGGAACAGCGAAGATCGTTTTAACAACGAACCTCTGTTAAACGTCTCCGCGTTCTGCTGCGCTTTGAGGATTATATAATTAAATTAGCTTAATTCCTAGCATTTATGGTTTTATCATCGGGCTATTGTCGATTTACAATGATGTTACAGACTACTGCGCAACATTTCATAGAACGGTTTAGTTTGAAACTGTATCTTAAGGCTTCATTGTTTTCGATTTTGTTGTTTTTCTGAGACTCGTTAGTAGAAGAATGGCTCGTGCTTCTCACGGATTTTTTCCTTTCATGTTTCAATTACGTAATAATAATGTCCAGCGTTATGCGACTGCACTGCTACGTAATTCAATCTAGACAGTAATTAAAATTTGCAAGGATATTATTAAATATATTTAATCCTACCACTCTAAGGTTTCTGTTCCAAGGATCAAGGGCGTTGTAGTCGCTGTAAAATCGGTAAATATGTTACAACAATTCTATCCGATTTAGAAATGGACCTGAACTAATCCTTCTCGCACCCTAACGACCAAACTTTGGCAAAACCGGCGGGCAGAAGATGCTATCGAGGTCTGCCCCTGTTCTCAAGGAAACCGAGTCGCTAAGTGTGGCGCCATTTACACTGATCTCCATCGAACGCGAGAATCCGAGTTCTCGGTTCTTTTATTACTGTCCTTGTTCTTTGTTAGTCACCGCGGGCGGCGAGAGCATAATTGCGAGCTGCCCTACTCGGGGCCGTCCTGGTTGTAGGTAGCGGACGACTTTTCTCCTGTGGGAAACGCGTTTTACCTCGAGCCAAGCTTTGCACCAATAATATTGTTCTCCAAAAAAGAAAAATCAATACGATTGCTACGTTCACTTCCAAAAATTATGGGACAATTTGGATAATGTTACAAATATTAGCTCAGAAAATATTAGATACTTGGCTATTATTTATTTTACCCATTTGCATCATTAGCGTATATATACTGTGAATTCCCGATATAAGTCACTACGAGTCTCGCGTTTAAAGGTCACTGGGACTACCCACACCACCACGGATGCACTGTGTATTTCAAACGAAACGGAGAATGAGAACCACAGATTTCGTCTAAATGTCACTCGCCAGAACCGCGCAAGTGACTTATAACGGGAATTCACTGTACCTTCAATTTTCCTGGTCACTATCACCGGAGCCTTACGCATACGCTCAACTTTGTTGGTCACTACCATTATTCGTTAGCTAAAAAATAGAAATGGAGAGTGTCGTTGGAGATGAAAGTAGTAATTCTGATTTTTTCTTATAATACTGAAATATGAAGTTCTTTTACTTGTAGTCATTTTTGTACTTAAATATAATTAAAAAAAAAAGTTTGGTGATAAAGGCCTTCTTTTCATATTTCCTTATGATGCAAATGGGTTAATAAATAAAATCAGATTTACGGCTGTGTCCTTCTCAGTCTATGTCAACTATTAATTTACGAGAAGACCTAGTTTTAGCCTATTTCGTGGCACGAAAATTTTCGAATTAATTCTATAGATTTCGTAGAGACCGCCCACGGCGATTTTCGCGATCGATCGCGCGCAAAGTCTGATAATTAATCTTTCAATTTGTCCATTTTCGGCGAACGGATTTTTTTCTCGCATCGCATCGGCTCGGAGCCGACCGCCGAACAACTTTTGTTTATGCGGAATAACCGTGCAGCATAAATATTCGTGCGGGCCAGGCTCCGCCTGTTCCCTGTACAAATATGCCGAATTTCTCCGTGATTATTCGCCGTACTCGGGATACGGGCTCGTACGTCTGTTCGATAATCGATATTCTGTCGCTGCTTTGTGCCGGTGCCGTCCCGATTGCGCCACTTTCATACCCGTGGGCCTCACGGGAAATTTCTGGGTCAGCGAATATGGAAACCGAGCGATTAATAACTGCTCATTAACGGCGGAGCGACGTTTTATCAAGCGCGACCTGGCCGCGGTCGACGCTTTTGCTGCATTCGGGGAAAGTGAACGACGATCGGCCTCCGGAAAACTGCCGATGGATATTTACAGCTTTTATTCGATATATGTCCAAAACACGGATCTACCCAGGGACATGTATCGGCTAGGGACAGATATCGTGCCTGGGGATACTATTTTTAAAGGACTTTTAAAGGGCAGTGAACCTCTAGAGGCCTCGGTTCACGACCCCTCACTGGGTATACCCCGCGGCGGTAGGGATAGCTCTGTGACATTTATCGGCTAGGCATTTGCGACATATATAGAGTAAACACTGAAAAAACAACTGAATAAATTATAAAAAGAATTACGGTGTTAGTTGCACCATAACTTCACAAAGGAATGGCCCATTAATCCAGGTCGTAGCTGACCTTACGAATACATACAAGGACTTATAAATAAATATTTGGAAACGAACACACCGTAGAATTTACTGACAGACAGTAGTTGATGTACAGCGTGTCGTAAAAGTCTATATACACAAGAGAAAGTGCAAATATTTCAAAAATACAGAGTCTTTTTTTACATTCTATAGACGTTGATTAATCTCAAAATTAAAATTCGACACTCTGAAATTTTGCGATACTTCCTACATTTGGTTAACCGAAAATGTCAATGATATATAGTTTTCTTATTCATACTGAACTGCTTAAATTATGGCAATTTTTACATAAATTGCAGCTCAATAAAGAATTTGAAGACTGCAATCTCCACAGGGTTAATCGGTCGGCGAAATGTCAGTTAATTAGATAAATTGAACGCTGTTAATATATATTGAAGTGGAAATTGGTTGAATAGTTACACGATGGCATTTACGGTGTGAATTTGTCAGTAGATTAACCACTCAATCTGCAAGCTCGTAAGTTAAGGAGTCATTCAATAAATTAACCAATCCGTTAACCAGTCGATTAATCAATCAATCCGGCAGTTAACGAATCAATCGCGCATTCGATGATTAATTAGTTAATGATTCTACAAATTAATCACGTTATTAATCCATTGGTCAAAAATTAAATCGATCAAATGACCAGTTAGTTGGTTAACTGGTCGGCTAGCCTGTCAGGCAAGTTGTGAATCAATACACAAAATTAGAGAATCTATTAATCGGTCAACATATTATTAATCAGCTTGTCTGCCATTCGGCCTGTGCCAAATAATTAATTAGTCAGTCTCATAAAGCATTCGAGTTGCTGTTATAAAAATCAATCCTCTAAGACAATGATAAACTAAAAATATTAACTTACAGATCAAATACTCCAAACGAACATCAAACCAGTGCATATTTTATTTATTGTTGTCATTTCTATAAAAAAAATGTATAAAATATAAAATCAAGTATTTTCCAAAGGCCTCGTTACTTATAGTTGCCAGTAGCGTAACATCCCATTTTTCCAGAAAACGACACATATTTGTAGAATGTAGTAGAATTTTATTTAAATCAACGGAATAAGAATAAATGGACTTCTAGTGGTATTTACGGTCAGACACAGACACAGTAGCTTATAAAAACATTCGATGTATACTTTTACGACTTGATGTCCAATGTACAGGAAATAGTTTATGTTAAATTATTATTATTGAATTAATAGGGTAAATTTAATAACAGCGCTGTTAAAACTCGCTGAATTTCGCCCATTCACACCTCCATTATCCCAATTGTCGTTTACGATAGTTATATTTTCGGAAGCAATTCTACCATGTATGAATTTTAGGTGCCAGTAAATGTTCAGTGTAAAAAAGGAAGTGGTTTAACCCTCACACAAGTCTGAGAATATTTACTTAATTATACCAAAAGGCAACAAGTTATAAATAATTGATCTCACTCTCAACCAGTCACTTACTGGCACATCCACCGTACTGTCCGTGCCTCACAAGAAGTCTCGCGACACGGCACAGGGTCAAAGGGGACACTCGCTATCCCCATTGGTGCTCCCTTGGTCACAATGTTTAGGCTTTGACGTCACACGCTACACAGTATGCGTGACCTACGGTAGTGGGGATAACTCCGCGACGTTTATCATCCAGGCCTTGGCGACATATATAGAGAAATCATTCTAGTTCGCTAGAGCCGAAAATGTTCCATGAGCCTTCCACACTGACCAATCAGCTCCGCATTCCTTTGACGGGACTTCTTGTGAGTCACGCACAGTACAGTCCGTGCCTCGCGGGACGGTACAAGGGCAAAGAGGACACTCGCTCGCTCCGCCTATCCCCACCGTCGGCGCTCCAGTAGGCCGATGCTTAGGCTTTGACGTCACACGCTGCATAGTATGTGCAACCGCTTTGGCCAATAGCATTGCTTTCACGAGACTGGTTGTAGGGCACGCACAGTACGTACGCCTGTTCCTAGTGGAATCCCATTAGCAAATAAACTGTCCCAGCAACGGTCCCGAACGAAGGCGGTGAAATGAGCCGCGGGTACCCACCGCGAGACCGGCCCGCATTTGGTGCCCCGTATTGTCCGCTCGGAAACGAACCGAAAAATACCGAAACCCGACGGATGTTTGATGGCAGGGCGACGAGACGGTGGCAAAGAGGGGGAGAGCAGGAGGAGGAAGAAAAACGAGACTCGCGGGCTGCTTACGAGCTTATAAAGAGGCGATAAACATAACCAGAGGCTCCTTTATATCGGCTTCCACGAGCGACAGGCCAGAAGGTCGGCTGACGGAGGAGAGGGGAAGAGGCGGGGCGCGGTGCGGTGCGGTACGGTGCGGAGAGTTGCGGTGAGTTGCGGCGCGGGGTGCGGAGAAGCGGAGGGTAGTTGTCGGTGGGACGACCCACGTGTGCTGGTTTCCCTCGTGCTGGTAAGCGGAGAACGACCGGGTCGGCGGGGTACGGGGCTGTTAGCGGGTAGAGCGGGTAGCGGGTCGCTGGTTGCTGGTGGCGGTAGGAGGCCGCCTGGGTTATCGATTATAATCATCGGCGTACGGGCGCCGCGACGGATCTGCAATCATTAGGGACGCCTGGGCGTCGTTCCACCTTATTCTGACTGCCGGAAGCTAGCGGAGCACAACCGTTTGAATATCTACGCAGCGAGGCGCGTACCGTGCTCTGCTCTCCTCTCCGCTTCGCTCCGCTTTGCCCCGCTTCGCTGTGGCTGCTGTGTTCCGCGCCGTACTGTGCCGGGAGCTTGCTCCAAGATATTTCTCTCTAAATTCGTTAGACCGGCTGTTAATCCGCCGTGGAAAATTTTAATGCGTTCCCGATAATCGATCGGGAACGAATCGGTTCCCGGCTGATGAGTAATGGGCTGAGGGGACGCTGTCTAGCAGAATATTGTCGCGTTCAACTGATAGAACTCTTTCCAGCCAGAGTTCGAGGTACGGACGTTCGACTCCGTATTCGATTCTTTCGAGGATCGATCTGCTATTCCATTTGTTGAAATAAAGCAGGGCTGTGCGAGAATCCGAAATATCGGGTCGGGAACGCGACACTTTTTCGGGTTCGGGACGGGTACCCGAAAATTTCGAGATTATCGAAAGAGTCGGGATTCTCGAAATAATCGGGATCCCCTAAAAAATCGTGAATTATTTTCAAGAGTATCATATGTTATATTCTCGAAATTTTCGGGAATCTCGAAATTTTCGTGAGCTCAGAGTCAATTCGACAAAAGAGTCGGTTTAGGCAGGACATACCTGGTATATATGTAATAAGTTCACCGTTCCAAGTTTTTATATTAAAGTTTGTTTATTCACTAAGGCTGCGGTTTATGATAAGAACAACTCCACTCCTATCATATCCTCAACACGATTTTTCCCAGAATCGATTCTTAATTAAATATGAATGGAAAGAAATAAAATCATCCCTCATTGATGATTTCTTCATCACCCCACAATATCGCAAGTTAATTCATATGATTTTTATATTTACTCTTTGAAAACCGATTTACCCTCTGACCGTCATGTCCCATATTTGTGCGACAGGATTATTTCTCCAGACTCAAAAATGAATTTCTGCGGTGACGGATAGAGTGTACTGAATTAGCTAATGGTCTGTGAAATGTAAACGGATTTAATTAAAACCATAAATCTTGAGTTCTCAGTTTTGGTTTTCACAAATAAATTGCGGTCGCCGAGTTGGCAGTCGACTTGTGGAGAAGAAGCTCTGCGAAGACAGGAGAGACATTCGCGTCTCTTCTAGAGCGTTTCTTAGCAGAACTCTTCCACGAGAATCGATTCTTTGATTCCAGTTTTTGTAGAGAATCGATTCTCGCGTTTCGATTCTGAATCGATTCCGTACATTCCTGGTTCGAGAGTTCGACTCGCCACCGACCTTTCCGTCGCGCCTCTCGACTTTTGTTTTCAGTGTTCGCGATGATACGATGGAATAAAGTTTTGATGCACGACGGAAAAATTTTCGACCCATTTGTTCGGCTGTCCTCGGAAATATTGAGCAGTTTTTCGCCCGCCATGTTTCTTGCCGCTCCGTCCGCGTGCAGCCGAGGAACGGGATTACGCGACAGAAGGAAAAACAGATGGCGGAATGCAGTTTGCCAGTCGAATTTAGTTTTCGTTGCACCCGCCGGTTAATAAAGTAATGCTTCGGGACGGATGGGCCTTGAGGAAGTATCTCTTTTTTCTTTTTTTAAGGGGACGTCATCTCTGTGACCCTCTTTATTCCTCTGAACAATGACTTGTTATACAGTTTTGCTTAGAATTTTCAATAGCTTTAATGGTTTTTTAAATTTATATTAGGCTTCACGTGAGATTTTGTATTACTTTCTGATGGGTAAATAAAAGTTCTGTTTTTCTACAACTGTTTCGTAATCACAAAAATTCGAACAACATTAAACGAAAAAGTGGAATTGATATTTGACTTCAGAATTACATTTTCGACCAGGATACAGTCCCGATGATTAGGGTCGGACATTCGATCGGAACAAGCTCGTCCCGCGATCGATTTTTTCGACTTTTTTTTCCCCTCCCGAAAAGCCGTGTATAATTAAGTTAATTACTAAAAATGCCATAACGAACGGAATTACGCAAAAAAAATCACTGACGTTCGCTTCGCACTTAAAGGAGCGATCGCAAAAACTGGTTATGGAAAGTCATTGTGAAAGCTATCATACCGCGAGTGTGGCAAGGAAGGCATCATAATACTAACATAATGCTACCTTGGCAGTGAGGGCAGCGGGTAGAGCAAAAAGATAG
The DNA here is from genome assembly GCA_028454245.1 of Halictus quadricinctus. Lineage (NCBI taxonomy): Eukaryota > Metazoa > Arthropoda > Insecta > Hymenoptera > Halictidae > Halictus > Halictus quadricinctus. The sequence continues at coordinate 4,461,256 of CM052120.1, forward strand.
CTGAAATAACTCAATTAGGAAGGGTACATTGTGAGTAAGTCCCTCGGTCCGAGGAACTGTCAATTATCTAGGCTTACGGGACAATTTTTGGACAGTAGAGGACGTTCCAATTTTAGAATGACCTTACAATGATTAATCTTGTAACTTCTAAACTCTAAGACTAGACATCTGCACTTGTCCACGAATTCAACTAGATTTACAAGTATAATAAGGAAACACTCACAATAGGTGGGGAACAAGTATACTATTAGTTAGATTTGTCGTAAAAGGACAGCTTCCAATTTTAATAAGATAAATTTTTAATGAGATTATACTATAGCATATATAATATCATTTCCAGAATATGGATTATTTAAATTTATAAAATGACATATTATGTAAGTTTTGTTCTCATAAAAATTCTACTCAAGAAAGTCAATTAACGTGTGTATAGAAAACTATATTTATAGAACTGTTGTGAATTGACAGTCTAGAATAATGTTTTTAGAAACTCGTACTGTTCAGACAGTACAATTTGGAAAGAGTTTAGTTTATTAGCAAAGCTTGAAAACGCCTAATTGGACGGGTTCGCATAAATGTACTTTCATAATTGAATAGACTTTCTAATTCACTGCTGCTTATCAAAAGTAATAACAAGATGGTTTACTGCATCGTTGACCCTGATAATGATCCCAGGACCATTAAGTATCAACTATCTGCGCGGAAAAGCGTAGATTACGCTTTGACAGGACAATTAAAAAATGAAGATCTTTAAATTGTTTCCTAAAAGAATGGATTTACAAAGATGTTCGTTACACACCTGTTACCGCCACGCTTTGTATGTCTTCAAGATAATGCCTTTGTAATTATTAACGATCTTATTAACGACCGGCGCATGTTGAAGTTAATTAAGTTTAACGGTTCGCTTTGGTACAACTTCACGGAACAAAAGTAGTTATCCCCACTTCACGAACAGTGTTATCTCCACCTTTGAGTGCGTGTGGAATTTTAAGTGATCCATCCGTTTTCAACAATCAAATTCGTTAATTCACGGACAGCCGTTTTAATACTTCGCCCGTTGATGATTTCTCTATTCGAAATTTGCCTTTCAAACTGAAACCTTTACTGGGATTAACCAAGATTAATACACAGGGTTTATTATAGTGTGTACATTATGTTCCACGTGACGTACGAAATCTGTACTATGATCACAGCTTCCGGTTACTATAACGCCACAGGATGTTCAATTTGCAAATTTAAATTCTGCTTCGCAATAATCACAAAACAATCCACGTGAATCGAATTCATTGAAACGAGGTGTCACGTGGATAATAATATAATATTGTTCGTCGAAAAGTTATATCAAGACTACTGAGGATTAAGTTCGCGTACAGATAAGAATTGATCGATGCGTTATCATAAAGGTATAACTCGAAATTTATACCTTGGCCTGTGTAGAAATCCGTAGAAGTCATAAACGCGCACAAAGATGTACAGTCTAGATATAACACATATAAATATGGAACCTGAAAGACACGATAATGCTCTTACCTCTGAGTCAATGCAGGCAAGACGATATTTTATGATGATATTAGGCATATTCGCAGTAATTGTGCACGGTTCAATGCGATCGCAGATCGCACTTTCTAGTCCGATGCTGATCCTACATTTCTAAATTTTCACTTGCGAGAATCTCGACGGAAAACACATAAAATCGTAAACATAACATGACAAAATCAGACAAAAACATTTCAACATCAAATTAATTGAGCAGTATGCATACAGGGTGAGTCAGCAACTGTCTAAAATAACTCGGTATCTAAAAACATTTAAACAAATTATGCAACATTTTAAGGGTACGAATGGGTACAGTTTGATTTTTTATATGTCACTTTTTTAAGACATCAAGATGAGTTTTTTTTCAAAGCCGATACACCTTTCTTGTCAATAGCACGTTGTTGCCGATCGGACAAATTCAGCTACAATGTGATGACCTTGAGTTGACCTTGAAAAAGCTCGAGGTATATGCAAAGTTATGCAATAAAAGCAGGCAATAATTAGAAATGCAGATGTAGTTGCACCGTTGCAACCGAAAAATTTTCAGTGACATTTTAATTTTATTGTTATTGTTAGAACTGTTCATCTCATAAAGGTTACACGAAAATGTTATAAAACTCTCTGTAATTGCAATCTTGACATTCCGCCGATTTTCTATCCCGTTGGATCTAACAGAGGGAGACAAAAATGATCGCAGCGATTCAAAATTTACGAGGGCCCCAAAGCCAGCCGCGAGAATCGCAATCGGCTCGAACGACGTGCAAATTCACCGAGCGTGCAATTTTGCGGGATCCTTGCTCTGTCCCGCCGTTAGCGGCATTATTGATCGATGACGGCGTCATTTTATCTTGCGGCTAGGTAATGGTTATGTACGCTCAGTCGCGGCCGCGTCATTACATCGGCGGCGGGGGCAATAGCCTGCCAAAAATCGAGCTTAGCAGTATCGTTTCATACCGACGCGACGTCTGCTGACGGGCGTCATTACATCCATTGTGCTCCCTTCCTTTTTTTCCTTCTTTTTCATTTTCCGGGACGCGAAATCATTCGAGATACGTGCACGCGTGGACGCTCGACGCTCGGCGGGGGGTCGATTAATTTTATTACCACCAGTTTAATAGGGTTTCGTTCGCCGCCGTGTGAATGCCAGACGATTTCGATGAAATTTGATATTTAGATCGGGTACACGAGCAATTGTGTACCACCGTATGTAATCGTTCAGTGAAAATATATAAAAAACGATTTTAAAACCGAACTGCGCCCATCGAGAAAATCAATAAGTTCTTAATCAGTTCGCAGTAGTGTTCCGTGACAGAACAGTTTTGGTTTTAATGATTCGTTTCTGACACTGTTGCCAGCATATTCGTGACATTTTACCGAGTAAAATGAGACCAAACACGACGTGATTTCGAGCATATTTGCTCGTTTAATTCATGATATAGTGGAGCCTCGATTATCCGAACCGGTGATGTCTATCTTCTTTATTTTCAAATTTAAGCTGTTCAGTTTGTTGTACAAAGTGATTTTTCGTACAAATCAAAGATTTAATCTAACACTGTGTTTCATTGATTAGTTCGGATAATCGAGGTTCTACTATATCGTGAATGAAACGGGTAAATACGATCCAAATTGTGTCGTGTTTGGTGTCATTTCAATCAGAAAAATGTCAAAAATAGGATGGTAAAAGTTCTACAAAAAATCATTAGAAACGAGAATATTATCATTGGATTAGTATTGTTGATTCTTTCACATTTTCCAGCATTTTGTACGTCGAATGATTATCTTCAAATTTGAAAATGGAAAATAATCTACTCGTGTGAATGTCTATTGTGCGAATAATAAAAATGAGTATGCAATTTTTATAGATTTTTGTGCATTGTTAGACAGTCTAATATATTTTTTTTATTCATACTATTGATTTATCCAGCAAGCGAATTCCGGTTAATTAGCTTGCGTATGACGGGAGTAGACATAAGTGGAATAGTGTTGTTTCACGTGAAATTTTGACAACAAGAAAATATATTGCGAGTAGAAAGTTCCAAAGCACTTTTCCGTTTTTGCAAAATACCATTGGACACTGCAGAGCTTTGAACGAAGGCAAGATAATCATTATGCATTTTCTTTTCATAACGCTTCCCTGTGTTTTAAAGCATGTGCATATTATCTGAAAATTGCATACTTGTTCGCTATCACCCACACAGAAAACTCAGAGAACGCTCAAAGCCGAAAGTGTAATCCGGGATATGTTACAAAATATTTAACAGGATACTTTCCTCGAAGTAATGAAAAATCTAATTGACAAAATAACGTCGGCTACAAAAACAAATAAACCTGAATTCTCATATTTTGAGGGAAGTATTACGTAACGTTACGTTATTATCATTTTGAAAAAAAAAACGTGACCGAATAACTTTCTCGATTTTGGTATTTTGAAATTAAACGTTTTTGTATGTGTTATGCTTTCGGCCATTTTTTGTCTCTAAAAAAACACGTCTGCCCAAAATGTGCCGAGTGATGGACAAACTGGCGAAAATGAAAACATTTGCGAAGGAGATACGTCAGATTTGAATCGCACCCTTCAACACATAAAGCTATATGACGGCACATCAAAAGATGCTCTTCGGATGACGCCCGAGTGGCATGATGAAGCAATTTTAAGTTCGAACTTATGAAAATAAGAGAACGAGAGAAAGTATGCATGTACTTATACATATATGTTTAACATCTCAAGTGAAACATTTAATTTATTTTCTCACGTAAATGGTGTGTATTCAACAATTCCGTTTGATTCGTTCCTAAATGAATCTATATTTTACTGGACGCATCAATTCTAGGTCAGTCTGTAGAATAATTTGAACGTATCCTAATTGAATACAAGGTTTGCGAATTCGAAACGTCCCGTTATTGGCGCGCACATGTCGGTATATTAATTATTAGTCTGAATCGGGACTCGCGCGGGAGGGCTGAATGAAGAATAGAATCCTCGTCATTAAAAATAGAAATGACATCGTGAGTGGCAGGTATCTGAGCGAGCGTCGAACTCGAAACTGATTCCGCATCTATTACATCTGCCACCTCTGATCGGCGTCTCGACAGCCTTAATAAAATATGCCGTCGCCAACCGCGCTGGAAAAACCTGCAAAAAAAAACGATCACTGCCATCTGCTAATTAAATCACGTAATTCTCACGATTAAAGCTCGCTTATCAGACGACACTTAACGAAGCAGTGGTATACAAACAGTATTGTTTAAGGGGTGGCAATCGTGTGTGACCAACGTCAATATATTAATTACTAGACAGCAGATCCTCATGCAATATCAAAATTTTCTACCGGAACTGCAACAAACTGGAGTGAAATAAAAATTTATTTTTCAAATATTTTAAAATTCTTCTAATGTTTTTACTGTATTAGATTACGCCTACTCATTTTTGTCATAAATGCATAAAATCCGCTAATTACATTTATCACAACAATTTCATAAAATTCTGCTTGAATCGTTTTCAGGTACAAACAGGTAGGACTACGGTAGAACCTCGGTGGTTGTACTCTTATGCACGCGAATCTCGTCATTTGCGTTCCGTCAACACGTGGTGGGGGTAGTTGCCTAGTTACTGGAGTCACGTGACACGCGATAGGAAGAGATTTCACACGGTTGATTGGTCACCTCGACAGTTGCAGGCGTTTCCAGTCCCGTTTCGCGCAACTACCGAGGTTGTAATGCAATTGTATCGACCTTAAGGGCCCGGAAGAGTCACGTGACTTTTCAGAGTCGACAGGTCGTTAACTAAACTCGTTGACTAAACTTGTCACATTTTTTGCTCTGTATTATCGACATCATGAATTCACGAATCAAGACAAAATACAGCTCAATTCTCGATTTCATCCAGAAAACTCATCCAACGACATAAAAATGCTTGGATTCCACGGCATGCGCATCCCCAATTTTTGGCCCACTTCTAACGCTTGTATTACATAATACGTAATACATAATCTCGCATAATCTCGTCAGCTGATGACCAGCGTGCGCTAGATTGAACCTTGCTCTTTCGAACGAGCCCTTTCCCAGCGACAAAATATTCTCATATAAGAACGAAAAGTTGACGAACGTAAAACCACAAAAATGTCGATAACGTGGTCAGCCTACGTTATCGCCAATCTACGGAGTCCGGTATTGATTTTCAGATCGGTTCGAGGGAAAACCTCAAATGTCTTCTTGGCGATTAATTCTGGAATCGTTTCCTGTGCCGAGGTTCGCGAACGGTGGGGTCGGGCCGGGCCGGGCCGGGCCGGGCTGGTAACCGTATCGTTTTCTCATTCGTCAATTATAGCAGCGATCACGCGGCCGTGAGTGTGTAATCGACGGACCTGTTTCAAAGATTCGACGGAGGGTCGGACGGTGTCAGGGCGACGGCCGCGTCGAAATGAAATTTAATAGGGTGAATCGGAGCCGGCGAGGCCCGCAGGGGCAGGACCGGCATGCAGCGTCACGTGAAACGAGCGCGGGACAAACGGGCCACGCGAACGCGGATCTGCCGTGGACGTGCACGTTCTCTCCTCTGAATAACGTAATCGTCAGTCATCCGGGGCTCTGGTGCCGTTGGCTTACGTCGGGGCGGTTCCGAGCCGTTCCCTCGCGTCCCCTGCGCTGTCCCGTGTCGCCCGCGGGGGTGGTAACGCCACTTGGACACCGAGCGAATGTAAGGGATGAAACTGAACTGCGCCGGGACGGGGACAGAGAGGCGGAAGGACGGGGAGAGGAAAGGGGAAGGGAACATGGGAATAGCGAAAAAAAGAGGAATACAGGGAGAGGGTGTGACGACGAAAATGGAAATAAGCATCGAAATTGGGAGGGGGTGAGTCCAGGGAAATAAAGGGAAGGGTGAGCGAGGGAGGACGAACGCGAAAATTAATACTACAGGAAAACAAAAGAGACGAACGAGTGTTTAGAAATTCGGAAAAGGTGAGCGAAAAAAAATGAAGAAAGAGATAGGAGATGAACAGGGGTGAAGAAGTGTAGTAACAGGGAGAACGAAGGAATACGTATAAAATAAAAAGGAGGATATGGTAATCGAAGATGCAAAGAGATTGGTAGGAAATGAAAAAAAATATTTCAATTCATAAGGAGGCGAATATTGTGAGGAGGAAGAAAGGAATGATGGAGTTTATAGAAAATAATAAAGGGAATATGAAAGAAGGGAAGTGGATATTGCGGGGAAGATAAGTGAATGTGAATATTATAGAAGTATTATGTGAAATGAAGACGGGAAGTGGGGGGTGGGGGAGTGGGCCTGAAGGTGAAAATAAGAATTGAACGGTGGAGGTCAAAGAATATAGGTTGAAGTTCGTAGAAAATGGTGTGGGGAATATGGAGGAAGTCAAAGTGGATGTTAGCAGAGGACGTCAATACAGACATCAAGCAGCAGGCAGTAATACAAAAAAGAAGTGGAGAATAGGATGTGGATGAAAATGGAGAAAGAACTACGCCATGTTAAAAGTGCGATAAACTGGAAAGAACACCTAGAGAAGGGAAACAAATGAAGTAGAGAAAGTAAGAGTGGCCTAGGATGATCTACCGCGTTCACAATTAAAGTTGCGATATCGCAAGGAAAATGAACGTTACGGCGGTAATTAAAGAGTAGAGAAGCATCTTTTCCGAAAGGGAAGCGCATAACCTCAAACATATGAGAAAGCGAGAGGCATTAAGAGCCGGTCGTGGAAAAGTGACCCAAAAGGGGGGACAATTAAAAACTGAAGATAATTTCGAGAGAAACACGTAATTAAACTCTCGAAATAATACGCGAAGACCACCGAAACGAGACACACCGGAACGGACGTGTACGAAAAGGAAACGCGCATCGAAGCCCGGCAAATGGAAAGGAACGGATGACCGAGGAGGCAAGAAGGGGAACCTCGAGATGAGCGGAAGGGGGGCCGGAGGGGCGGGGGAGATCCATAGTAAAGAAAAACAAGGGAGAGAACGCACGGTGCACGGAGGTGGAGTGCAAAAATCATCAGAAGAGGAAGCCGTGAAAAAGGAGAAGAGCGGGGAGAAATGCGGAGGAAGAAGGAACTTTCGAAAAGAGGCGGAAAAAAGAAAAGAATCAAGAAAAAGCGAAACCCGGAGAGAAAGGAAGCGGACCCGGAGAGCCAGCCAGAGGAACAGCGATACAAAGGCGAATAAAAAAGAATTCGCCGCGGAGAGAGAGAGAGAGAGAGAGAGAGAGAGAGAGACGCGAAACAGACGAGGCAAAGAAAGAAAAGGCAGAGACGTGGGCGCGACGGGCGGCAACGAGGGTGAACGAGAAGAGAGAGGGTGAATCGAGGGTTGCAGGGGCAAGCGTGGGGGGTGTAGAAGTCGAGGACTTGTATACCCCGGGGGCTTACAGCTGTCGCGTACCCAACACCTTTTTTTTTCCCGTGCACAGCAGCAACGTGCACGTAGGTTTGCAGTGCGTGCATAGAAATTGCCTGCATGGAGGTAAATCGCGCGTTTCCTGCGTAACGCGTGGAACTAAAACGCGGCGGAACGTTTCCCTGACCGGCGCGCCTCGCCTTCTGAAATATTATCGTTTTCTGGGTTACACGCTGCACCCCCCACCCCACCCCATCCTTCCCTCAGCCCGTTTCCCCTCCGCGCCCTTTCTCTTTCTATTTCCACGTGTTCTATTTTCGCCAGAAGAAAATTACGAGTCGACGAATTTCATCGCAGCTCCGGGAAAATCAAGCGTGCTCCGCGCCGCGCCGTTCCATTCCCAGACCGCCTCCTGCTGTCTCCGTCGTGGAATATAAATCCACCGGATTTTGCGAATTCTAACGTAATTATCGCACCGGTCGCGGTAACGTGTCGACGTGACTTCTGTCGTCTTCCAGAAAATTTAATTAGTTGCCACTCCGAATTTTTAGACCCAAACGGGGACGGCTCTTCGGTCGCTGACTTGCACACGAACGCGTTAAACAATTGCCATGCAAAAGGAATATAAACGGATGCTAAGAATAACAGATCTACTATCAAAGATTTTGCAAAGCTAATATGCACTTATCATTTGCCTTATCGGTTACAGTGAATTCTCGATATATGTCAACAGGAGGGGTCTTGCCAGCGACGAGTATCGTCCAGGAGATATACCCGATGTTTACACTCCTCTGAGTATACCCCGCGGTAGTGGGGATAATTCCGCGACATTTATCATCCA
>CM052120.1:4470083-4490291 GCA_028454245.1 Halictus quadricinctus
TACGAATTACTGTGCCTATATTAATTATGCTTATTTTTAAAGCATAATGAATATTAAAAAAGAGATATATATATAACTCTGATTTTCCACAAACAACAGCGCAGAGATTTATCGAGCCCTAAATTTAGCGACACGAAGCTCGCGACTTCCAGCGATTTCCACATCCGAACTTTTCTGGTACTCCATGAATCTTAAACAAGGACCGCCATGCTAACGGTTCCAATTCCGTGCTGCGCCCGAGCGATCGGAGCAAAAATTACGTCCGCTCGTCCGCTCTGGATCGAGGACTATTCGAGTTGATCGGCGAATATTTTCCGGAAAAGTTTTCCGGGCTATCCGTTCCGTCTGTTTTCCGTGTGCCGCGAGCAGCAAGATCAACACGCTGGATAACTCCGCTTCCGTTCGTCAGATCTACGGGGCAGGAAGAATCCCTGTTTCCTATACAACCCCCTCCCATAATCGCGGGCCAGAACCTACCTCCGGGAAGTCACCGGTTACCCGGGGAACTCGCGGCGTTGAAGATACCTTGCGCGTGCGAAATTTCTCGTCGTTAACGTCCCGCTTCCATTCTTCTTCGGGGAGGGCGAGAGACTCGGGTCTACGCCCGAAGCATCGGCCCGCGAGTGTCCTCCACGGAATTTTGAACATCATTCTTGGCAACTTTAATGAGAATCCTCGAAGAAAAAAGAAAGTTGCCCGTCTACACCGTCTACCCGGCCAAGAAAAGATCTGCTGGCTCCTCTCGCACCCGCTCCGAAACCGTCAGAGCCCTAAAAGATAGTCGCTTGGAAATCCGGGGACGCGGAAACTTTAATTAACTCATCGAAATTCGGGAATCCATTTTTGAGCGAGAATCCACTTACCGGGAAACCGTTCAATTATCTTCGAAAAAGGGAACCCCGATCGAACTTTGATCTCGCCTCCGGGCGTAGAAAGGCTGGAAATTAATTTGGGAAACGCATCTCGAACACAAACTACTTTTTAACTGCCGATTTTCACTTCGCGTTCTTAAAAAGTCAAAAATGTACAGTGAATTCTCGATATTTGTACACAATGCGGGTCTTGCTGGCGACATATATCGTGTAGGAGATACTATTCTTTGATCCACACTGAACGTCGTACCCTTTCGAGCTTCGAGGCTCCTTACGGGGCATACACCGCGGTAGTGGGCATAGTTCTGCGACTTTTATAAGGCAGGTATTTGCGACATATATCGAGAAAACACTGTGTCGTCCAGGAGACATACCCGAGCCGTGTTATGTTTACACTCTTCGACGCCTCTTGAGCTACTCGACGGGGACATAGTGGGGATAATTCCGCGACGTTTATCATGCAGGTCTTGGCGACATATGTAGGGAAATCACTGTATTTCCAATGTATCATTGAAAATATTACAAATACAGTAGAACCTCGACTTGTTGAAATTATCAACAGAAGAAATATATTTTCGTTCAACTTTCGTATCTTAAAATTTGGAAATTTTTGCACAAAGTTGCACAGTCTACTCATTTAAAATCTGACAAAATGAGTTTAAAAGGCTCGGTGGCAGATACTAACACTAGGTTCTCATTCTTTAAGGTTTCAATTTTTAGCAATATTTTTAAAAATAATATATATCCGAAGAAATAAATTTGCTAAATAATTTCTCATTTGTGCATCCTTAGAATCTCAATAACTTTAAATTAAAAATATTAGAACTCGTCATTTTGACGGGTTCGGTAAACCTAGTGTTAAAATGAAATTTTGAATCGCATTTTTTGGACCGGCTGTCTTGTGCAAGGATAATCGGTCCTTTCCAGTGTGCGTCGTTCCTCGGAAAATTCCCGATACCGGAAACGACTCGAGAAGATATCGGCGCGGCTCGATATCTGCGCGCAATCGTGCGGATAAACGCGCGACGTTTCCCTGCCCGAGTGTTTCAACTTTTACAGATCTCACCCCGTAATGCGGGGGTGTGTGTTAGGGGGGTTGGCCGCTTGTATGGATTTTTGCGTGCTCGCGGGTACGACGTACTCGGGCGCTGATAAAATTTTATCGCTTTCGACGCTTCGGGTATTACAGTTTCCCTTTTAATGGAAGTCGGTTTACATTTTTTATTTCTGTTATCGTGGTTATCGATTTTACGACTGATTCCGTTGATTGACGAATTTTTCGTGAAATTAGTTTTATTTTCGTTTCGGCCCACTTGTGGCTCCCCGGGTACTTTCGTTTTTTGCGGCTTCGGGTATAATAATTATTTCGTTATTGCTTCACCATTGATCATAATAGCGGTTCACTTTTATTTTGTTGATAACCAATCGCGTTGATTCGTTGTCGCTTTGACTGTAACGACGATTTAAAGATGCGAACGTAAAGTATCAAGTATTTCGGATTTCTTGTCGTATATACTGTGTAAATAATGCTTGGCATTTTTTAGTTCAGTCAGGATGTATATATTTTTATGTTTCTTTGATTGTTATAAACTTTATGTAGATACACATTCTTAGTTTTCTATTTCCAAACAGGTTATTGTGCATACACTATATTTCTTGCTTCTTTGTTTTTTTAATTATTTAGAATAGTAATAATGTACATATGTATTTGTAGTTCTCTGTTTTTTAATAGGTCAATGATTCATACTTTTCTTTTCTTAATAGTGTGCTTTAACTACTTGGGTTAGTTGCAAGTTTGGGTATTCATAGATTTCTCTCATTCTTAGAAAAATTATGTACATATTTATAGTTTTCTATTTGGTAATAGTTTATTTTGTACATATTAGTAGATTTCAGTTATTTTTAGAAAAATGATGTACATATTTGTAGTTTTCTACTTCTCAGTAGATTATTTTGTACATATGAGTAGATCTCAGTAATTTTTAGAAACATGATGTACATATTTCTAGTTTTCTATTTCCCGGTAGATTATATTGTATATATTAGTAGATCTCAGTAATTTTTAGAAAAATTATGTACATATTTGAAGCTTTCTGTTTTGTAATACATTATTGTGTACATATATTAGTAGATTTCAGTGACCTTCAGAAAACGATGTACATATTTGTAGTTTTTTATTCCATAACAGATTATTGTGTACGTATTAGTAGATTTCTGTGACCTTTAGAAAAATGGTGTACATATTTGCAGTTTTCTATTTCTCAATAGGTTACAGTGTACATATTTGTAGCTCCCATTTCCTAATAATTTCTTTTAACTCTTTACATTAATCATAATAATTTTTGGGACAGTTACATGCCTATATCCGTATTCTGCTAATTCTCAATCACTATACAACCATTTAAAAACAATGTTTCGTTCTATTTCAGATTCCAGAAGTTACAGGAGCCATCACCATAAACCTAACCCTCAAACCGTAATTTCTAAACCATATAAAAATCTTCCACGATTCCTTTAAAATCGATTGTGAGTTCAATTTTATTAATCCTCCAAACACAACGATTCCTTCATACTAAATTCGTCGGTTCTGTTACAAGACTGTGTACACTCTTACAAAAATCGAACTTTTCAACTAAAGTTGAAAGTCATATAAGTTAATAATTAAAGTGCAACGAAATTTAGTATTCACTGCGAAACGTATCTACGTAAAATTTCAAATTTTTCTCACTCCAACCCTGCATTAATTAATTTTCTAATAGAAGCCTAAAATCTCGTAAGCACATTTTCCCCAGAAACGTTGATCAGCGTAGCAGATCAGTCGCTTCCAGGAACAACAGAGCCCCGAAATTCCAAAGAATCCGGATAAACAAAAAAGGAAAAAGGAGCAAACATTCCCAGAGAGAGTCCCTGGTGTACACAAGTCGAGTCGTGAGCGGCGAAAATCAGTGTGTCTCGATTACCGGCGACTCGAATCTCGGCGTCGAAATTCGTCCCGCAGCGAGATACCTCAATAATCCGTGTGGCCAAGGTGTTTCAGGGTTTCGAGGTCCGGGAGTCGTCCGGCCTTGCTTGTGTTACTTTACGTGTCTAGGTAGCCCGAACAAGAAGCGGAACGAGGGAACAGGTACTGGGTAAGGCCGCTTTGGGAAAGAACGTGAGCGCGAAGGAGAGGATCCGGCGATCGCCGAGGAGAGCTTCTGATCCAGCGGGGAATTGGACGCGGGCCAGAGAGACGGGAACGGGACGCTTGTAAGTGTACATGCGGCCGTGATTGCGCGAGGAGAATGTAATTAGTGACGGGACGTTGCCGGCAGTCCCTCCCCGCAGCTGGCCTGGACGATATCCGGGACAAACTCGGCGGGAATCTATGGACCCCGGGGCGGAGCTGTTTGCGGAACGTTTCCGCGCGATTATGCGCGCCTGGGCCGCGAATAAGCTGTTCCTCGCTTGAAGGTAAAAGACTGGAGGTTGTAAAACCGGAAAGAATGCCGTAGACCGGTAGACTCTACCGTCTTCCGTCTCTCTCTCTCTTTTTTTTTCCACTCGCCACAATTTATCCGACTAGCCTTTTTCATCTAACGCCCTCCCCCCTCCGGTCTAGAACCTTGCAAAAATCAATTTTTCCTTTTTACATATTCTTAACCCTCGGCTCTGTCATTATGGGTCCGCTTGATGTTTTATTTTGAAAAAAGAAATCTCCAAGGCGTCGCAAAGAGTGATTACTTTTGTCGTTTGATTACTTTTGACCTAAGGTTTCACTAGAAACTTGTAGAATAATTTGTTTAACCACCGGTCTGAAGCATCGCCTATCTGTAGACGATTTTTCGTATCCAGTGATTATTATATTTAGCCCGCGCTATAATATTTACGCTACCCGTAAAGTTCATAGTGGGTACATACGATCGTGTTTACGACCGAAAAATTATCCTCTTAAGGGGTCATGAAGCCTGAACCCTCCCTAAAAAATGTTTATGGTGTAATTACAATATACATTGAAAGCAAAAGAAATAATACAAACTTGTTATTTCTTCCAGATAGCAAAAGGGTCCTGTGCGAAGAACATCGAAGGACAGGTGGAGGATTCTGCAAAATTTCAGCGTAAGTACTTTAATAATTGATTAAAGGGGGGAAGTAAATTAAGCGGAGAAACATAACAAGGTTCTTTGTGTCGGAGATGCGAGAAAAATGGCTCAGGGTTTTTTCGGATCCCAGTCGAGTCGTCTAATAGTTTCGTTTAGCGTTCTTGCCTCGACAATGGGCCCACCCTAAACAAAGTATTAGGATCTTTAAAGTTCGCAGGTAACTAGTCCCCAGGGGACTGGCTGCACGTGCTTGCAGACTCTTTGTGTCGGTATGCGCAAGGTGTCGAAAAACCTAGGATTCCCTTGTTTAGGTCGTTAAGTGACGAGGGTCGCGTATGATTGTATTTACATTTCGTCAATGGCCGTCTGGTTGCCGAACTTGTCTAACCTAACCCTGCAGCACATTAACACGTTTACTGCCACAAATCATTCCGAGAGATTCTTACAAAATCAGAGTAATTTAATCAATGAAAGCGAAACTAGAGATTTCAAATGTATTATAGAGGATGCTGTTGTAACCCTTTGAGTTCTAAAGATCTTAATCTGGATATGTCACAATGAATGTCTAAACGTAATGAAAAATCACTGTCATTCATATGTGACTGACATGGCAGTTAGCGTGTTAATCCTATTTATTTTCAAAAAATCAAAAAATCAAAAAATATAAAATTGTACTCCAATTCCAAATTTTTAAATCCCGCCCGATCAATTTTAACCTGCATACAATTGCTTCGCAAACCTGCACAATAAGTCCAGTAAAGCAATCTGAACACGCCGAGGCAATAATAATAGAGAAAGAAAGACCCGTTAAAAATCACGTTTCCTCCGGAGGATAAATCATTCAGTCTCTGAGAAACGTCGGAGCTCCGAGTCTCATTGATCCTAGGACAGGGATCGAAGTATCGGAACGTCTTCGAAATTCCCGGGATTCGGTAGGACCAGTCGAAGTAACCCCGAAAATTTTTATCGCCGCGGATCAAAGCCTTTCTGATTGGTGGGCTCGGTGGCGGAGAGTTGATTGGTATCATTGTGGGGGGGAATTTTATGCAGCGGTCCGTGCACCGCGACTCGAACTTGAATACCGAATCAGCCGGGCAAAGTGGCGAGAAAGAGAGAGAGAGAGAGAGAGAGGGAAGGGGAGACGAAGAGGGTTACCGGTTTCGTGGGCTACGTAGCCCCGGTAACAGTAGAACGCTGCCCCACCCTTCTAGCATTTTAATAATCTCCGGACCCCCTTCGGAGCAGCCCGGACAAGGATGCAGCGCAGCTGGACCCCTTTTTGCCTCGTGCCCGGTGTTAAGGGGGTACCGCCCTCCCACTGTGTTCATCTCCCGACTTGTTCTCTTCCCCCGCAACCTTCTGCGGACAGATCGGCCCGGCTTTCATAGGCGACAATCACGCCGTAACCCGAAACGAATGCGTTTGCCGGGCTGGTCGGGCCGGGCCGAGCCGGGCCGGGCCAAGCCGGGCTGGGACGGGCGGTGTCGAGCGTGAAGGGACGCGGTTTGTCGCGAGATGCGGGTCCAGAGAGTTCCTACGTATTCGCCCGTGGTCCCCGCATTTTGCCATTTCGAGCATGCCTTTGTGCCCAGGTATTCTCGTTTCTCCTTCCGACGTCGCCTTCTTTTCCTCGGTTTCTTTCCTTCTCGCGTTCTTTCTTCACACGGATTATTCCCGTCCTTCTCCGTTGCTCGACTCTGCCCGATACTGGCCTCTCTCTGTCTCATCGTTTCTCCTTCCCTCTTTCTCTCTCTCGTTCTCTCTCGTTCTCTTTCTCTCTGTCGCTCCACGAACGCAAAGTCACCCTCAAAGTCTGTCGTTGCCAGTGACGGGGAAGGAGAGGCGGATCGAGATTAAGGCAACTTCGGAGACTCGGCGACTGCGCCCGCGGCTTTGTGTGCGGAATACTTTGTTGGAATAGCTGAGAGCGCCTTGCCCCCGATCGGAAGCGCCACGACGAAAGCGGCCGGGCTTCCGCGCGTTTTGCGCTGACCGAACCGAGGACCTGGTCATTGAACGGACGTTCTTTATCTTCTGGTGCCGTCTTCGGCCTGGGAGATTAGCGATCGCAAGTTTGCTCTTGGCTTCGTTCGCCCCGAGAGGGATCGCGCTGCTAGGGTAGCAACGATGACCGAATTAGAGGTCCAAAGATAACGATCTTCTTTCAAAGAGGGAGCAGCTATTTGTGACCCGTGGAACATATCAGACAAAGAACCTCCGGCGGAATCTGCTTTCGTATAAGTTCGTCCGTTCCTCCATCATCGAGGTGCTCCCTTCTAATTAATGTCTTCTCATTTTAAACTCGTATCGGACAACGCCGGCATCGGACCTATTACCGTGGTGGACGTTTCTCGCTGTACCGGCGAAAAAATGTCTGTCCAGTGGTCCGAATATCTGGCACATCCGGTTCACGAATTATAGATTCGTTAGATTTAAAATTAAATGAACCCTCTCGCGAAAGGAAACCGAGTTTCGAATGGAAAAAGCAGCGTGTCGAAACTAAGCAGCAACGCCCGGCCACAATCGCAAGGATCGATCTTGATCTGCGCTTAGTCGAGCCAGCGCAGTGTAGCTCCGGGAAAGGCTCCGTTGCCACAAATCACCGGAACGATAAGTCTGTTTACGATAGTTACTTGCAGTGATTTGTACTTTGAAGGGCCAGCCAATTAGCAGTGACAGAGATAGTACGTAAATCAGCTTAAACAAGGGAGCGCGCAGGGCCGCCGCGCAGCGGGTCTCTATCAACTAGGAACGAACGGACCTTAATAACGGCGATCCCTTTAATCATGCACTTCGTGAATATTTCGAGGCGTTTTAGTGTCCCGAAACGAAACCCGCACCCGTGTGCACCGGGCCAAATGGCGCATTCTAATTAGAAATCGGATTGAAATAAAATCAAACTTCGTTCGATCGAGGGACAGTTCTCGAGTGTCGCTAAATTCGAAACGGGAATAGGGAGGGGGGGAGGAGGAGGAGGAGGATGGTTCGAGTGTATCGAGAAATTTACAGCTGCCGCCAATACGGGACGAATCGGGCTGGAACGGGTTTCCGCTCCTTTCCGGGCGTTTTGGTTTCCAGAAAATCTCTGGAACCGATTCGCGCCATTATCGTGAAATCCAATTTCTCTGGAAGCAATTTCCACCTCGGCTGCCGGCTTCCCGAAACTCATCCCGACTGCTGGAGCGGCGGAAAAAATTCGTGAACAAGGCGGCCGGTCGTCGTCGTCGTGCCGGTGTTCCATCCGCGCCCGTTACATCCCCGCGGTCACATCGGTCCCTCTCTCATTCTCTGCCCGGGTTCCCTCTGGGTTCCCTCGGCGTCCCACTCGACGCTCGGTTCTCCTCTCAGCCGCCCCCTTTTTCCACTCTTTTTCTTTCTCCCTCGTACTTTCGGGCCTCCGTTGAGTTGGTCGGTGTCTGAAAAGTTCCGGTAGGCAGGCGGACCTACGATATGCTACCGCTCCGGTGTGGGCGCGCGAGCGAGCGGAGCAAGCGAGCAAACGAGCGAGCGAGCGAGCAAGCACGCGCCCGTACCCGTGCCTGTGCCCGTGCCCGCTCTCGTTGAACAGGGATCGCCGACAGGATCGAAGAAGGACAGCGATGGAAACGAAGAGGACGGCGCGAGAACGGCGCGCAACGAGGAGTGACGGAGGGTCGGGAACGGTAGAGCGAGAGACCAGAGCGAGAACCGACGAGGATGCAACGACAAAGAGAAGCCGACGCTCGGAGAAAGAGACCGAGGGAGCGGTGGTACACACGGTCTGACGGCGGGAAAGAGAGAGGTCGGTGGTCCGTGCTCGTGACAGAGACGGAAGGCGAGAATCCGAGAGAAGGAGAAGAAACGTGGAGAAAAAGAGAGGCGGGATCGTGCGCGCTTGCGGAAGGGAGCATCGGCTGAAGCGTGAGGCGAGGAGAGGAGAGGGTATCGTTGAGTTGCGGAACGGGGAAGAGGGAGCGCGGGGGTGAAGGGTGACGGGAGAGGCGGCATGGTAGCGGCGGCATGGAACGGAGCGAGAGAGAACCGCGCCGAAAGACGAGTCGGTCGAGGGTGACGAGGACGGAGCGTGGCGGCCCGACGAAGACGGCAAAGTCAGACTAACGCGGCCGCCCGAGCGAGACCGAATCGAGCCGAGGGCAGACAGTGCCGTTGGCGTAGTAACGTGCCATGGCTCGTACACGACGAGGCTGCCTTGCTCGCTCGCCTGCTTGTCTGCCTGCCTGCCTGCCTGCCTGCCTGCCTACCCGCCCGCCTGCCTGCCTGCCTGCCTGCCTGACTCACTGTCCGTGTGAGCGTGGCCCTGTATGCGACCGTTCTCTGCGTGGCGCGTCCGACAAGTCTCTGTGTGAGGGGCGACACGGCTGTGTGAGTCCGTACGTGGATGGGGGTCCCGGCCCGGCTCTCGGCCCGTCCCGTCCCGTAGAGTATCGCACCGCTCGCCACCCGCTATCCACAGCAGTTTCAGCCAGCCGCCCGCCTGCCAGTGTCCCACCGCACGCCGAACCGTTTGCACTCAGAAGCGATCAGGGAGCCCTTCTCTCCCTCGACTTCCCCCTTCGAGAGAGAGACGCGCGCGCGCTCTTCCACCCCGGCGAGTCGCGCATCGCGTACCCGCTGCTATACACCGCCTCTATATCCGTTTCTCCCTTGCTCCTTTGCTCCCTCGCGTTCGCTACGCACGCTATTTCTCTTTATTCCTCTCGACGGGACGGTCGTGTGTCCTCTTCGTCCCGCTTTCTAACTCCGTCCGCATCATCTTTTTTCATTTTCTTTCTACTTTCTTTGTTTTTTTTTTCCTCTTATAGTTCGTATCTTCGTTCGTCCTTCATCCTACTCTTCTTCATCGTCATCTTTCGCCCGTGTCCCTATCCCCTTGCTGCGCCGCCTTGCTTCTCTTTTCCGTCGTCAGTCATACTCTCGGAACGCACGAGCACCGGCGGCGGCTATCGTTCTTCTCTTCATCCTTGTCCCCCTTACTCTCTCCTATATCCCTCTCTCTATTCGTCGGCCGCCGTTCGGCGTGTTTAACCTCCCGCCGTCCCACCACTCTACCCCTCCACTACTCGGCTGACACTCGGGCTTCTGTCTCCGTCCCGAGCACGAGCGGCCCATTCGCATCGTCTCGTTCGCTCGGCTCCTTTCGTTCCGTGTGGCGTCCGCGCCGTGCCGTGCCGTGCCGTGCCGCGTCCCTCTTTCTCGCTCCTGAGAGTAGCGCCGGTGTGTACTCCCGCTGTCACCTGATCGCGGGACGCTTTTCGCGGGTGAGATACCGCTCGGCCACCGAGTCAACCGAGTCTGCCGCCGCCGCCACCGTCGCTCGGTTTTCCGCCGCCGCCGCCGCCGCCGCCGTCGCCTCCTCCGCGTCCCCGCCGTCGTTGCCGCCGCCACCACCGCCGCCGCCACTGCCACCGCCGCCGGCCTGGCCTCCTCTTCCTTCGGCATCTGCTCCTATACTCTCCTCCTTCTTCCTCTTTCCTCGTTCGTAGCGCGCGCGCTCTCCTTTTCCTTTCCGTCTCCGTCTCCGCGCGCGGACACGTCGTGCTCTGCTCTCTTCCTATACTCGGCTCGTTGCCGCCGCGCGACGTCGAACGTGCGCGCGGTCTAGCTGGTGGTTTCCGAGGGAGCAACGAAAAGAACCGAACCAGGGAAAAGAAACGGGAAAAGAAAAGGGAAAAACGGAGAGAACCGGTGAGACAGAGACAGAGAGAGAGAGAGACCACCCGACGACGGAGCGACTGAAGAAAGAGAACTGTCTGACCGAAACACAGACCGAGAGAGAGAGAGAGAAAGAGGTAGAGCGGGAAAGAGAGAGGGAGAGAGAGAGAGAGAGAGAGAGAAGTGCGCGCTACCGACATCGTCCAACCGCGACTCGCTTGCCCGATCTCTCGCCTCTTCTTCCTCCTTTCACGGATCTTCGCCGGTGCACGTCTGAAGCCGACTGGAGAGGGAGGTGACACTTTCGGAACGTGGACATGCGGCACGCACGGATCGTCACGCTGGATACGTGAGGATTCAGAATTCTCCTGGCTACCGTGATCTCGTACAGGTCGGTGATAGTATTTGTGTGTCTCCGCGAAAATCAGTGATTCCGTTTTCTTTTGGTGTTGTTATTGCTGTTGTTGTTGTTGTTGTTATTGTTGTTGTTATTGTTTCGCTCTTTTTTTTTTATTTCAATTCTCGTCCGATTCGTTCGATTTTCCTCGACGACCGGTCTTTGAGGATCGTCGGGTGACGACGGATGCAAAACACAGTGAGTGGTGTCCTTTCTTTTCTTTTTTTTTTTTTTTGTTATTTTATTATCGTCGCAATAATTACTGTCCCGCCGATAACACCACAGTGATTTCAAAAGACGGCGGTAATTGTACCGCGCGCGTTACCGCAACGCGGTTGCGCTTTTTTTCCTGCGTTTTACAGGCCCGGTCTCGATGTCTGCGGAATATCGCGTTGTGTCCTCACCGTCCCGTTCCCAGGTGAACGTCAACGGTGTATGTATCTTTTTGCACCTGCTGGTTTTCGAGTTTCGTTCTCGTTACGCTCGTTAGCGTTGTTCGCCGAAAGAATCTCGTTTGTTCGCTTTCCTTCGAATTTTCACGCGACGACGACAGGTCGACTGGTCGCGCCGCGCCGCGGCGCGCCGAGAGCCGCGCGCTCAGGTATATCCGGATCGTCTGCGAAGGACCCGCTCTTGTGCAGAGAGCTAGTAGTCGTGTTGTCGATCGGGTCCGGTGACGACCCGGAAAAATATCGGTCTCGCTGTGTTTCCACGGCGTGTGGGAACGGTAAAAAAAAGTGTCACACGGTCCCGCCGCCGGGAAAGTGTTCGATTGACGCGACGCTGACAGCACGCTGTCGCGAGTGTTACGCTTTCACGAGCCGAACCGTGGCTGTCAACGCGCGAGAGCCGATTTTGGACGGAGGCCCCCCTCGTCAGCCTGGGGGAGAGTTATCGCATGGAAATCGTGGAATTCTCTTTGTGGTATTCAGTGACAGCAGTGACGACGTTCCGATCCGAGGTTTCGATCGATCGGTCGGTCGGTTTTCGGCGGCACCAGTGATCGACGGCCCGCAAACTCTTTCCGTGGGCTCTCTCTCCCCACCCCCTCCACTTCCTTTAACCGGTAAAATAATTTTCTTTCGAAATGAACGTTTTTCTGTCTGTATTTCGTTTCTCTCCGTTGGAATCGAGTTAGAAAGCTTTGTTTCCGGCGGAGATATTGAAAAATGCACGAATCTCGCCGCAGATTTCGCGTCGTTTCTGTGACGAATTGTTCCTCGCGTGATTCTACCCGGTGGCCGAGGAAAAGGGAGAAAAATAAATGGAAAAAGTTGGGAATCGGAGGCGAGGGAAACGCTCTGGGAGTTGTAGCGGTGTCGGCGGAGATAGCGGCATCCGTTTCGGTGCCCGTTGCGGGGCGGTCGCCACACCCGCCCGTTTGGGAATTCAACTTACTGCCACTCGGGACCGAAGTCTTCGACGTTTTCTCCTCGGTCTAACGGGTATCACGAAAGGCGGCTGTTTGCGCCGGATTAGACCCGACTGCCACAGAAATTGCCGCGTCGCTTTTCTGTTCACGGTGCCGTTAGAGATCCCATAATTTCTCGCGGTATTAACAATTTCGATCGCTACGAAAAAAAAAAAAAAACGAAAACGAGCGGCCGTGTCTCAGGATATCTACACGGTGGGAAAATCCTGCTGGATCCAACGATTCTATATCAATAGATCACTGGAGATTAGAAATCGGCGGACGGCTGTGCTGTTCGTGTGATCAACAGTTTTGGTATATTTTCTTGGAATAGTTTCCATTTTGTTCGAAATTTTCTATTTTTATCGTCGACATTAATCTCTTTCTCTAGGAAAATTTAGTTTATTAAAAGATCTCCCGTGACAACATTTTTGCAGTTACAGTAACTGTAAGA
Source organism: Halictus quadricinctus (assembly GCA_028454245.1). Taxonomy (NCBI): domain Eukaryota; kingdom Metazoa; phylum Arthropoda; class Insecta; order Hymenoptera; family Halictidae; genus Halictus; species Halictus quadricinctus. The sequence goes on from CM052120.1 coordinate 4,482,952, forward strand.
GAAAGTCGAAAAGTCGAAAGTCGTCTTGACCCTTTTGGTAGTTCCATTGTTAAGTGTGAGATTCTACTATTCAAAATGACGGTTTTCGAATAATGGAAGTCCAAAGGTATTCCTTATAAAAAATTGTTAATAGCAATATAAAATTATGAAGATACCTGGTTGCTTACACAAGGTTGATGAAAATGTAGCCCATCGTTTAAAAATGTCGAATACCTTGAGTCCATATAGGACAAGGAGACGTAGAGTAAGGTGCAACAAAAATTGTCCCCGATTTCTCTATATTCGATGTAGCAAAAAAATCAGAAAAACACCGTTAGCCCTTCGCCCTTGCTAAATATGTATGTTGTCTAAACTGCGATAGGATTCCATTTTTCTATTACAGTGTTTACTCGATGTATGTCCAAAACACGGGTCTAGCCAGAGACATATATCGACCAGGAGACACTATTCTTCAGAGGCTTTTTTTAGAAGCTCCAGAGACCACGGTTCGTGACCCTCGTGGGGTATACCCCGTGATGATGGGGATAGCTCTTATCGGGTAGACATTTAGGACATATATGGAGTAAACACTGTCCTTCGAATCGTCGTTAGGTGGGGGGTTAACTTCGCTGAAATCGGAGACTCGAAATCGAAAAAACCAATCGGTTGAGGGGGAAATATCGAATTGGACCGTAAAGCGTGTCGTCGAGTTGTCGAGTCGAGGTCCCGAAAGTTTCGTGACGCATAGGTACAGCTCGGTTATCTCTCTCTCCCTCTCTCTCTCTCGAATATCCGCACCAAGCCGGCTGGAACTCGACAAAAATTCCCGACACTCTCCGGGCCGAAGTTTTCCAGCGCGCCTCTCCGCCAAACAAAGATCTCGCTCCCTTTGATCAATAGTCTAGGTAAACACGTTACTCGTGGCAGACTGCGTCCCGACGCGGGTCGAAAACTGCCAAAAGTACAACGTGCACCAACTGCTTCGCCCGGGATGATTGGCCCTTTTCAGCCGCAACTTCCCGCCCGGGCTTATTCATATTTAATTTCGGAAAAGTTTCCCGAATGACAAATGGCGTATATTAAACGCGGGCTATGTTTCGCCGTATGGCTGGGGAACTTATTGGACGCGAGCGGGATCTATCGAATACGGTAGAACCTCGCACGTTGCACGAAACGGGACCGGTAACGCGAGCGAAAATCGAGGTAGACATCCTAGCAGACTTTCTGTAACGTTTCAAGAAATTTCTCATTAGATATCTATGTGGAAAAAGATTAGAATATATTTAGAAACGATATATGTCAACAACACGGGTCCTGCTAGCGACATATATCGTCCAAGGGACATACCCCGAGGCGTGTTATGTTTACACTACTCTCGGTATACCCCGCGGCAGTGGGAATCATTTCGGGACGTTTATCACCCCGGCCTTGACGACATATATCGAGAAATCGCTGTAATCAGCCGCTTGGCAACGTTCATTATTGCTCACTGTTCCTGCAAAGCGTGAAAATTCCTGAATCTCATAAAATACGAGGTTAATCGAAATCATGCTATTTTCCATTCACCGAAACCCATTAGCGAAGGGAATAAAATTTCTCTGTAATTTTTGGTTCCGCGGGTTTATGTAGAAAAATTTTAATCCGCGCAAAGTTTCGTAGTCTAGTCATTTGATCGTGCTAGAGGGACGAGTGGCCGAACGCGTCAGGAAAGAATGCATTAATAATCTTGCTACTGGGAATTTAGTTTAAAACGTTTGCGAAGTTGCAACGGTCCCACGCGTCCATCATAATTATTGCGGTTGTTGAACGTTTGCGATCTGACTATTTTCAGCGTCATGTTCTCGCTTGACCCTCGCCGGTAGTAACCAAAATTCTGTTCACGTTTATTAAAAAAAAAATATATAGATATATATAAACCGTTTTGAAAACTTCATCTTCGAGTAATTTTTCATGAATCTCACGTCAACCATGACTATTCTTCGTTCAAATTATAAATTCTACCTTACATATTTTCGGGTCGGATTCTTTGCGATGGTCCTCTTATTAGACTTGACTAGTTTGACGCTAAACCTACCACGGTCAGAATGACCGATTTCCTATTTCACAATTGTTGAAATTATAAAAATGTAACGAAAATCATACAAAGTTTAACTAAATTCAATTTTCTCCCTTCTACAGGACGTTTCACTTTTATATGTTTTGTTGTTCACTTTTATATTGTTTGAATACAGTGACTTCTCGATATATGTCAACAACACGTGTCTAGCAAGCGACAAATATCGTTTAGGAGACATGTCCCGAGGCGTGCTATGTTTACACTCGGCGAGGTCCGAGGCTTCTCGAGTTTCGTGGCCCCTCGCGGTGTATACCCCGCGGTAGTGGGGCGACGTTTATCTTCCAGGCCTTGGCGACATATATAGAGAAATCACTGTACAGAAAGGCTCCCGGATGAAAACGGACCGAAAGTGACGCTATTGGCGCCTCGCGGAGGTACCAGAAATTTTATTTCTGCAAAAGTTCTTGAGAAGTCGTCTCGCGTCTCCATTCTCCGAGTGACTCTGCATCGATCCCCCATCCGCGGCACGAAAGTACAAAGGAGGACCGCGGCGAGAAATTTGGGTTACCGACACGAGGGTTACTCCGAGGCGAGTAGGAGCTGTCGGGGATCGGTCGTCGAGAGTTCGCTATCGCGTGGTATCAGCGGAGAAGTCCCGTGGACTTTAGAAATCCTCGATGAGCATTCGCGAGCGAAGGTTAAAAAAAGAAAAAAGAAAAAGAAAAGAGAGAAAAGAAAAACGTGCTCGCGTCCCCGGAGACACGGTCTGAAAGGAGTCTGGTCGTCGTCGAGCGGCGGGCGAGAGTGAGGGCAGAGTGGCGGGCGGGTGAAGAGGGTCGGCGCGTTGCGCGCGTGCAAGCGGTTCTCGGCGTGGCTCGGCTTGGCGCGGCGCGACGAATCGAGTAGAAAAGTGGGCGCCGATAGCCGGCTCGATTGCGAAACCGATCGAGGAAAAGGAGGGTCGCGTCCTGTGCGGGAAACGGCCGGCCAAAAGCGGCGTGTAACTCGCGTGCGTGTGGCTCGTGCACGTATAGGCGGCGGATGGCCGCGGGCCACGGTAGGTGTACGTGGTAATACAGTGGCCATGCGAGCTTGATTACACATTGCGATCACGAGTGTTCCACGAGCGGGCGGACATAAGGCCTTTTGTCACACCATGGCCTGCGGGCAGGAAGCACGTAGCGTGACACCGGGCCGCTCGGTGTGCAAGCGGCACCCACATTATACCGCGCCGGTAATATGTGTACGACGGGCCTGGAGAGAAGGCCGGGAGCGACAGAGGAGGGAGAGAAAGAGAGAGAAACTCTCCGGTGCAACCGGAGAAAGGGAGATACAGTGCTCGCGCGAGAGAGACAGAGAGAGAGAGAGAGAGGGTTAGCGGAGCTGGCAGGGTAGAGGGACGAACCATAATACTTGGTGGTCCCATGCCGGTACGTGACTTGTGTGCGGCTTCGGAGCCGGGACACGGCGCACCGTCGCGTCGTACGGAGGACCCCGTTTCTGCCACCTAAAGGAGCGCGCGCGGTCGCTATTGCGCCCGGGTTATTGTATCCGGTATCGGCCGCCACGAGTTTCGACCGTGGTAATCGATTGTGCATTGAGGCCGGCGTGTGCGGAGTCGCGGTCGCTGGAGAAAATTGCCGGGGAGTTTTTACCGGGGAGGAAATGGAACGGGTCGACGTGGAAAATCGGGGCGCGACGCGTTCTCGGAAAATTGATGGCACGAGGAACTACCCGCCGTCAATTCTTTTCGCTTTTTAATTAAGATCTCCTCGCATAAATTATTCGCCACAATCGGGAAAACTATCCGTACGGAATTCGCGCGCGATGCGTGCGGAATTGGAAATCAATAACAAAAATATTCACTTTCATAACTTTCTACATTATCCTCTTCTCTCTCTCTCTATCTCTCTCTCTCTCTCTCTCTCTACGCCCCCCCCCCCGTTCTAAAAATACTTGTAATTTAACCCTTTGCACTCGAACCTGTTTTAACTCCAAAACGAGACATTTCTACCGACCTAGAGTATTTCCCTTCTACATAGTAGCGTAGTGTACTGTATACTAGTACAACACCGAAATGTTTAGTAATTTATTAAATACAAACAAATGTATTTACATGTAAATACAAACACTTTTTCGTGGCGCCTTACGGTCGCCATTCGAGTGTTAAGGGTTAGAAAGAAAAATGAAACTAGTCATTTCGGCTGATAGTTTTAGGCCTTACGAGTTTTTCATCTTTCAAGCAGAGAAACAGGGTCGAAAGCGTCAGCGTTTTATTGTCGAGTTCCGGCTGTCCCAAATTTTAGCCGCGCATATTTATAAAGTGCAGGACGAACTAAAATATGTAAAGGTTATTATCGCCTCGCAAGCAGTTAAAGTCGAGAGGTTCGAGAGGGGCCGATAAAAATTCTCCTCGAAACGCGGAGGACTCGTCTTGAATTTTAAGGTTTCACCTCGCGAAAACCGAGAGCGTACGTACGTACGTACGAACGTACCTACACCGACGCGGCGGTGCGGCGGCAAGAAAACCTCTCTTCTCGTCTCCGACCGAAAGAATTTCACGTTCGATTTCCAGGAAAATTGACGCAAGGTCTCGCCTTCAATTTCCCCGAGTCTGTGTCATTAACGTCTTCGGGGCAGGTACTCCGGGTACGCTCTCTGTTCATTCGACGGGACCAATTTTACCTGCGACCGCAGAGCTCCGCTCCAATGACATTCCTCCGTTCCTGTTCCAGCGCGACATCTAAATTCCGCGGCGCGCGAGATAATTTCAAAGATCTAGTTTTTACGAGACAGCCCGCTGATTAGAAGCATCTGATTATCTCCCGGGGAGCGCGCGAAGGCCTTCATTCCGCGGCCGGTCCCTCTATTGTTCTCTTTAATTTCGAGTCGTTGGCGATGCTCCGCCGGTCGATGATTAGAAAGCAACGTTCTCGAGAACTTAGAGAAAGAGACGCGTTAACAAAAGAAAAGAAAAAAATGTTACAAGTAGGTCTTCTTCGAACGGTGCTGAAATCAATACAGCGAATTCTCGATATTCGTCAACAACGCGGGTCTTGCCAGCGACATATATCGTCTAGGACACATACTCGAGTCGTGGGAATGATTCCGCGACGTTTATCATGCAGGCCTTGGCAACATATATATATATATAGAGAGAAATCACTGTACTAGTATGCGCTCGCCTTGCGCCAAAGTTTAACAATTTAGTAGCACGGTTTGTTTCTTTTTTTTTTCGAACTTTTTCAGAAAATAAAAATGCAAACTGTGCGTGTGCCCGCCGTTTTTTGCTGAACGTAAATGAACCGCTCGGTGGAAAAAAAAAGTGTAAAAAACGAGCAGGCAGGAAAACCGTTTATTTTTTCCGAAATTTGCAAAAAAAAAAAAAAACGCGTCGAGCCGACGCCGAGGAACGGCGGCGATTTTTCCACAATTTTCATTCTTCGTCGCCGGCGCAATCTTTGATAATGACTCAGAAGATAATTTACAGTAAGCCGCGCTCGGCGCCTTAAGTCGCCGCGTTAAAGACCTCGTTTCTGCCACCTAAAGGAGCGCGGTTATATTGCGCCGAGGCTATCGGCCCCGTTCCATCGGTTCCCTTCTCGGACTTGCTTCGTTATCGTTCCCTCGGATTCTAATCCTTCGTAACTAGTAGGACTCCGGGCAACGATCCTCGAAAATGGTTCCCGGCTGCGACGCTTGTATCGCGTTTTCATGCTCGTTCCCGACTTCTCCGACCTCGAATCGAGCATTCGGCCCCGATAAATTCGAAAGATTATTCGAAACGACACTTTTCAAATTGTTCCGAACCTCCGAGAATTTTCTAGAGTCGCCTGCATCGACTTTTCCGTCGACCGCGATCACTGGGCGAGAAATGATTTGGAAAAATTACAGAAAATAATTCTCTCGAGGGGAACCAATTTTCTACGGAAATTGTCAACGCGTAGCTCGCCGTCCGTCCGTAAATCGCAATCGGTGAAATCACTTTCGCGGCGGTTTGATTAGCAAGTTCTTCGTCGCGTTCGATTGTTATGTAAGAAAACGTTGTGCAAGAGTGATATCCAGGGTCTGGCGCTCGGAGTTTTCTTGAAATTTTTTCGCCGACCGGGGCCACGCGATAGGAAACGGGGGCGTGTATCCCGGGACGTCCCGAGAGCTCCGTTTCTGTTATCAGAAGGAGCGCGCGCGGCGGATACGTTGCGGCGAGTTCATTATACGATCCCGGGCTATCGCTGCGGATAGTTCGATTGGCCTTATTGAATTAGTATTCGCTCTTGGGTTTACTCCGCGATTATCTGACACAGGTTATCTGTATATATCCCCGTTCGTTACGGTTGTCGTGTCGTCGGAGAAAATTACGAGAACAGAGCCGCCGCTGCTGCGCTCGCGCGTTGCCTCTTCTCGGCGCGATTTCTTCGAAAAACGAGTTCCTGCCGGGAATATTAATCTTTGTTGCACATCGGAATATTTACATAAGGCCGTCGCCCCGATGACTCACTTTATCGTTTTTCTATTCGTTCTCTCGGAAGGGTAATTAGACTGTGGATTTTATGCGTTCCTAACGAAAATTAGTATGCGCAATTTAAAGCAGTAGACGGATCAAGAGAATTCACGATATTTGTCAGCAACACGGGTCTTCAAGTCGCTTATTCTCCAAGAGTCACTGCTCTTTTCTCTGTAAATACATCCGTCCTATATTTTATTAGACAAAGTCACAGCGGCAAATGCTGTCGACGACTGTTCTTTGTACTATGTTACCCCGCGGTATTCGCGACATTTATCAACCAGATCTCGGCGACATATATCGCGAATTCACAGTATTAGTTTCAGCTTATTATATTAAGCACAATTTTGATAAAATATCGTTGCAGACTATTATAAAAAACCGTAGGAATCCATTTCACTGATTTTGTAGTACCTACGAGAAGTGTACATTAATTTGTGTATGTTCAAAGTCTCTAAGCAAAGTGTTGGACGTTACGAGACGTTTTTGAGAGGAATTTTTGGCGCTCTAAAATCTCTGTCTAAAAAGTGATTAAGCACGTGCGTCGCAAAATTCGAATCTAATCCGACGAACGCGCCCGACGTGTTCAACCATCCCATCTCCCGACCAGAGGGGTTTCGTCTCGATCATAACAGCCGGGGGTTAGTTTGATCTCAGATAGGGCTGGAATCATGGGGCGTAACAGCGTAGGGAACCCACTGACGGGGAGATCCTCCGAGGGGACGCTGGAAAGTTCATTTCTCCATTTTCGTGTTCCAGCACGTCCGCTTTTTTCGCCGTTCGGTTTCGCCGCTAAAAAAA
>CM052120.1:4490391-4507565 GCA_028454245.1 Halictus quadricinctus
TCCATTTTCGTGTTCCATCACGTCCGCTTTTTTCGCCGTTCGGTTTCGCCGCTAAAAAAATCCTTTAACGCAATTAAAAAACATATATGTTCCCTCTATTTCAAATAAAAAAGGGCGAGCCGAAGAGCGACCGAAGTGTAAAAGAACCTCTCCAAAAATCAAAAAAGAACAAGTTCGTAACGTATTTTTGAAACCAATTTTTCTTCACTTCAATCCCCGAGCACTCGAGTGATGCTAGAAATTACTATGTCATTATTGCAAATATTTTTTATTCAATTAGAAACTACTAAATTACGAAACATTATTTTATTGGTGGATTTTAATTGACCTAGGAATAAAGAAATGCTTAGAAGCGTATTCCGCTATTTTCCCGAGGACACTTCAAAATGGCGGGCCCCCGACACGCGAAGGAAGTTCGAGGCTGGTTAAATAACCGGTTTCCTAATTCGTCGCGCCGTCCGAGTCGCGCTCGTGTCTAATTGCATACCATCTATGTCGCGCCGCCGTTTTAACACCTGTCTTACGAAAATCCATTAGCGGTGCGGATGCACAGACTCGCATAGTCAGTCGACGGGGGAAATTTGTAGCTGTGGTCGCGGGTGCACGCGCGGCCCGTGATTACAACCCCTGTTTCGCACCCTGCGATCATCCGAGGTAACTGAACCGCCGGCAAAAATTATACTTTTGCGTCACCGAGATACCTCAAAAAACTCTAAAACCTGACTTCTCTAATTTTTCTACTGTTCTTTTATCAAAAACAATAAAAGCAGAGTCCACCATATCGCGATTTTCTAAATATTGAAAAAATGAAGACAACATAATTTGTTAGATTTTTTGATATTTCTCAGAGCAATGTTCAGATCCTAGAAAGTAAATGATCAAAAATGAAAGTGTATCGTGTCTGATAGTTTGACTACGTGTAATCAATTTTTAAAGACTGAGGATCATTAGGCAAAATAAAAATCGTTTGAATTAATTGCAAGACGTAGGAGCCAAGTAGGAATTTATTCTTTTTTTTATTAGTTTTCTTCAATTGTAAGAAACGTATTGGCCGTCTTAAATTCTTGTAATCTTTTGATTGACACCTACCCATTTTCGCTATAAACGCATAAAATCCTCAGTCCGATGTCGTCTTTGAACGGTTAAAATAATTTGATTTCTTTCCCGTTTGCAAAATTTCATTCGAGCTGGTTTCCGCCGGAAGAAAGGTCGCCCGGCCGAGATTCTGCTTTTAGAAAAATTAAACACGGTACGGTTTTCATGTTAATTAAACGGCTCGGATGCTGATATCCTATTAACCGAAACAAATTCCGGCTACCGTTCGGGTGCGAGATTCGAGCCGGGTTCTTCCTCAACGAAATTTCTTTTTCCCATCGCGCCCGGAGATTGCGTAACACGGTGTCCCGACCGAGAACGTTATTTCACGCGGAAAGAATTTTCCTCGGCGGAGAAAGGCGATCGCGCGAGCGCGCGTCACGCGCGCGCAAGTAGGAGAAACCAATTTCGTAGGTGAATTTTAGCTACGTATTATCCAGCCCCGTCGCCCACCCCCGCCGCAGTTTCCACCTACTTGGCCGCTAGTCCATTAGCGTGGCGCCCTCGTTTAAACGTTTCCGCCGCTTAATCGTGCATAGCTAATCCCACTTTTTCACCTTCCCCTTGGTCTTTTTCTTTTCCAGGCTTCTCCGGCGATTTTCCGTTCCGTGGCCGGAACTCGACGACATCGAGGCCGCCAAACCGACGACGACGCAAACAGTGAGAGCAAGAGACGTTCGTTCCTCAACAGCAGCCTAAGTGTCTGTGAATTATCAAAAGTGTCTGTGTGATACACACTTCTCTCTCTCTTTGTGCGTATTCGGAGAAGGATAATATGCTGGTGGTGGTTGACGGTTTCGATGATCGACGACGATGCAGTCGTTGAACTAGTGACAGTGTAAAATCGATCGCCAGAGAAACCGGCTAGCCGGGCGGCCCTAAATATAGCAGGGAATAATGGCCAGCGCGACAATGGGACTCCGTCGCAGAGTGCCGGTGAACAATTCGCCGACCCCGTCGGGCCAATCCATGTCCGCGTCGAGCGGATCCAGCAAACGCTCGAGGTCCGAGAACAACAACAGCCCGTCCCACGGCAATCTGAACTCGATGAACGCCTCGCGGGACGAGCCGCCGACCAAGAAGTCCCGCGGTACGTCGACCAACGCGTCCAAGGCCGCGTCCTCGGCGTCCTCGAATTCTTCGTCCCCGGAGGTCAGCCCGTCCTCTAAGAGCCGTGGCGGATCTGTATCGAGGTCCGCGCAGGCAAAGTCGTCGACAGGCTCCGCGACGGACGCGACGTCGAGCAACGGCGTGCTATCGGCCAGCTGGCCAGCTCAGGCGAACATGTCGGACATGTCGACGTACGCGTCCGTACCTGGTCTCGGGATGGCAGCTAGTCCCACGGCCGGTCTATGCGCCGGTAGCCTAAGCATGCCCACCCCTATACCGTACATGTCCACGTCGATGGCGACGTTCGTCGGCAACGCGACCAATCTCGGCAAGAGCTCGTCGGTCTCCTATCTGGACATCTCGAATATGACCGGTGGATCGTTGAGTTCGAGCGCGGCTGGTTTGAATGCGGGCTACGTACCCGGGAACGGGAACGCCGGGAACGCGATCGACTCGAAGACCGGCGTGCCGATCCCGTTCCCCGGTATCGCTTCCGCCGTGAACGGAGACTACGGCATGCAGAAAGGCCAGCCGGAAAACGCCAGTTTGCCGAAAAAGTTCCAGAACGACGGGATGTTCAACGCGTACCAACCATGGGTGATCAAGACGTACGGCGATCTAGCCAAGACCAAAACGATCACGATCAAGAAGTACGCGCGTATACTGAGAACGCTCAGGGGGGAGGAAGTGAACAGTGCGGAGAACAGTAAGTTTCGGTTCTGGGTGAAGAGCAAGGGCTTCCACATCGGTCAACCGGAAGGATACGACGCGAAACCGGCGGACAGGATTATCGGGCGTCATGCAGTGACGAGTCCTGGATTGGATCCTCCGCTGTACGTGCCCACACAGCTGCCGCACAACAAGGTGAGTCTGTCTGAGTGGATTATCGGGCTTTTCGTGGTCGTCGTTGCCTCGAATTCGATCGAGGCTACAGTTTTGCGGGGATGTACGATCAGTTCCGTGGAATTGGGAATGTTTGATTTTCGAGGCGCGGCGTGGCGCGGCCGCCTGTTTATTTGCTTATTCGAACGAAAAATTTTGCCCGCGCCCGCTAACAGGAAAATACGTTCGCCGGATTTCAATACCGGAAACGTCGGAGTTTCGAATTTTTATTTCCAACGACTACGCGAAATAATACTTGTGAAACTGCCTGAAATCCTGGATTTCGAACTTTCCGATTATATTCTCTGCGACTGAGGTTTCGACTCTTCGCAGACGACATCGGTACATTTAAACGTCAAATTATTCGACACAAAGTACAGTGATTTCTCTATATATGTCGCCAAGGCCTGGATGATAAATGTCGTATCCCCACTATCGGGGTAGCCATAACACGGCTCCTGGACGATACACGACGCCGGCAAGACCCGTGTTGTTGACATATATCGAGAATTCACTCTACTCGGGTAAAATGCCTAACATCATACTGACAGAAACCGACGATCGGCCGTCGTTGTAAAATTAGAATGTTACAAAATGTTGTTACAATTATTCCTCGCGTGACTCATACTAGCGACTATAAAGTCGGAGACAAGAGACAATCGAGAACCACAGGGCACGTTGTGGGTCACCCAGCCATGCGAGGGTTAATACATTTTAAATTACACATATCTCATCTCCGGAACGAACCACATTGAATTCTGAAATTCCCTGTCGAACCTGATTGGCCCAGATATTATTAGATCAGTTTGTTCTCATTAGCTGCCGAAGTTCCGACAAACGAAGCGGACGTTTTCGAATTTAGACAGAGCACAAAACCGAACACTCCCAGATCGAACCGAAACAAAGTTTATAATTCGGAATCATGAACCGAGTGCTCGGTAACCAAACGTTTCCGAACGGAACCACGCTAAAAATACTTCATATTGAGTTCGCACATTTGTCCGACGACGCGCCGAATATACTCCGACCACGTCTAAACACGCTCGGCAGAGTTCGGTTCGGCTTGAATCGCAAACATTTTTAAATTTCGACCCAGAAACGTCTAGACAAAAGTGTAACCCCCAATGCTGCTTCTTTTGTAGTACCATCAAGAAAGTTGAATGATTTCTTTTGCCACGAACCCTTCAATCTATTCAACATATTTTCTAGTCAGATTTTATTTTGGTCACCGAGTGCATCAGATCGCTTCGGTTATTACAAATCGTGCCTTCTCCGAATGAATCCCAACAAACAGCCTTTAATTTGTGTTTAGCAACTTGGAAATCCCGACCCGACTCGACCCGGCCCGAAATTTTGGGAACCCGAACACCCCCAATAATTTACTATATCTAAAAGAAAGCTTGTGTGTCCGGTGCTTGGTGACACACTACCTCTATTAAGGAACCATCTGACACTGCTACACTGTTTACTCGATATATGTCCAGAACACGGTTCTAGCCAGGGACATATATCGACCAGGAGATAGAAAAGGACAGCGAAGATCTAGAGGCAACAGGGATAGTTGTGGAACTTTTATCGCCTAGGCATTTGGGTCATATATAGAGTAAACACTGTATTTGTTAATGTCTGGACAGAGTCAAAGAGTCGAGAGCTAAATTGTTCGTCAAAATTCCGCGTAAAGACACGCGCGACCCTTCAATTAATGCCCGCCATAAATTATCCGGTACGCCAATCAATTAGTCCAGGCGTAGTCATAAAGAGAGAAACATCGGTGTGTGCGTATGCGTGTGGGAGTGTGTCTACGGTATCCCGGGAGCGGGTTTCTCTAGACCGCGCGCACGTTCTCCGCTCCCGCGATCCGCCTGTCGACCGCAGACGATTTCTCACCGGATTCACGCGGGCGGTCCACTGAAACGGCGGGGTTACGGGTCGGAAATTTATCTGGCGGGCAAGTAGAAAAGCCGCGAGAAATCTCGGGCACGACTGCTAGGAAAATGAATCGCGCGCGAGCCGGCTGATGGAGGAGGAGAGGAAGGGGGTGTGGAGAGAGAGAGAGAGAGAGAAAAAGAGAGGGGGAGAGGAGGCGGGAGGACGAGGAAGAAGGAGGAACGGGAGAGAAAGAGGAAAAGGCGCTCGCCGCTCAGATAAGGTGGCTGCTTAATTACGTCTAATTACACGGATACGTAGGTAGCCGTGGCCGGCGGTGGCCAGCGGTCGTCGCAGCGAGAAAAAAGAGAAAAAGAATGTCGAGCAACGGCGCTTCGATCCAGTTGCCGGAGCTTTGCCAGACTTTAGAACTTTGTTCCCGGCTGTCTATACTGGGTGATTCCTAACAAATCTCCGCTAATTTATTAACCCACCGCGATCATGCTTAATTTCAGCTTTTAACCTTTTCAAAGAACTTTTTCTCTTTATTCTGTCGTGATATCCCATGTTGGCACAGACTGTACAGTGAGTTCTCTATATATGTCGCCGAGGTCTCCATGATAAACGTCGCGGAATTATCCCCACTACCGTGGGGTGTACCACGAAGCTAGAGAGTCCTCGGTATACGTAACACGGCTAGGATATGTCTCCTGCACGATACACGACGCTGGAAAGATCCGTGTTGTTGACATGTATCGAGTATTCACTGTTTGAAAGTGAAACGTCTTATAGATGGGAGGAGATTGAATTTACTTAAACTTTGTACGATTTTCAGTAATTTCCTATGAAAACGTTTTTACAATTTGGATCATTGTGAAATGGAAAACCGGTGATTTTGACAGTGGTAGGTTTAGTGTTTTCACATTGCTTTGTCAGTTTAGAGAGTTAGAAATTTGTTCCTTTTTCGCAAGAAGCGCATCAAAAAATTAGTGCTCACCTTGTACAACGAACTTCCCTGGCGTCACGTAATTTCTTGCCAGGTCGAAGTTTCGTCACAGAGCGATTAGGCTTTACAATGTGCGGGACGAAAGCCGTGGGACCATTCTTCTAGACGCGAAAAAGGGTCGAGGTTCCGGGGATTATTGAGAGCCGAGCCGAGCCGAGCCGAGCAGGGAAAGAGACGCGGTTGCGAAACTTCGATACGTGAAGTTTCGTGCACAAAAATATTCTTCTTCTCGCTTCGAGTTGTGCGACTCTTCGTGGCACACTTCGAGGTCTCGCCACTTGACTGCTGCGAAATGAAATGTCTATAATATTCCACTGTTTATATTTTTAGTTCCTCACCCACAGTCGGCTCGAGAGAGTAGAGTGCAACTATGCTAACTTCTACGGAATTTCGTATCGAAACGATTCCTCGTCTATAAGTGCACACAGGTGCGCAGGCAGGTCATAAATATTCACTATAATTCGATACTCCTTGTTACAGGAAATTTTTATTCGATTAAACAAAGAGAATGCCAAGTTAACTGGCGAGTTACAGTGGCGTGGGTGGTAACCTTCTAATGTCAGTTACACAGCGGAGAATTACATTTGTACGGGTGCGTTGGGCACAGTGAGAAAAAGTTACCTCTTCCCGTAGCAACAATTCGAACCCGACACAAATGTTCTGTTAAAAACAACACCGACCACAGCTTATCAAACGATATGTGTCAATTGCGTTTTCGAAATACCATTTTAGCATCTTATCATTCACAGAACCTACACGGTGAAAATTCATTAATTTAGAGCATTCCCGATTTTCATTTTCATACTTTATCTCTTGAAATTCCGAAATTTCTCCTCGTTGCGTAATATTTTTAATACAAATGGCGGAGTTTAATTTATTCGAAGAAAATAGGGTGCTCGAGACCCTTCGTGAAACATTAAATATTAATCTCGGACAAGTGTCAAAATAACAGAGTTAATTATCATCGGTGGAGGGGTGGGAGGAAGGAGAGAAAAATATTAGCGATTCAAATATTCCGGCAGAGCACGGTAAACTATTTTTCGTTTGTATTTTCGCCGTACACGTAAAAACCGGTGGCCGCAAAAATTCCGGCGGATCAATTTTTCGAACTGCGGTCGCATTTTCGTCGACCTCCCGTTCCGGGCGCGCTCGTCTTCGACCCAGATCTCGTAGCTTTATCAAGCTCGCAGCAGTTTCTCCGGCCACGGGTCCCGACGTAACACGGCCTTCGATCTCTGTGTGTAAGCGCCTCCTTCATTTCTCACGCCGCTCGTGGCTCGGCTCCCGTCGCAAGTGGAACGGAGAGGAGATCGCCGAACGGTTTCGCGGCGAAAAATTTCAGTCACGGGCCGCCCGTGATAAATAACCGATAATAAGTTGTCTGGCGTAGCCGGGGAACGCGTACGGTAATCTACGATCTCGGGATCGCGCTCGATCCAGCCACGGGATCATCGCGGAAACCGAAGAAACAGATCCTTGATTGGAATCGATCCGACGATTTCCTTGAACCGCCCAGGATCGTTTGTTACCTCGGTTTTAGGGCTTCCTTTTTTGTGAAACGGCCAACACTGCCGAGACTTCTTCCAGAGGAGCAATAGCTTGACCCCGTGGAATTTGTCTTGAGCGGAATTAACCCGGGGACACTAATTTTCCTTGTTAGACCGATGCCACTGATACTCGACCTCCCGTTTATGCGATTTCAATGAGCTGTGTTTATCGAAGCAGAATTGTTTCAGCTTTTAATCCTCCTGCGAAAGGGTTTCGTAGATTCAAACATTTAAGAACTCTGTGCCGATACTGGCATTAAATCTACCAAGCAATAAACAGTAAATATTGCCTTATAAAAACGACCACCCTAAATTTATCGAGATTGTCTGTAATTTTCAATGAATGAATTTTGAATGAATTTTTATAGTTTCAATAATTGCGAAATATAATACTGATCATTTTGACCGTGGTAAGTTTAGAGTACATTAGAGAGTGAAACGAGGATAAAATATATATTATATTTGATCGCTGTTAGTGAAGGTGCAAATCTCTAAAATACAGTGAATTCTCGATATGTGTCAACAACACTATCGTCCAGAAGACATACCCGAGTCGTGTTATGTTTACACTCCTCGGTGTTCGAGGCCTCTCGCTGTAGTGGGGATAATTCCGCGACGTTTATCACCCAGGCCTTGGAGACATATATGAAGAAAACACTGTAGAGGAGCGTCAGTTATAAAATAGAAGCGTCAATAATAAAATAGAAGCGTGAAAAAGCGTAATCGAAGAGAATGTGGTAAGCACGGGTTCTAAGACAATTATGGTGGGAGGGCCGGGTGTAGCGGGGGCCCGCGCGCATTCCGTCGGTTTCCTTATTCGAAATTCCATTGAAAAAGTCGGACCGGTGGTAGCAGGCAGGCAGGCAAGCAAGCACAAAAGTCCCGGAGAACAATCAGCAGCCCGTTCTCATTTTCAACCGTTCAAACGAATAAGTCAACGGTATTTCGCCATCCCGTAGAAGTTCTCCGGCTCTCTCTCTCTGGGCTGAGCTCGGCTCGGCTTTGAGCGAAGGCTGCAGAGAGGCTTGTTCTCAGGCCAGGGTTCCGCAGAGGCAGGAGAGCGGCTCGGAGCTATCATTAACGACGCCGCGACGCTTCGCAGCCCAGGAAGCTCTCTCGGATTTACGCCTCTGACGTCCGCGACGGCGGCGGCGGCGGTGGAGGCGGTGGTGGTGGCGGTGGCGGCGGCGTAAGCGTGGGATTCCAGGCGCGGAAGTAACGAGGAGAACGAGCGTCGGAGGCG
This sequence comes from Halictus quadricinctus, assembly GCA_028454245.1. NCBI lineage: Eukaryota > Metazoa > Arthropoda > Insecta > Hymenoptera > Halictidae > Halictus > Halictus quadricinctus. The sequence goes on from CM052120.1 coordinate 4,499,141, forward strand.
GGAGAGAGAGATTGGCCCTGCTTCCCACGGAAGGAAGAGCGGGAGCATAAAGTTGCCCGGTTCCCTCGTTCATCCGATCCGGATTCAGTTCCGCGTGCTGGTCGGCAGTAGGAGATCGATCAGGCGTCTTCCATTCGATTCGCGCCACGCTCGAAAAGAGGACACCGCTCTGTCTGTCTGTCTGCTAGCTTCTCTCTCTCTCTCTCTCTCCCTCTTTCTCTCCCTTTTTCTTTCTTTCTTGCGCGATGCGTAACGACGCTGCCCGAACGACGCGGCGCCCGTAAAATATTTCTTCGTCGCGATAGTCATTTTTCACGGTTGACCGTCGTCAAGGGCCGCGAGATAACAGCGGCTCACCTCTCCGGTATCTGTTCCCGGCCGGCGCACGCTCCTCGTTCTCTCTCTCGTTGGGTGGCAGAAGAGTAGGTCTGGCCGGCTAGTCATTAGTCACTTTCCGAAGCAGAGGCACAGACAGGCTGCGCCGGTATCCGCTCGGCCTCTCTCTCCTCCGCACGGACGCCGGACCTCTCTCTCTCTCTCTGTCTCTTTCTCTCTCTCTCGCTCCGCCAAAGCCGTAGACTCCGCGCCAGCCTTCTCTACTCGGCGTTTCTCTTTCCCTCGGCGACGCCGTTCCTTCTCACAGCCGCGCTTTGCCGCGTCTCTATACCGGCCACACTTAGCGACGGCTTCGAGCTGCTCGCGTTTCAAACAAATCGGCCCGTCACAAAGTTACAACGCGACAATACAAAATTTCTCTGTCGCTTCACGCTCTCTGATCCTCAAAAGATCTTTACATTTTTTTTTTTTTGAGAATATTACGATTGAACATCGTATTCGTTGATGCTGGAAATGTTTAAAAAATTTTTGAACGGACCGTGTTCGTACCATCGGTGTCAAGGGGTTTCAGGTGACTGTATCCTCTTTTGTACGAATATAACAGGAGCTTTCGACGAATGTCTTGACACGATTGTCGGGACTTGAGCAAAACTTTTCTACATGTAAAATCTTCGGAATTGATAACTTTCCCCGAACACTTGGATTGCTTCCGATTCGAACGAAAGGCTGACTGATCGATTCGTCAGATAGTTGAGCAGATAACGAATTTTCGGCTACTCGATCGAATCGGAAAGATTCCGATACCGTGGTGTATATGCTCGAGTGGAACGAAATTCCTCCGGGTGTACCTATCGGCTCGATCTCTCCGAGAGTTCCCAGATTGTGGCAAGACCGAAATTCATCGAATCTAATCCGGCGTCGCTTTTATCATCGATCTACAGCGCAGCTAGACCTTTACGAAAATAAAAACACAAAACAAATGGAACGGCGAGCGTTCCGGCCCAATAATCAGCAGCAGACAAGCAATCAGATGAAACATCGGCGCCGATAAGAACAATACAAGATAACCGTGTCCCGCCGAGCTCTCCATTATCAGAAAGCCCCTGAAGTTTCGCTCGGTCGTAGACGGAGAAGCGCGTCACAGGAGGCACGAGCAGCACACAGCGAAGCGACAGCCGTATCCCGTCAACGCTGTAATCAGGAAAACGAGATCAGCAATTAATCCCCGGGCTGGCCGTCAATTACCATACCGCCAATTTCCTTCGAGCGGCCGATAAGATCGGGCTGCTTGCTCGCTTGCTCGCTTGCTCGCTCGGTTGCTAGCTGTGCGACGTGTGTAAAATTTGTTCGCGAAACCGGCCCGGCTGCCGGGAACCTAGCCATCGCTAGCCCGTGTTGCCCGCCCCCTTCTCGAGCCCCCAGCCCGGCTGCGACTCGGAGCAGTAAGTCTCCCTTCTCGGTTCCGCCGTCGCCTGTGGCTTCGGTCCGTTCTTCCTCCCGCCGTCACCCTCGCCCGCCCCTATCGCTCGCTCCCTCGAGTCACGGAGAAATTCTGCCGACGGTCTCTCGCCTCCTCTCTCGGTGCTAAGCCTCTCGCGCGTCTATCTTGATTGAGAGCGAGGAACGACGCTGGCGGAGCGGCGCACGGGGCGACGGGGAATGATAGGGGGAAGCGAAGGGGGATCGATGAAGGGCGAAGAGGGGGGCGGGGCGAGAGCGGGGCGTTCGGGAGGACGGGGAACGTTCTCTCGGAGACCCGTGATCCGGAGCGAGAGAGCGTTTATCGTGCCTTCCGTGAACACGGGACGGTCTGGGGGGGAAGGGTCGGGGGCACTGGTGCGGGGGGTGGGGTGGGGTGGGATGGGGTGGGGACGGCGAGGGGTTAGGGGGAGGCGGGCGGGTTGTCATTGATCGTCCTGACTGCGGCTCACGAGCCGCTAAAGGTCCCGTACAAGTACGGGCCCGTGAGCGTGCTGGCTCTCTGCGTGTGTGGGCGTACGTGTACGTGACGATCACGTACGTGTACACGCACGCGTTTCACCGACGCCGCGCCGCCGTCGGAAAGGCACGCTCGGTTGCGCGCCGGAACGAGAGCCAGAAAAACTCGGCGACCGGTTCGAGAAACGGTCGGTCGCGGTTTTTGGCTGAAAATTGGTGGAATTGTTAGAGGGGACGGCGCAAAGGGAGCCGATCGTGCGTTTTTCTCGGTGTGTTTTGTTTTTTCGCTTTCTCTTTCTTTCTGATCTCTCTCTCTCTCTCTCTCTCTCTCTCTCTATCTATCTATCTATCTATCTCTCACTTGCTCTTTTTTCCCCTTTTTCCGTAACCGGTATTGAAAGCGGCCGAAATTTGGCTGCAAGAAATTAGGGGCGCGCGTGGAGGGTCGAGAGAGGGCTCTGTTGCCGGGGAGACTCCGGGTCGGGTCGGGTCGAGTCGGGTCGGGTCGCGGGAACGCGGGGCAAGGGTTGAAAGCCGCGTCCGCGCGGGAAACTTTATGGAAAACAGATTCGATTCGACGGAACTCGGGCTCTTAATTTCGGCGAATTTGTCCGTCGCGCGTGCCCGCGGTTAAAAATATTCCTGTCTAATAATTGTGGGCGATAACGAAATGAAATTTATAATCGGAACTTCCGACCTCCTCCTCCTATCTCACCTGTACAGTAATTTTTCTATATATGTCGGAAGACCTCGGTAAACATAACACGTCTCGGGTACGTCTCCTGCACGATACACGACGCTGGCAAGACCCGTGTTGTTGACATACATCGAGTATTCATCGTTTTAATTTCGATCCGGGGGCAGCCTACTATTTATTTCGAATTTGTAATCGATGAACTGCGTTTCTTTTTTCCACTCCGTTCGGTGGCGCGTTCGCCTCGTTATTACACGAATAATTTTCTTCGCTTCCGATCGAGACCCTCTCAAAGCACAGAAGATATTCGAACGGCGACGGTGTCGGGAACGTTTCATTAAGCGTTGTTAATTTCACCGAAAAGACGGTTTTCGACGGAGCTCCGCCGTTAGAAAACCGCTCGGCGGGGCGATCATTTTCGCGCAGCTTCCACGCTTTTCGTTGCTGCGGCCTTCTCCCATTGTGTGTCGCTCGGAAAAGATTGCGGCCAGCTCCAGCTTCAATAGAAAGCGGTCGATCCGACACCGCAATCGCGGCATCTGTTACCGTGACGATCGACCGACGATTTTCGCCTCTCCTTTTTCATCCGGTGAGTTGGCTAATCGCTGGGACGTCGTTTGCTTTCCCGATGGAACGCCTCCTGTGTTTTTCTATCCCTCGAAACTTCGTGGCGATACGGCCGGAGGAATGTTTCACTCGTTCCGATGAAAAACACAACCTGGTCTCATGTACACTGGAATTCGTATCCTCGGTTACCCTTTGTCACAATTTCATTGTATTCCATCCAAATTTACACATTGAACTATTACTCTTCCGGAAAATAAAATGCTCTAAATTCTTGTACTTCAAAAGTGCGAAGTCAGTGTTACAATTTCATATTACAGTGAATTTTAGATATTTCTTAACAAGAACTCGATATATGTCAACATCGTGTAGGAGTCCTACCCCGAGCCGTGTTATGTTTACACTCCTTGGTGGTCCCTCACGGGGTATACCCCGCGACAGTGGGGATAATTCCGCGACATTTATCATCCAGATCTTGGCGACATATATAGAGAAAACACTGTATATTCGATTCTTGTTCAAAATTGTGAAATTCCGAATATTTCCGATTCAAGTTCGACGAGGTGGCCTGCTGGGGCGTTCTTTTTTTCTTCCTGCGACGTTGTCCCAGAATTTCAGCGTTTCCAAGTCGCTCGAGTGATGCAAGGAGCAAGCCACGTCCTTGCACGCGGAGAAAAAGAGGAAACGGAGCGGAGCAGCTAACTGAACCGATAATTCCCCGCTACGATTTCAGAGGCTTGGCTCAGTTAACCGTAACCGTGGTTCCGAGGCCGCGCACCTCGACCCCTCAGTCAATAAAACAGTTGACCTCCTCCAGGAGAGCAGGAAATAATGCGGCACTACTAGAACCGCCGGTGACTAGTGCACTCGGATTTTCGGCGAGTGGTTCGGATTCTCTGTTAATAGTCCGAGCCACCGGCAGAGTCGACTATTCAATTCGCCTCTTTTATTTAGCATGGGGCCAGAACCTCGTTTACCCGGGATTTTGCTATCACGATGAAACCACCGGGACCGTGCCTTCAGTGACGTCGATGCCTCGAGCAGTGTTAAATTTTCCTCGAACGAAATATCCTCGCGTCGGTGGACCTCGGAAAGGATGCGCGGTCGACAATAACGGGTCGCTTCAACTGTGAAACGCGGGACGAATTTTCGGAACTCCAGGAGGGAAACGTAATTGGGACAATATTTTTTAAACGACGACGGTTCGGTGATGAAATTTGAAAAATAATTGGAATCGAAGAAAACTAGTCAATTTGATCAGCAGTTTCGTTACATTCTCCGTTTCGCTTTGCTGCCTGCCTAAGTATTACTATTGTCAGTACAACGTGTGTGGAAATGAAATTCTTTCGATTTCAAGTGAATTCCTTGGTCTCCAGCAATTCGAGGGCCTGGTCGGAGAGAGTGGCTGCAGGATGCACCGGGCGAACCCATAAATTACGGAGAAATTAATTTTCCAGGGAACCGATCGGCGAGAGCACAGGGAAAAAGTCCGGTTCGATCCTTTTCACGCCCGGCGAACTAAAAATAAAAATTCCTCCACGAAAGCCGGTGCTCAGCACCCATCCCCCAAGCCTCACAGAGTCCCCGGTGTCCCGGTCTTCTCAGCCCCTCGGCTCGCAGACCGCGCGGAGACCTCACGCGTTTCTCCTCGGTGCGTGACTCAGCGGAGCCGAAACTGCGTACGGGCTCGGAGAGAGAAAGAGAGAGAGTGAGTGAGAGAACCACCCTCATTGTGTCCCCCCTACCTCTCGGCCCGTCGAGCGGTGTTCGGGCCTGAATGCAGCCAGGCGGCGAACCCCGGTGCTCTCGACACTAATACCAGCACGTGCGTGTACTTTCATTATCGGGGCAGGGTCGGTGATAATAATCGTGCGCCGTTGGCCCGCGGTGAGAGAGGCCGAAAGGGGTGCGCGCTCGCCGAGATCCGGAATACGGGATATATTAGGGCAAGGGGTTGGAAACCATTACCGGCCGGGGCCGGGCGTCGATATTTTTTCCGTTCTCGTTCCCGTTACCGTTCCGGTGCCATCCTTTTTCGAGTTTTCGTTTTTCTCTCCCTCCCCGGACATTTTATGCCTCCCCGCCCCGTGAAACATTGGATTTCACGAGGCGGATCGGAGGAACGTTCCTGCAATTTTTATTATCGCCGCTGTAATTATGAACGGGTTTTAATATCGGCGTTGAACAGTCCGCGCGCGCGCGGACGCTCAATTGTCGAGATTATTGTTATTACGTATTTATTACGCGGGCGATAGAACGTGCGTACCGGAGCAATGATCGATTTCGTTTGCGCGTTGCCGTGAAAAATAAACCGAACTCGCGTCTTCCTTTCTTTCACTCTTATGCCAATACCCGAAATTCTCCACTTTATTTGTGCCGTTCACGAATCCGTGTTATATGTCAGCAGCCCGGGTCTTGTCCGTCTTGCCCTTAATTCGTGTGTCCTATGAGTTATCTGTCAAAGTCACAGCGGTGAAATGCTGCCGACGAGACCCTACCATTCTTTGATGCAGCGCCGAACGTAGAAAAGCATGCTTGAGATCCCTCACGGGGTATACCTCACGGTAGTGGGGATAATTCCACGACAGCTAACTCAGAAATCTCGACGACATATATCCCGGATTCGTTGTAATTCGTTGTCGCCGACTTTTACATTGGATTACATCGAAAAGCTATCAGCAAGAGATACGTTTCACGCATGCTTGTTATTCGTTTAATTAGTTGATAGGTCTCATAGTCTTCCTATTCAATCGAACGTGAATATTGCTTCGTTCAGACCTATCGATGAGTTTAATCCCGCGCAGTATAAATTATAAACATCTGGGTTTGAAAGAATATGGATTGAAATTGAATCAACATCGGCGTAAATGAAACGCGGATTATCAGAAATCCCTTTTGTTATCGAATTGTTTTTCTGTAGTATCGATGAGATTAATTGTTAACATGCTCGAACGAATCAGGAAGAATTATATGAAAATATCGAGGTGCTTCTTATTTTAGCCATTTTAAATAATAATGATAATGCATGATAAGAATAATTTTTCGGCCAGTTTTCGCGGTTAGTTTCGAGCAGTTTGGCACACAACTTCGGTGTAGCAAAATAAATCGAAGGGCTCGACGAAAGAAATATTTCACCGGGCTCGCTTCCGTTCGATACAACGACGGCTAAAGTAAACGGCTGCGTTTCCGTCGAATTCTTGTTGCGCGCTGCGTTGGGCAACGACGCGAGACTTTTTCGCGGCGAAAAATTCCGCTCGCGAGCAGAAACGCCGAGCTGGAAGTTTACGAGCTGATATCTGTTCCGCGGTTGGATAAAGCACGTTATCGTTACCGTTAGGTCTGGCGTTTCTAAGCGCTATCATTATACGCCTCGGAGTCCGGACTGGTCGCAGTGAGAAAGAATGACATGGGGGTGGTTTCCTGCGTCACACTGAATTACGCGTTCACGCTCCGACAGTTGGCAGGAGGTTCGGAGAGTCCTTAAACATTTTATTTGCTCCGTGTAACTTCATTTGCCAGTGGGAATTATTTTACAGGCCGCCGGATCTCTATGACGACAGATTTTCATGATTCATTAAAATAATATTAACACTAAACCTACCACGGTCAAGATCACCGGTTTTCTATTTCACAATTATTGAAATTAACAAAACCTTTTCATAGAAAATTACTGGATCGACTTCTTTATTTAAGCACATATTATAATAAAAATCATACAAATTTCACTTTTATCTGTTTTGTGGTTGGTAGGTTTAATGTTAAATTCTAAGGAAGACGCGAATCGGACGCCGGGTATTCTAAAAAATTTTTTGGAAAAATCACGGGATCGTTGCTCACTGAAACGTAAAAGCGTCGCAGCTGGAGTGTATTCCAAAAGCAGCGGCGAGAAGCGTGTTGAAGAAGTTGATAGACGGGGTGAATTAAGCACGAAATATCGAAACGGTCCGGGATCGCTAATGTCGGGATAAGTCGGGCCAATTTCCGGTTTAATGACCTTCGGTGATCCCGATTACGTGGCATTAATCCGGACGTAGCTGTATTTAGAACCCGGTCAGGCGAAGACGGGCAGCTCGGAGCGGAGCCGAGCGGAGCGCTAGAATTGCGCACGGAGTGAGAGGCAAAAACGCGAAGATCCTGTTGACCGTAGGAGTCATCGGCGATAATCTTGTCGCAGGGTGAAATAATTTTCATTGAAGCGGCGGCGGCGGCTGCGGCGACTGGTTGCGCAAATAAATAGAGATATGTATAGATGCCGGTGTGGATATATAAATCGATCGTTACGCCTGTTAAATTCAAAACGGCCGTCGGCTACGTAAATAGGCGGGCGAAATAGTATCGCGCGCGTTCACACGCCCACGGGATTCTAGACGGTTTGGCAGCGTGCGCGAGAGAGAGACGGGGTCGGTCGCGGGCCGGCCAGGATCCATCACGCGACCCCGAAGACGAGCGAAACCGAAGTTTCCGTCGCCGGTAATCGCCCCGGCGGAGCCCAGCCCTGCTAATTAGCCGCGCCGACGACTCGAACTTATCAGCGCGAAGCGCCGCGATAAGCGGCGTGTCAAGTTCCACGATCGTCGCGTTAATTTGCGGCGCTAGAGTGTCGGGTAATCCGTCGGAGGAATCCGCGTAGGATTCTGCGACCGTCTCCCCACTCCCAGTTCGACGCCATTTTTGTGAACGGGATATCTGATAAACCAGGCTCCGCCATCGTCGTCTCTCCCTTTTTCATTCCCGAAACGGGATCTCGAAAGTTTATAAAGTTTTCGGGTACCCGAAGTTGTAGTCGGGCCGGGTCGGGTCAGGTACCCGAAGCTCTTCGGTTGGAGTCAAGTTTGAAGATCCGAAAATTTTTACTATTCTAGTACGCGAACTTTATTAACTGTCGGAAACTCG